>JAZHRO010000036.1:122060000-122605000 GCA_037157565.1 Thalassia testudinum | reverse complement strand
CTTGGATCTTAGTCAATTCCATCAGCCTATTCAATTGGACTCATTGAGTCCAATTGAGCCCTGATCTTAGCACACACTGTCCAATTGGACTCAGTGAGAGTCCAATTGACCTAGACCTGACTTAATTGAGTTGTTTTACTCTCAATTAAGTTTTCACACACCCAATTAAACTTGTATTAAGTTTTATTGCACTTTACCTTAGTGAATTAGGGTTTATAACCCTAATTTGAGACATACCTTGACCTATACCCACTAGAACCTAACCTAATCAACCTAGCCACCTAAGTTTCGACCCGCACACACCATCCACACAAAAATACCTAGCCTAGAGTTCTCTAGAACTCTCTACCATGTGTGGTTGCCTTAGTTGCAAAAATAGCAACCAAGAGCCATTCAATTTTTAGATCCACATTTGGTGGATCTAAAAATCACCATCCACCCTCTCTCTCTCACTCTCCCACGAGCTCCCACCATAGGCCTCTCTAGAGAATTCCATAATTCTCTAGAGAGCTTCCCTTAGGTCTATAAAAAGACCCCTTGGGTGGCCATTTGCACCCATTCACTTCCTTAGCATCCATTCCACTTAGGCTA
This sequence comes from Thalassia testudinum, assembly GCA_037157565.1. Taxonomy (NCBI): domain Eukaryota; kingdom Viridiplantae; phylum Streptophyta; class Magnoliopsida; order Alismatales; family Hydrocharitaceae; genus Thalassia; species Thalassia testudinum. The sequence continues at coordinate 122,604,409 of JAZHRO010000036.1, read as the reverse complement.
GCCACTTCCATCTCCACTCCACCTCCACGAGTTGAGCACCACCATGGAGGCCACCATCTCCATGCCAGGAAGCTGGATTAGCTCCCCAACCTCTCTCCAAGGGTCGACCTAAGTTCCATTGGCCGTCCCTCCTTCTCTCAACCACTCAAAGGCCATCGGGGACCACCCCTTAATGCCCTTCCATTCTGCTAGATTTAGATTATGCTCTTCATATATTTACTGCTTTTATTTACTAATTAGTAGTGTAGCCTTATTTCTCCCCCAATGATACATGCGAAATCCCCCCATTGATTCTTGTATGCGATCATTTCCTGGTAACTAGATTTAATTTTCAAGCATTTATGTACAAGCTTCCCTCTACGTTTTATGTTGCAAACGACTCTCCCGCTGAATGAATGAAAAATGCTTATATATATATATTTGTCTCTATATGTTTGAAATCACCATGAGCTTAATAATTGTCATTCCTTTTGTGTGATTCAAGTTGCCTATTTCTGATTCCTAATATTCTTGCAAGTAAGCATGTCATACCTAAATACGTAATAATCACGAACTGGCATGCGATTCTAAACAAAGTAGAGCGGTAAAAAGATCGATTTCAAAAGTAAAAGCAACGCCTCCCAGAGACGAACGACCGAGACTCAAGTCTTGTTATCTTTATAAATCAATTTTTGACGAACGTTTTTGCACGACTATACTACAATTTCCGAAGACTTTCAAATGCACGAAAATGGGTTTTTGTCAGCTCGCCGGCGTGCGGTGGTGAGCGAGTAGTGCAGGTCGGGTCGGGTCAGGCCAGGTCTGCAGGTGAGGTGTCGCGGACGAGGCCGGGTGAAGGTGAGAGGGACCTCACCCCATGGTAACTGAGGCGATCAACTTATGGCACTTTTGCAATTTATGCGATTGCGCGTGCCTCTTCTTATCCGAGGTGGGACTAAATGTCCCACCTTCCTTCCACGCAGTGTAGCAGGGTGCGTCCTTCGCGATTGCCTCAACGAATGAGGCTCTCGACTGTAATTAAGGTCCTGGGTGTGTGCACAAGAGACTTCCATGTGTCCTGGGATTCCAACCTGGGCGTGGCAGCACCTAGGGCAGCCTCAAGCAAGCTTCAAGCTTGCTCTCCAATGGCAAACAAGGTCGTGCACCTGAAATAAATAGAACAACCTTTCAGCCACGTCAAAGCATTTAGGGAGCATCGTCGGAGCATGGCGGATGCGATGGGGGTAGTGGCGTGGCGTGTGGGTGTCTGTGAGTGCGTACCTAGGTCAAACTGTGTGTGTGAGTGGGTGTGTTCGGGGGGTGACTTGGGTGGATGGCAAAGTGAATAAGGAGAGGGGAAGTGATCAGTAAGGTGTGGCGATGGTTGTGGGCTTGTCGGCAAGGGTTTTGGTGGCCTGTGGAGGTGGGATGGCCTCGCTGGAGGTGGTGGCTGGAGATGGAGGAGATGAAGGTGCGAAGGGGCGTCAGTGGTCGATTTGAAGAGGAGTAAGTGCGGAAATGAAGTAGAGGGGACAGGGAACTTATCTAGGAAGTTAATGGACGAAGGGGGGCAGCGAGGGCGTCGGGTCTGGTGTGGCCGACGCCGGAGACAAAGGCAGCTCCGGTGAGGTGGGAATAGCGAGGATGAAGGGGAAAGCGACGTCTGTTGGTATGGCGAGACACGGACGAAGGCAGGGAGGATGAATCCGCCGTAGGTGTGGCGGTCGGATGATGTGAAAGAGCAGGGGGGACGGTCGGATGTCAAGGAGCCTTCGACCGTGAGAGGGAGAGACGAATTGAGGGAATTCATAGTTGAATTCGAGTGTGAGGAGTTTAGGGGGATCTGGGCTTCTTTAAATAGGGATCTGAGTGACGATTAGGGGTTGGGAAGCAAGCTTCCCAAGCTTGGAAGGTTGCCGGACTTGGGAGCTGTTAGGATACCCAAATCTCTCATGCGTTCGCATGAGAGACTGGGAGGGAATCAGAGCTCATCAATTGGTTCAGACGGGAGAGAATTTCTTAGAGGATCTCTCTTCCAATTTTGGAAGAGATTCTCCAAGCAATCAAGGAGATATTCCCTGTCAAAGGTCACTGGAGTAGGTTTCCTCCATGATAAAGGTGGAGGGACCTAAGTGTGAAGACGATGAAGTTAGGGGGCTATTTGCAAGGGTTTTTGAAAGTTACGGGCAGAAATGTAATCAGACAGGACCTTTTTGCAAACTAGGTCAAGACAACTTCCCATTGGGTCCAAATTTTGGTACAAACCTAATTTGGACCTAAGGAATTCAATGGTGAAGTTGGATTTTGATTTTGACCATGTTTCACTGGGTAATTTATTGAAAGACCCAAATTAGAGAAAATATCTGTTTGAGACTCCATTTTAGGTCAAGATGGGTTCTAATGGCCAAATTGAAAGTACTAAATCCTAGGGAATATTTTTATATGATTTTTAGAGGGTTTAAGTGAATTTAATCTTGACCATAACCTTGTTTAATTAAGTGGGTCTATTTTTAGGGTTTCAAAAAGTCATTTAATTCTCAGAACACACGCAAACCCTTTCTATCTAATCAAACCCACTTGTTATCTTATTAAGACCATTGACCTTTGTTCATCCCTTGATAAAACCCGTGGTTGTACTGCATTCAAGATGTGTTGGGAAAATTGCAGTTTTACCCCAAGTTTCTTGTGTTTCTCTTAGAAAGGTTATGCAATGAATTACAACCTTCAGTTGGTTATGTAGGATCATTTATTGACTTCATTGGTCAAAATGAGTTAGTTAGGGCTCATGATGGTGTTCCCACCACCTATATATGATCCTACATCAAGTTCCTCACCTCCTTAGCAAATCTTAGCCTGGGAAATGATCTCCTCCTCCACCCATCTTCGGATTTCACTCCGGCAACCACCTTTGTTCTCCCTCTTCTGGTTGTCTAACCATCAAATTGGTTGGCCTAAGTTCTTCCTCTCTTCCTCACGATCCTCTCCGGCCAAAGAGAGGACATCTTCCTGCCCCGTTCATCGTCACCGTCTTCCCACCTTCGTCTCCTTCTCCAACTCTGGTCAACCACAACCGGAACTTTCGACCTCAATTCACCCCTCTAGGCTCCTTTTTCTCTTCCTTTATTCCTCTACTACACTTCCCTCTCACATACACTTCCAAACGACCATCAATACTGCCCCAACACGCTCACCTTCTTTCGCTCTAGCAATGCCTATCTGCCGCTCCACCGCATGAACCTTGCCGTTACTACCTCCACTAGCTCCGCCGCAACTTCCTCAACAAAAGCCCTCTATCAATTAGGGCATTCACCCTCGCATTAGCTCCACCGGCCAACCCACTTCCGCCTTGTTTTCTCCATCACCAATAACCACTCTCCGGCCACCATACGCCCTCCTCCCACCACCGTTGAGTTTGCCTCACCACGGCGAAGCTTTTGAGAGCTCTAATTGGGGCTCAAAGCCCGTGTTCTCGATTTCAGGTACTTCACCAGACAACTGCTGTCGCCTTCATCTTCTCCAACTTAGTCCACCTCCTCATGACTCTCATTCAACTTGCTATGAATCGTACTCAACGTGGACTACACCCAAAAGCTTGGCTGGGGTTTCAATTGAGCAAGACCAGTAGCACACACCTGATTCTTTGATGTCCCTCTGTTGTAGCTACGCGATTTCGCGAGAAGAAGACCCTGTGGGATAGTCCCACATCATAGAGAGCAAACCCCTCCATAGAGTATAAAAGGATTTTGTGCTATGGGCCTTTTGCCTCAGTAAGCACGAGGGTGAGGTCCTCCCACACACATGCCAATGCACGTGCCCTCGCCTACGGTTCATGTCACGCGAGTCTTGGTGCAGGTTCGATTAGCCGGATCCGTTTGGGTTTCTGACAGAGAAGAGAAGAAGAAAGAAAGAGAGAATGGGGGGGTTTTTCCCTTTGCGCCTCTGCTCTCAACACTTAGTCTTTGAAAGGCTTTCGTGCCTCTATGCTGTGCTTGTGCCTCTCACTGAGGCTTGAAGAAGAAGAGAGGCCTTTGCCTCTATTGCTGGTTCTAGGCTACTATTGCATTATTGAGATACTAACTGACGTGGAATTGGTTGATATTCACTATTCAAACATTTTAAATAGTTGTGATTAAATTGGCTAGGGTTAATTTGGTGACTCAAATAATCATTTTAACCCATTATTTTTGTACATTGGTACTTAAATTATTGATATATCATTCTTGAATAGTTCTGAATCAAGTTTTGGTTGCAATTGCTTAGAATTGTGACTTTGATATTGATTTGCTATTTACTCCCTGTGTTCGACCTCAGACTTCATTTCGAGTTATAAATATTATTTGTTGAAGCGCATTTGTCCTATACTACAACACATATCTTAAACAACGACGACTTTGCTACAAACATTTTGCAAAATGTTTAAGAGAATTCGTCATTGTTTAAGATATGTGTTGTAGTATAAGATAACTGCGCTCAAACAAATACAATTTATACTCGAATTTGAAATCCGAGGTCGAACACAAGGAGCAAATAGGAATTCACATGCTAATCTCAATTAATAAATAAATGAGCACAAGAAGATGAGCACAATAATGATATTTCAATGAATATTAATCTATCACATTAAGATATTCAACGAAGCTCAATGTATTTCAAGACCAAAAAGATAACTAAGACAAAATTACGGTGATTTAGATCACCAATTATTAGCCTAAGCACATGTATTAATTATTCAAATAATGCTACAAAAGTTTCAACCGTGCAACTTAGGTGGTAAAATATTCCAACAGTACCCAAATCAGACATCTGGCAGGTGTATCAGACAACTTAACTGTCGCCTACTACAGTGTCTTCTTCTTTCTTTTCTTCTCTGATCTCAGCCTGCTTCTTCCTCTCTTCTCCTTCTTTCTTCTTTAATCCTTCTCTTCTTCTTCTCAGGCACAACCAAGGGTCAGGCTTTCTACAATGAAGTAAAACCCACCCTTCCCCCGCTCTCTTTCCTTTCCTCCTCTTCTCTTTCTCTCAAACCAAGGTAATCGGGTATTCAGATAAGCGTACCCGGGTCCAGGGCTACCGAGGGTGTGTGGTAGCCGAGGAGTGAGTAGGCATAGGTCGGGTCAGGTTGAGTGAGGGGTGTGCAGGTACCTTACCCCCAAGTGTTGAGGCGTTAAGGCCTATTGAGAAAATTAATTTATGCCGCTGCAACACTTCTCCCATTGATGAGGGACTATCCCCACTCCTCTTCCTCGCGTCTGTGTAGAGATGAAGATGCGTCGAATTGGCGTAGAAGTCACGGGCGAGGCCTCTAATTGAAGACTTGGGAGATTTCCTGGAGGTCACCTACTCCACCTGGAAGTGCGACCTGGGGCAATCGTGGTTAGAGCACCATGAATGGAGCCGGAGGGATGACATGGTAGAGAAGGTCCGACGAACTACCTAAAATAGAGAATACGACATCTTGGCCTTGTCAAAATAGATCAAGAGGTTCGCTAGAGCACAGCAAAGATGATGGCGATGTCCCTATGGTGTGGGAGTGCATGGAGTGGTCGAACGAAGGCGAAGGTGGCATGCAGATGATGGGTTGGTCGATAGCGTGTTTAGGTGAATGAATGGACGAAATAGGAGAGGGGTTTTCTACGGGTGGATGAGGCAGAGATTGTGGACTTGTCGACATGGCATTTAGAGGTGTGTAGCATGTAGAGGACCTCGTCGGAGGTGAAGACGAAGGTGGATGGTGGTTAGGTCGAGGGGTTGTTTTTAGGTTTTGAATAGTGGAAACTAACCTAGAATTCCAAAAGAACCTAACTACCTATTCTAAGGGGACGAAGGAGGTGGGATGGGCATCAGTTGTGGCTCACCAGCCCCATGGAAGGTGAAGTTCTCCAGAGGGAAACGGTGAGGATAGGAGGGAGACGACGTCTACAGGTACCACAAGATGGGGAAGAAGAATCCATCCGCTATTGTCCGTGTGGGTGGACGAGGAAGGTGGATGGAGGGGCTCACTGGAGCTTAGTCAGAGAGGGGCCAGAGGTAGGGAAAAAGAAGAGATTTTGGCCCAAAACCTAGCTAAGGAGCATGACCTTGCATTGGGTGTGCTTTTGTAGGGCTTAAGATGGAGTTCCGAGCTTGGAAACAAGCTTAGAAATTACGAGTTTCTTGCACATGTGGAATACCCACATCTCCCATGTGTTCACATGAGAGATTGAGAAAAACTTAGGGTCTAAGGCCGGGTTTGATTGAAAGAATTCCTAAAGGAATCTCTGGGACTGATTAATTGAGAAACGAGCGAGAAAATATCGTTCGAATCTCACTGAAGGTGTTACAGCTATTCCTAATGGCGGAAGGGATCTGGATGTGAAGAAGATGAAGAAGTTAGGGGGGTCCTTCCAACGTTTTCAAAAGCTAAGGGGTTCTTTGTATGAAAAAGAGTCAAAACAAGATTAAAATGCAAACTAGGTCAACATGATCTCTGATTGGGACTAAATTTTGGTACAAACATAATTTGGACCCAAGGAATCTTATGGTGAAGTTGGATTTAGGTTTTGACCAAGTTTGATTGGGTAAATTATGCAGAAACCCAAATTAAGGCAACTATCTGTCTGGGACTATTTTAAGTCAAACTGGGTTCCAATAGTCAAATCAAAGATACCAAACCTTATAGAATATTTTTATATGATTTATAGAAGGTTTAGGTGAAATTTATTCTGACCATAACTTCAGTGAATTAAGAGGGTCTACTTTTAGGGTTTCAAATGTCATGTTATTCTCGAAACGCATGAAAACCCGTTTCTGTCTGCACAAAACCACTTATTAGGCATTTATGATCATTTGACATTTAATAAACCCCTGAGAAAACCCACGATTGTTCTGCATCTATGATATGATGGTAAAATTATAGTTTTAACCCTGGTTTCATGTTAAACTCTCAGAAAGGATGTGCAGTGAATTACGATCCTTTAGTGGTTATGTAGAAGCATTTATTAATGGATTATGACTAATTAAAGATAGATATAGCTGATGATGACGTTATCATCATACCTCCATGCCTAACTTTTGCTAGTCCCTTAGCACAATCTTATGAAAGGAACTCATATTCTACACCATGCTTTGAAGCTCAAAGTCCTGATTTATTCTTCTTTTTAGAAATTAGGTTAGAATGCCAACAGTAGGCCTAGAGGTACTCAAGTATCAATCAAGATCCAGACCTGACCAGCTTTAGCCTCAGTTTTTCGCGAAGGTTTCTACAGCCCACAGAAACTTAACCTAAGGTTCATTGAACCCTGTGGTTAAAGCATCCGTGCTTATAACATAGTTAGTCCTAGTTCAGTTTGCAGTGCATTTTTGTAAGAGAGAGATGGAAGAATTTTTGCATTTTTGGAGAGTTTTCTCTCTTTTTCTCTTGATTATTTCTAGCTTATGATTGGCTCAAAAACACGGTATGTATCAAATTCTTTGTTCCCACCAACAATCTTTGCAGGGTCCCTGGAAATCAATGCTTCGAGATAGCATCACCCATGGCAATCCTCATAACCCTGGCTTTCGATGCTTTGAGATAGTGTCGCCCATGGTGTTCTATAGCTCAATTCGGGCCCTAGCGATTGACATTTCAGGATAATCCTGCCCATGGCACCTGAACCTGCACAAGGTGCTTACATGCCCCCGATATGATATTTAGATATCTTAGGAGACAAGCACCGAGGAGACGATATGTTATTGCGCATCTTTGAGGGAAATTTCCCACCTCTCCGTGCCGAGAACTTGTCCAAATCAACTTGTGTTGATAAACCGCTCCTAATCTAGGTAGCTTTTTCATAACAGGAAACATTTTTGCATGATTTTGATTATTAAGCGCATTGAACTAGACTATGGATGGATTATAGTGCTTAGGTTACTAAGTCCCGCAAACTAAAGGTTAGTTAATGAGGCTGAATACTCCCTAAGCCTTTGACCTAATACGTAAGCTTTACATTTTCCTCAAGCTCTTGAAGATTATCCAGATCTTAATGGATACTTGAATATTTAAGCCATAAAACATGCCCAAGAGGCCTAAGATCAGCACTCCTATTAATCTCTTTGTCTCTCTGTTCTTTTAGGACTTAATTTCTTTTCTTTAGATTTGGTCTAGAACTTAAGTATATTTCATAATCATTTACTAATGACTATGACTTTTTATTTCAAATTATGGCTCCCTTTTTTATCATTTAAAATACCTCCTCTCTTCCTCAAGAATGATATGCAATTATCTCTCAAAATTTCCTCCCCTTTTTCCATTTTTTGTTTTTTCAATTTTTTTATTTTTTTCATTTTTTGGAATATGTAATTTTTTGTGAGAACCCCTTAGAAACTCACGTTTTTTGTGTGTTTGCACCTTAACACCCCCCATGCCTAAGTTTTGCAATGTCCTCATTGTAAAACGGAGGGTATGAAATTAGTGTGGTTCGCGGGTTAGAACAGGGTAAAAGGGTGGGTGAATGGGTCTGGATGCCTGTTGCGGACGATTTCAAGCTTTAGTATAGGTACCAGAGGTGGGGTCGGCTATTCTAACTTTGAACTCAAAGTGCAGTATACGTGAATTTCAAAAGGATAATCAAAAGGGTCTCGGGTTTTTGAAATGACGGGTTGCCTCCGGTTAAGTGCTAAATTCAATGCCTTCAGCCGAGTAGAAAATGGTCATGGAGGAGTGGTCAAATTAGATGAATTTTGTAAAACAAGCACCTTGATCAAAACCCTGGTTGGTCCAAATCGAGTGCTTGTTCAGATCTACAGGCTGATGATGCAACGAAAACCCAATCAATTTGGTGGGTTGATGGATGTGAATCAAGAGATACAGAGCCCACCATATGCTGTAAGATTCAAGAAGATATGGAAGTGAGAATCTAGGGTTTGGCTAATTTGATTCAGCCAGATTAGAGTACGGATCCTCAAAAGAGAATGGAGCAGTAGAGGATGTAGGAACCCTACTAAAGTGATCAATGATGGATGGGATGTGATTTGTAGTCTATCGATATCCAAATCCCAATCAAAAGATGGAGAATCATATGTGACCAGATCATCGAGAGGAGAATAGAGTAGAAGTTGATTCCGGTTGCGGGTCGAGGTTAGGTTTGGATTTGAGAAGGTTCTGTATGTGGTGTAGGAGAGGTGGTTTCTTTTAAATCATTGACCTTAGTGTCAGAATCAAAGGGCGGCTTCTAGTCGCTAAGGTCGTAAACCTATTTGAAGTCATTAGGAAACAACAGTTCTTCGAAATCAGAGTAAGATTCGAAATCGTCGGAGAACTTGTGACGATCATGTTCTGAACTTGATTCCAGATCAGAGGTTCCACCACAGAAAGAGTCAAGATAAGTAGAATCAACAACCTAACTTGGATCTAACCTAGTTTCAGATTCTAAGCTTAAAAAGGTGTCCTTATTAAGCATGGGCTCAGGTTCTTGGCTCCTAGGATAGACCCAATCGAGTCCTAACTCTTCCAACTCCTCTATTTCTGTATCGTAAATTGACGTGACTTCTGAAAAATGATCTGTGTCTTAGAGGAAGTGGGAGAGGTGTATTCATCAAATACTAGACCAGAATCGCAATTCAAATTCAAAATCTGACTTTCATCATTTTGGGCCTCATGATTATCCCAAGTAAGCTCAGATCTAGATTCTAGGTCAAAAGTAGGCATTGGGTTACTAGGATCTACGATGGGTTCTTCAGGGATGTCAGAATTGCTCTCGAGAGTCACCTTAACAGGATAAGGCTCGAGATTTACATTCTCGAGGAGTTCTATTTTAAGCTTATCATTACAAGTGTCTGGGAATTCAAAGCTAGGCAAACCAGGTTCTTGTATCTCTAGGGCTGGCTCAAAATCGGGAACACCTGCAATTGGATCTTCCCAACCCAACCCAAGATCAGGCATATCAATCTACACATAAGTTGGATCATATTCCATCTGGGTTGGGGATCCATAACAACCTTGATTCTCGAACCTGGGGTTTGGGAAATCAGATTGATCCTCAGTCATATTCCAAGATGTTTTGCTAAATGCTTGGAGAATATACGGGTATTTTTTATCGATAATCTGTTTCAACGATTTATCATCTCATCCCTTTTCTCAAGGTCATCTTGGTGTCTTTCCCAAACTACAGGATTTATCAGATATTAGAGATATTCAAAGTTATGCAATTTCTCCAATTCAATATATCCTGTCATGAGAATATCCCAAGTTGATCCCTTTTTTATTTGTGAAATATTAATTGAGCACAATTTGCAATAAAGGCTGTTGTTTCTTGGATATTAACCTGAATCATGCTGACTGGATTTGAGGTTTTTTCATTAACTCTATAAAATTTTAGGGCATCTTCAATCATTCTATCACTCATGGACATTACAGATTCAGGTTTCCTAAATGGTCTTCCTAAATTGCCAAGTTGCATCTTCAAATCAGGTGATGGATCATAATGTAGACTCAAATTCAAGTTCAGATCGAAGAGATCCGATCAGATCAAAAATCCCATAGAAGATCTAATGAGGCCTCTTAGGTTAAAAACCCAGGGACATTCCTGTGCGTGTGCTCTGAAGAATAGATGAGGGACTGGATATGAATTGGACCCAATCAAGGCACCCAAAGATTTTCGGATGACTATAGAGGTTCGGGGTGGATGATACCCCTTGATCAGAAAGTCATCCACCTGAGAATTACCTGGATAACCAGGAAAGGAGAGTCCCACGAAGACCCCTACATGGTAGAGCATCCTCACGGGTTATAGGGTTTCCCCCACCCGACCTTCCTTGTCACTATAGATCCAAGTAGACCAGGATGGATAACTTAACCTCTTAAGTCTATCGGTTTTAAGTCCTAATTTATGCCTTTAATTCCACTTGATTATAAGTTAATTTGACTCATGCCCTAATTTGGAGGTTGGTTGGCCCATAATGTAGACCAACTTCACCTGACCTACGCTAAAAGATGGAGAATGAAATCTAGGTCAAGGCACAGAAATCACTCTGATTTGACTCCTAGGTTATTAGGTCGAAGATTTCAAGATTCAAATGAATTTAGAGCCCGATTTTTAGGGTTTTCCTGATTAGATATTTTCAAATAGGGTTTTGGGTAGCACACAAATGCAGGAGGGTTTATTTCCTTTTATGTAGGCAATGTGAACTAGCACTCCAGAAACCTTGATGTTGAAACCCTAATTGGCTCTATTCTGAATCCAATTTGATCTTTAAAATGTTCTTCTTGGACTTCAAACAAGAAGTGCGTAGTCCAAGAAGATTAGAAATTAAGCATAATCCCTAATAGGTATAGGAAATTAGGGTCGGGATCTCTAACAGAATCATCTTGACTTCAATCAGATATGAAATTTTTTCGTAAATTAGGAAAACCTACCTTTTAGATGAAAAAATTACCATGAAACTAAGGCATGTGATTCCGAATTGATTGTTTCCTTTTTTATCTTCCCAAGATTAGGAGGTTGATTAGCGAAGAACAGAAATTACTTGCCCCAAGAGTGGCTGATTTGCACGGAAGATCTCTTCGTGAAGTACCTCACAAAATCACAAGAAAATACATAGGGCAAGTTAGTTCTCAAATATATAATTAAATAAGAAAGAGAATAGCGATGAATTGCACGGTGCTCCCTGGCGACGGTGCTAAAATGTTTATAGCGAATTCATCATTGTTTAAGATGTGTTGTAGTATAGGACAAATGCACTCAAACAAATAATATTTATAACTTGAAATGAAGTCCGAGGTCTAACATAAGGAGCAAATGTGGAATTCACGTGCTAATCTCTAATCAGAAATAATGAGCACGATAAACGAAGCAAAAATAGAGATATTCATGAATAGCAATCTACTCAAAAAAAGAGTATTACAAGAATTTCGTGAGACAAAAAGAACGGAAATGACCCTAAAAAATGTTGATTTAAATCACCTTCTAGATCCTCATTTAAGCATGCATCTCAATTTATTCAAATAACCCAACAGTAGCTTGAACACTACAGTAATAAGATGATAGGCTTAGCAATCAGACATCTTAATAGAAGGCAAGCACAAGCCTTCTCTTCTTCTTCTTCTAAACCTCTTCTCCTTCTTCAAGTTCTTTTCCTTCACAGCTCAAAGGAATCAATCTCTTATGCAACTAAGTGTCACACAAGGACACTCCTCAGTGAGCAAAACCTCCCACCACTCTCTCACAAATCTTCCTCCTCTCTCTCAAGATTTGGGGCATAGTTGGATCCAATTATGAGTTATCGGGGCAAGGGTCCAGGTCCGCGTGCATGTGGGCATGGATGAGGGTGTGCAGGTGAAGGGGACCTCACCCCCGGTGTCTGGGGTGATAAACCTTACGCACAAAACACATTTATGTGCTGCCATAAGCCTTTCTCTTTACGAGGTGGGACTAATCCCACATCCTCATTTGTGTGCAATCGCTGTGAGAACCTCATCCAATTGGTGCTACAGATGCGGCTCTCCCACTCAATTGATGATCTGGAGACCTGGAGCTGAGGATTTTGCACAGCCTGAGAATTTCTTCGCTGAAGAATATGGCCTGAAGCTTGAAGAACAATGCTAGAGGCAATGGCAGTGTACGGAGATGACCTAAAACATGAAATAGGGCCTCACGACTCCATTTAAATAGTGCAAGACGATTGCCTGAGGACAATGAGGGTGGTCATGGTGGTTTCATGACGAATTTGGGTGTATGGTGGCCGGCAGAGGTCAGCGAAGGCGTGAGAAGGAGGTGGTGTTCGATGGCACTTTTGGGTGGATGGAACGACAAATAGGTAGAGGGTTTTGTGCGGAGTGTTGTAGCGAAGATTGTGGAGTTGTCGGTGAGGCAAGTGGTTGTGTGTAGCATGTGGAGAGCCTCGTCGAAGGGCGGTCGGAGATGGGGAAGATGGAGGGCGAATGACAAAGTTGGTAATCGAAATTAGAATCTAAAGTAGGGTGTAAAGAATAGAGGGGATAAGGGAGATTTAGGACCTAGAATTACAGACAAAGGAGGTATGGTCGCATTGGCTGTGGTTGGACGACGCCAAGGACAAAGGATTCTCCGATGGAGGAACGGCGAGGAAGTAGGGAACTTGGGAACCTCTGATTTGGTCGTTGAGAGACGGAAGGAGTTGAAGAAGAATGTGGCACTCCTAATTTGGTCATTGGGAGGTCATAGGACGATGGAGAGAGGAGCTTGCTGGAGCTAAGTCGGAGATTGCCGGGGAAGGAGTTTGAAGAGGGCTTTTAGGCCAAAACCTAGCTAAGGAGCATTGGAAACTCTGAGCTTATTGCGCATGTGGAATACTCGCATCTCTCATGCATTTGCATGGCAGATTGGGAAAGACTTAGGGTCCAAGGCAGGGTTTGATTGAAAGAGAATTCCTCAAGGAATCTCTGGTTCAAATCTGGGATTGATTGATTGAGAAACGAATAAGCAAAATCTCACTCGAATATCGCCAGAGGTGTTACAACTATTCCTAATGGAGGTATGAACCTATATGTGAAGAATATGAAGAAGTTAAGGGGGTTCATGCAAGGATTTCAAAACCTGAGGGGTTCTTTGTAAGAAAAAGAGTCAGAACAAGATTAAAATGCAAACTAGGTCAAGATGATCTTTGATTGGGCCCAAATTTTGGTAAAACCCTAATTTGGACCTAAGGAATCTAATGGTGAAGTCGGATTTAGGTTTAACGAAGTTTGACTAGGTAAATTGCGAAGAAACCCAACTTAGGGCAACTATTTGTCTAAGACTATTTTAGGTCAAGCTGGGTTCCAATGGTCAAATCAAAGATACCAAACCTTATAGAATATTTTTATATGATTTATAGAAGGTTTAGGTGAATTTTATCTTGACCAAAACCTCAGTGAATTAAGTAGGTCTGTTTTTAGGGTTTCAGATGTCATTTAATTCTCGTAACGCGTGAAAACCCATTTCTGTCTGCAAGAACCCACTTATTAGGCATTTATGATCATTTGACCTTTAATAAACTCCTGAGAAAACCCACGGTTGTCTTGCGTTTATGATATGATGGTAAAATTATAGTTTAACCCTGGTTTCATGTTAAACTCTCAGAAAGGATGTGCAGTGAATTACGGTCCTTTGGTTATGTAGGAGCATTTATTAATGGATTATGACTAATTAAAGATAGATATAGCTGATGATGACGTTAGCATCAAGAGGCAGCAACATAAGGGAACGCAGGGCATGTCTACCCGGGTTCCTACCAACCTTAAGAGGTGGCTTGCCTAGCTGAAGAGGCAACAATATAAGGGAACATGAGGCACGTCCACCTGAGTTCCTACCAATCTTAAGAGGTGGCTTGCCACCCTGAAGAGGCAGCAATATAAGGGAACACGAGGCGCGTCCACCCAAGTTCCTGCCAACCATAAGAGGTGGCTTATCGACCTAAAGAGGAAGCTGTTCGGGCAAAATCGTTGTTGTTTAAGGAATGCGTCGTAGTATAGGATAAAATCACTCAAAGCATTTTGATTTATAAACTCAAATTCAGAAAGTGAAGTCAGAGATCATTTATAGGGATAAATATGCAATTTGATTCACCAATCACAAGAAATATATATGCAATTGAAATCAATAATACTCAAAATGATATTTCAATAAAACTAGAAGAATAGTGCAAAAATATTGGGTTAAAATGGTGATTTAAATCACCAAATTAACCCTTTTAGTTTAAGCTCACAACCACTTAAATGTTTCAATAGTAAACCACAATTAGTAATCCATGTCAATCGAGTATGCAGATATTCCAATAGTAACTAGCAGAAGGCCTCAGAGGATAGACCAAAGGCTTCAGATGCCCTAACAGAAGAGGCTCAAGGACCTCTCAAGAGAAGCACAAGGTTCCTTTCTCCTTCAATCCTCAGAAAAGGCACAATAACAACACCAACAGACTTTCAAGGGCCTCACACAAAGCTCACAAAGGCTAACTTTTGAGAGAGGGGAAGGCTCAAATCCTAAGGTAGCAAAACCCACCCCCCTCTCTCTCAAATTCTCTTTCTTCCCTTTCCAAGCTCAGAACCCATCAGACCAGGTAGTGGGTAATCCGATCCACCACCCAGACCCGCGAGGTGTAAGCATGGGCGAGGGCATGGACAAGCGCGTGTATAGAGGCGTGGGGTAGGGACCTGACCCCAGTGTTCGAAGACGATAAGTCCATTGCACTTTTTGCTCATATGCGTAGCTAGAGGTCCTTCAGTCTACGATGTGGGACTAAGTTCCCACGTCATCTTCGTGCAGCAGCTGCAGCAAGTGAAGTCTCCAATTGAAGGTGAAGGAGAAGCTGGCAGCTGCAATTGGATGCCTGAGAAGCTTCTTGGAACTGGACCGCATGACATGGAGAAAGAATTGAAGATGAACACTACCAGAGATTTGCAGCTGGAGCCGAAGATGATGGTGGCAGCGGCGGTTGTTCGGCGAGGTACGTAAAATAGAAAACACGGCCTCATGGCTATGTTAGAGAAGCTCAGAAGGATCGTCGGTGGACGGCGAGTGCACTAGTGGTGGTTTTGTGGAGTGAGGGGTCGTGTAGTGGCTTGGTGAGGTCGAGGAAGTGGTGCAGTAAGGGTGGTGTTTGGTGGAGGTGTCGAGTGGCCAATCCCCTCAATTTCGTTTGGGGTTTTGGTGGGCGTGGAACGGTAAAGGTGTAGAAACTGGTGGCAGGCAATTTGGTGTAGTGGAGCAAGCGTGCATGCTCGCAAGAGTGTGGGCAAGGCTGTGGAAGGTGACGGTGACGCGGTTGTGTGAGCGTGCGAATGTGGAGTTTAAGTGTGTGAGTAGGGTCAAGGGAAGGTGAGGAGTTGAGGGAAGGAGGTTGCAGACAATGAGAGGGCAGAGGCCACGCCAGCTATGATTGGCCTACACCGAAGATGAAAAATGCTCTGGGGAGAGGAACGACAATGTCAGAAGGGGGAGGAAGCCCCTCGCAGGTATGGCGAGGTGCGGACGACAGAGGAAGGACCTATTGCCTATAGTATGTGGCAGCAAGAGAAGAGGCCGGAGTTGGGGTGTCACCGGAGACGAGTCTGGAGTGGGTCGGAGGTAGAGGAAGATGGGTGATTTTGGGCCAAGAACTCGCTAAGGAGCGAGGTCTCATGAGGGGAGACCTTTTAAAGGTCTCAAGGCATGCTCCAAGCTTGGAAACAAGCTTAAAGAGCTCGAATTTTTAGCGAAAAAGATCCTTGATCTTGAGGAGCTCGTTTAAAGGTCTCAAGGCATGCTCCAAGCTTGGAAACAAGCTCAAAGAGCTCGAATTTTTAGGGAAAAAGATCCCTGATCTTGAGGAGTTCGTACGAGCTCCTGGACATGAATTGGGATCCAAGACATGGTTCAGATGATTGAGGATTCTCTCAAGATCATTCCTTCCAATTTTAGAAGGAATTGATTGAGAAATCAAGGAGAAATCCCAGATTGAAGGTTAGTGTGTTTGGGTTCACATTGTTAATAGCGGTAAGGATCTTTTTGAAGGAAATGATGAGAAGTTAGGGGCTAAATGCAAATATTTCAAAAGTTAGGGTCTTAAGTGTGAAAAAATAGAGTTTAAATGGACTAAAATGTAAACTAGGTCAAGATGGACTCTGATTGGGCCCAAATTTTGGTACCAATGTAATTTGGATCCAAGGAATTTGATGGTGAAGTTATATTTCAGTTTTGACCAATTTTAACTAGCAAATTTGCGTAGAAACCTAAATTAGGGTAGAAATCTATTAGTGACTCTGTTTAAGGTCAAAATAGGTTTAGATGGTCAAATCAAGAATACCAAACCTTTAGGAATATTTTTCTATGAATTTTAAAAGATTTAGGTGAATTTTATCCTGACCAAAACCTTTGTAATTTAAGTGGGTCTGAAATTAGGGTTTTGGGTGCTGTGTTGGTTCTCAAAATGTGTAAAACCTCATTTCTGTCTGCATAGACCCACTTATTAGCCTTTAAAGCTCATTTGACCTTCATTTTACCCCTGAAAAACATCGTGGTTATTCTGTGTTCATGATATGCTGTTAAAATTACATAATTAACCTTAATTTCCAGTTCTCTTCTTAGAACAGAATGGAGTGGAGTTATAACCCTCAGATGGTTATGTAAGAGCATTTATCTTTCAAACCTGACTAAAAGTGTCCAATTAGGGCCTATGTCGTGTTCCCATTAGCAGTAATGTAAGGGAACATGAGCCGCATCCGCTCGGGTTCCTACCAACCTTAAGAGATGGCTTACTGACCTGAAGAGACAGTGATATAAGGGAACGCAAGGCGCATCCACTTGGGTTCCTGCCAACCTTAACTGGTGACTTGTCGACCTAAAGAGGCAACAATATAGGGTAACGAGAGGTGTGTCCGCCTAGGTTCCTACTAACCTTAAGAGGTGGCTTGCCAGCCTTAAAAGGCAACCATATAAAGGAATGCGAGGTGCATCTGCTCGGGTTCCTGCCAGTCTTAAGAGGTGGCTTGCCGGCCATAAGAGGTGGCAACATAAGGGAATGCGAGGTGCATCTACTCGGGTTCCTGCCGGCCTGAAGAGGCAGCAATATAAGGGAACGTAAGGTGCATTCGCTCGTGTTCCTGCCAGCCTTAGGAGGTGGCTTGCCGGCCTTAAGAGGCGGCGACATAGGGGAATGCAAGGCACGCCCGCCTGGGTTCCTGCCAATCTTAAGAGGCAACTTGCTGGCCTTAAGAGGTGGCCATACGGGTAAAAGTGTGGCGTAAGCACCACCTCCCGGGAGTGATGGCCAGTCGCTGCGGGGAGTAAGTCTTGGTCTATGAGAAAATTGGTCATTGGATGTCGTTAGGATAGGGAGGAGACCTATGATGCCATTGCTGGCATTGATAGGGTTGTCCTCTCTGCGATAGGGGATAGGTGCACAAGGGGTATTTGACGCCTACCAACCTTGAGAGGTGGGTCTGTCATTATAGGAATGTTAGGCTTGGAGGGTATTAAGACTTCCTCCAACCTTGAAGAGCTAGGTAGCGTCATGTGGGACGAGAAGCATAGGCATGGTCAAAGGGCCCAACTGCAATCCCGAAGTCGCTGGTAGGTTGGTCGGGTTTGCCCTATGTCATATTTCTCAGACTTGATTTCCTTTCCTTCCCCTCTTCTGGGCTTCCTAGGTCACTTTGGCCTGACCCTTAGGAGTTTGCGCCAGGCTACCTAACTCCCGTGCACTATTTTTACTTCTTGAGGAGATCCGAGGTCCACGGAGAAGATTTGGTGGAAGGCGTGGATTGGTGGTCAGCTGACGAGGCTATCCAATGCTATCATCAACTTGGCCACTGTAGGCATGGCCACCTAATTGAGGTGCCCGTCCTTATCATAGACAGATAGAGGAGGGCCAATCTCTCCCTTTGTTGTTTCCTTATGATTGCGTTAGGTCCGTGGCTAGAATGGCCATTGGAGGGAGAGATCTTACCCTTAGGCCATAGTCAACCCTTCGGCAGGGGCCTCATTAGAAGTGGGTCGTTGTGTTGGACGTTGCTTTCTTGACGGTGCTTCGTTGGCCCCTCACCGGGTATATGGACGCGCCTATTCAGAAGGGGTGGCTTATCGACTCAGAAGGTTATCTCGACCTTCATATCAAGAGGTGAGTGCCTTGAAGCAATGTAGGTACTACAACTGGGGCTTAATTAGGGTTATTGACCTATTCTGGCTTCGACCCCGAGCTGAAGGTTATCTTAGCTCTTTGGAGTGGTCGGTGCTTCTCCCTATGATACCCTTTTGGGCCTTCAATCTTGGTCCCTATTCTTCCTGATGAGGCGATCGCAGCCTTCGTACAGATCCTAGCACTTGTTTGGTTGTGCCCTTCCCACCCTATTGAGGATTTGGGGGAAGGTGCTCGGGAGAGTCGGTTCAAAAGGAGTAACTCACCCAGCTAGGGCAAGGTCGATCCCGAAGCCTACCCTGACCTCTGCGGGGTTGGCATCGCTATCATGTCCCTTGGCCAATCGACTGCAGTTGCAGAAGGAGCTGATTCACTCCGTGATCCCTACAGCTTTGCCCAAAGCTTCACTGGGTGCTTTAGCATGTGATGGTGACGTTACGCCAGAGCATTTGGGTCAAGCGACCCTACCTGAAGTGCTAGGCGACCATTGCCTCACGGGGTCTCTCGCTCTTGAGATACCGAGGCTTGACCTAATCCAGGCTGAATCGGAAGGACTAAGTCTTCTACTGTCCAACTCTTAATAGCTTCTCAGGGTCATCTCTGGCCCTTCGTCGCTTGGCCAAGTGCTCCTATGACTTGCTCGCCAAGCCTGGGGGGTTGGCAACCTATTTGGCCAGTAGGTCAATGGACTATTGATGGGCCGTACCAGGTAAGTGCAACGAGATTGCTTGGTAGGGTCTCCTATCAGGGCAGACAGTGGCTTCTGAGGAAACTGTTGGGTTTCACCATTCCTTCGTGCAGGGCCTTGACTAGCTGTTTGACCTATTCTGGCGAGGGGCTAGTACTGCCCTTTTCATGAGCGGGAGGGAGGAACCTACAAGGGCGTGTGTTGTCAACGTCTTGTGTGGGTTTAAAGGATGTCACGTTGTAGTATAACCGACAAAACGTTTCCACATATAAAAGAATTTTATTACTCGAACAACTAGAGTATCCGAGGTCGAACACGGGGAGCAATCTCAGTACTTTGTAAAACCAAAGAATACAACTATTTAAATGCACATATAATTCATTCAAAGAGAGAATTTTAAAGAAAAAGATTTGGGAAAAAAAATAGAATTGGACGTCTGATTTGTGTATCAGACGTCTTAAATGTGATCTCTCTTTCTCTTCTCTTCTTCTTCGTGGCTCTTCTCCTTTCTTTGCTTCTGGTATCTTTCCTTCTTCTCCTGCCTTGCCTTTCTTCTTTCTTCTTCTTTTTATTCTGATCTCTTTGCAGTCTTCCCTTGTCTTCTTCTTCGTTCTTGTCTCTCTTCTGCCTTGTCTTCCTTCTCCTTTCACTGCTACACAGCCTCTTCTTTCTTCTCTTCCTGTTCTGCAGCCGCCAAGTGTCCGCTGCCTGGGTCAGTTCTTCCTTCCTGCACACACCACAGAGTAGCAAAAACCTACCCCCGTCCCTCTACCCAAGCGTCTCTCTCTCAAGCAATGCACTCACGGACGCTCTCCCAGAGCCACACGGGTAGTCGAGTCGAGTTCGCACCCGGGACCAGGCGCATCGGCAAGTGGTGATGCGCGAGGAGTGTGTAGGTCTAGGTTGGGTCGAATCAGCCAAATCCGCGAGGTCAAGCCGCGGACGAGGCGTGTGAGGGCAGTGAGGGACCTCACCCCTGTGCTTACGGAGGCAACCGACTTAAAGCACAAATACAATTTATAGCGTACCTGAGTGCTGCAATCCCACGATGTGGGACTAAATGTTCCGCCCTGATTTCACGCATGCCCGCAGACTCTCGTATGCAATTGCCCAAACTGTTGACTCTGCTGGCGCTACTGGATGGCCTCGGTTGCTTCGCGACACTTGCGAGAATCTGTTGCACCTGCTGCCTGGGAAGCTGACGCCTGTTGCTGCTCCAAGCTCCCTGCTGCTTCGGCTGTTAATGGCGGCTGGGGCTTACACCTGACATCCAACAGAACGGCCTATTGGCCCAATCAGAATAGCTGGAAACCTTCACCGCAGCACGACGAAGGCAGTGGGTGATGCTGCATGTTGCCGGTCGGCCTAGGCGTGCGTGCCTTGGTCAACTTGTGGCCGGAGATGGTGGGTTGGTCGGGGGGTGCTTGTGGAGGTCTGGAGTGGCAGTGATGGGGTGGAATGGGTTCCTAGTGGTGAGGCGGAGCTCTCGAGGTGGTTGGCGAGCCGTGTGGAGCGGCGGAGTGGTGTGGGCGGCTCGCCGGAGTGAGGTCGGAGGCGAGGAAGATGGAGGCGGTTAGGTACTGTCGAGGGGTAATCAAGTAAAATAGTTGGGGGAAAAGAGAGAGGAAAGGATGGAGAACGTATCTGGGGTTGTTTGGAAGGAAGGGAGGCGGCGGAGAGGACGGCTCGTAACTGCCGTCGTCGGGGAAGAAAGACCCTGAGGGAGGAAGCGGCGACGAAGATGAGGTCAGAAGCGCGCGCGCGGGGTACAGCGCGACGCGGGAGGAAGCGGCGGAGAGGACTCTGCTGCTGGTATGGCAGCAGAGCGACGAGAAGGAGGGGAGAAGGTCGCTGGAGCTTGTGGGTCGTTTGGCCGGAGATGGGAGAGGGAGGAATTTGGAAGGGATCTCCGTCAAAATCAACCTTGCCTCTGCGGCAGGGTCTGGGGTGTCTTTTATAGGTGCTGGTCGCACCCACCAGCACGTGGAGACCGCGCAATCAACGCTGCCGGCCTGTCGGATATGGAAGGAGGGTGGATATCCAAATCTCTCGTGCGTTCGCACGAGAGATTGGGTTCACACCAGCGATTGTAATTGGCTTTAGAGGGAAGGGAATTCCTCAGAGAATCCCCCTTCCATTTCTGGGGGAGAATCTTTGAGGAATTAGAGAGCAATCTCTCTCGAAACTTCACCGGAGCTCGGTTCTGCCCTAGCAATGGGGGCAGGACCGGTTTGCAAAAGAGGCGAAGAACCTAGGGGGCTCTCTGCAAAGGTATTCAAAAGATAGGGACCAATTTGTGATTTGGGTGTACTAAATTGCAAAGTAGGTCAAGATGACCTCTCCTTAGGTCCAAATTTTGTTACAAACCTAATTTGGACCTAAGGAATCCAATTGTGAAGTTGGATTTTAGTTTTTGACCTCGTTTGACTGGACATTTTGCATAGAAACCCAAATTAGGTTAATTGAAGATCTAGGACCCTAATCTAGGTCAAACTAGGTTCCAAAGGCCAAATTAAGTGTTCTAAACCCTAGAGGATGTTTTTCTATGATTTTTAGAGGGTTTACTTGATTTTTATTCTGACCGGAACCTTGTTAATTTAAGCGGGTCTGTTTTAGGGTTACCAAGTGTCATTTAGTTCTTAGATTGCACATAAACCCATTTCTGATTAACTCAACCCACTTTTTATCTTATTTGGACCATTTGACCTGTGTTTTGCTTCTGAGAAATCCCTTTTATTTACTGCAGTGGTAAAATTACAGTTTTAACCTTTATTTCATGTTTTCTTCTCAGAGCACTTGCTCCTTCAGTTAAGCCTTCTTCTAGGTTATGTAGGAGCTTTTATCTTCTTTATTGGGTCAAAATGAGCTAGTTATGGCTCATGATGAGGCTCTCATCATACCCCCATGCCTAGCTTTTGCTAGTCCCTTAGCAAAATTTCAAAGTTTTAACTTCCGTTCTAGACCCTGAATGTCTGTCAACAATGATAAGTGCTTCTCCTTTTCTTTTGTGATTAGGTGGGAATGCTGACAATAGGCCTAGAGGTACTCAAGTACCAACCAAAATCCGGACCTGTTCCGCTTTAGCCTCAGTCTTCTGCAAAGGTTTCTACGGCCCACAGAAACTAACCTAGGGTTTGTTGGACTCCGCGGTTAAAGCACCCGTGCTTGAGACATTTTTAGCCTAAGTTCAGTTTGCAGTGCATTTTTTGTAAGAGAGAGATAGAAGATTTATTTGTTTGGAGAGCTTTTCTCTCTCTTTTCTTTTTATTTCTAGCTTCGGATTAGCTTCTCAACACGGTCTGTATCGGATTCCTCGTCCCCATCATCAATCCTCAAAGGTCCCTGGCTTTCGAGATTTCGAGATAATCCCGCCCATGGCAACCCCCGGAACCCTGGCTTTCGAGATTTCGAGATAATCCCGCCCATGGCGTTCCGTGGCCGAATCCAGACCCTAGCGATCGACATTTCGTGATAATGCCGCCCATGGTATCTGAACCAGTAGAGTGCTTACATGCCCCCGGTAGGATATTTAAATATCCTAAGAGACAAGCACCGAGGAGACGATATGTTGTTACACATCTTCGAGGGGAATTTCCCGCCTCTCCGCGCTGGGAACTCGCCCAAATCAATTTGTGTTGATTGACCGCTCCTAATCTAGGTGACTTTTTCAGAACATTAAATGCTTTTCGCGTGATTTGGATGTTTATGCGCACTGAACCAGACTGTGTGTGAATTTGGGTGCTTAGGTTACCGAATCCCACAAACCGGAGGTCAGTTAACGAGGCCGAATACTTCCTAAGCCTTAGACCTAATACTCAAGCTTCGCATTTTCCTCAACCTCTTGAGGATTATCCAGATTTTAACGGATACGTGAATTTTTAAGCTAAAGGTACTAGCCCAAAAGGCCTAAGACCAGTGTTCTCGCTAATCTCTTGTTATATCTCCGTAGCACTTTTCTTTTCTTTTTCTTGATTTGATCTAGAACTTCAGTTAACCCCTTAATCTTTTACTAATGACTATTTCTTTTCATTTTCATTTTGTGCTCCTTTTTGTCATTTTTCTTTCTTTTTCTCCTCTCATTTGTATGACCCTGAATTGTTCCTCCCCTCTATCAAGTCTCTCCTTTTTTTTTTTTTTGAAACCCTTTCTTGATATGAATTTTCTAACATTTGACATTTTGCACTTTCATACCCCCCCATGCCTAAGATTTGCAATGTCCCCATTGTAAATTAGGTGGGTTCGAATTCAGCTTAGTTCATGTATTAGGACAGGTGTGTGGTGAGTGAATGGGTCGAAGTGACTTGTTGCGAATGATTTCTAATCTCGGGTAGGTATACCTGAGGTGAAGTTGGCTGTTCTAATGGATGAACCCTAAAGTGCAATATGAGTTCCGCATAGAGATGTCAGAAATGGTTTCGGGTTTTTCAAAGAATGACGGGTTGCCTCCCGTTAAGCGCTGAGTTTTACGTCATCGGCTGGGCGCAATGAGCTCAAGAGGAATGGAGGGTAAAGGATGACTCAGCCAAATCTATATCAATCATGTCAATGAACGGCTTGAGTCTCTGACCGTTCACGACAAAGGGTTCAGAATCGTGGCTGAGTGGGCTGATTTCAATGGCTCCATTTTCGAAGATTTGTCGGACTAGGTAGGGTCCGACCCACTTGGATCTTAGCTTTCCTGGGAATAATTTGAGTCGGGCATCAAAAAGTAAAACTTTTTGACCAGGATGAAAGACCTTTCTAGAAATGTGTTTGTCGTGAAAAGCTTTAACCCGTTCTTTGTAAATTCGCGAGTTCTCATACGCATCGTGACGTAATTCATCGATCTCGCTCATTTGAAGTCTTCTGTGGGTTCCAACCTTAGAAAGGTCGAGATTACAGGTCCGTACTGCCCAATAGGCTTTATGCTCCAATTCGACGGGGAGGTGACATGCCTTCCCGTACACTAGTCTGAAGGGAGACATTCCTAATTGGGTCTTATGGGTGGTCCTATAGGCCCACAATGCTTCCGGAAGTCGAGAAGACCAATCTTTTCTATTAGGTCGAACAGTAACCTGAAGGATCTTCTTGATCTCTCGGTTAGATAGCTCAGCTAGACCATTAGTTTGGGGGTGGTAAGGAGTAGAGATTCGGTGTGACACCCCGTATTTGGTCATCAGTGACCTGAACTGAGCGTTTGTAAAATGGGTCCCTCCGTCGGAAATTATAGCATGCGGAATCCCGAACCTTGAGAAAATGTTTTGATGGAGGAATTTTATAACGACTTTATGATTGTTGGTTCGGGTCGGAATGGTTTCTATCCACTTGGACACATAGTCAACTACGAGTAAGATGTATTCGAAGCCATCCGAGGTTGGAAAGGGTCCCATGAAATCAATCCCCCAAATATCAAAAATTTCGCATACCAAGATCGGCTGTAGAGGCATCATGTCTCTATGGCTCATGTTGCCCAGAGTCTGGCAACGGGAACATGCCTTACAGTGATCGTATGCATCCTTGAAAATTGTGGGCCAGTAGAAGCCACACTGGAGGACTTTCGATGCGGTTTTATGTCCAGAAAAATGTCCACCGCATGCCTGGTCATGGAAGAATGAGAGTATGTCTTTGATTTCCACTTCCGTGACGCATCGTCGGATTATCTGATCAGCACCAATGCGGAAAAGATACGGGTCTTCCCATAGGTAATACCTGGCATCGGAACACAATTTGTCCTTTTTGGCCTTCGACCAATCGGGCGGAATCTGATGTGATGCCAGGTAATTAACTATATCGGCGAACCATGGAAGACTTGTACTGATAGTCAGGAGGTGCTCATCAGGGAAATGTTCTGTAATAGGTCCGGAAGGATCAATAATTTCAGAAGGAAGGCGGGACAAGTGATCAGCTACCACATTGTGCTTTCCCGCCTTGTCGCGAATCTCGAGGTCAAATTCTTGCAACAGCAAGATCCAGCGGATTAGTCGAGGTTTCGCATCCTTCTTGGCAAGGAGATGCCTTACAGCTGTGTGATCCGAGTATATGATAATACGGGAACCCAGAAGGTATGATCTGAATTTTTCCAGGGCAAATACTACGGCCAGTAGCTCTTTCTCAGTAACCGTATAGTTACGCTGAGCCTCATCCAGTGTTTTGCTGGCGTAGTAAATGACCACAGGTTTCCCGTCAATTTTCTGCCCCAAAATCGCTCCTACAGCGAAGTAGATGCATCGTATATGATCTCAAAGGGTTGAGACCAATCAGGGGATTGTAGGATTGGGGCTTGGGTGACTCGGTCACGTAGGATCTCAAATGCTTTAGTGCATTCCTTGGAAATTTCGAAAGGCACATCCTTGGAGAGAAGATTGGTCAGGGGGCGCGCGATTTTGGAGAAATCAGGGATGAATCGACGGTAGAAACCGACGTGCCCCAAAAAAGATCGGATGTCCTTAATCGAGCTAGGCATAGGGAGCTTGGAAATCAGGTTAACCTTAGCTCGATCCACTTGGATGCCTTTCTCTGAGATTAAATGTCCCAGGACAATTCCCTCAGGCACCATGAAATGGCTCTTTTCCCAGGAAAGAACCAAATTCACCTCGATGCACCGCCTGAGTATATGGACCAAGTGTTGGAGGCAATCGTCAAATGATTGTCCAAAAACTGAAAAGTCATCCATGAAGACTTCCAGATAATCACCTACCATATCTGAGAATATGGCAAGCATGCACCGCTGAAAAGTTGCAGGTGCATTGCAGAGACCGAACGGCATCCTTCGGAACGCGTACGTCCCGAAGGGGCAGGTGAATGTGGTCTTTTCTTGGTCCTCTGGATGGATTGCCACCTGATTGTAACTGGAGTACCCATCAAGAAAGCAGAAGAATCTTTTTCCCGCTAGTTTCTCGAGGATCTGATCAAGAAACGGTAGTGGGAAATGATCATTTTTCGTGGAGGAATTTAGTCTTCTGTAATCAATGCAGACTCTCCACGAATTAGCTATTCGGGTAGGAATGACTTCCCCGATTTCAGTCGTGATGATGGTAAGTCCTGCCTTCTTAGGCACCACTTGTGTTGGACTCACCCAACGACTGTCGGAGATCGGGTAGATGATCCTTGCATCTAACCACTTAATGATCCCCTTTTTCACGACCTCCTGTAGGTTAGGGTTTAGGTGTCTTTGCATTTCTCTTGAAGGTCGTGAGCCTTCTTCTGTGTAGATTCGATGTGTGCAGTATGAAGGGCTTATACCAGTCAAATCATCTAGAGTCCATCCAATGGCTCTATGATGTTGCTGGAGAACAGAAATCAAACGGAGTTCCTGGTCAGGTGTGAGTCGAGAATTGATAATCACAGGAAACATCTGATTTGAATCCAAAAAGACGTATTTTAGATGTTCGGGAAGGGGCTTGAGTTCCATGACAGGATTGTCAGCAGTAGCGGGTGGTTCGAGGTTTGTATCGGGAGCAATGGTAGGAGTCATAGGTGTGTCTAGATCATGTCCGCACTCCTCTGTTAGCGGTTTCTGATTCTCTAGTGGTTGATCAGGAATAATCAGGTTGTCCTCTATATGCAGTTCATCAACCACGGCTTCGACATCACAAATTTCCTCTATAACCCCGCAATTAATCCCTTGATGGGCCTTGAAAATGTCAATCTTCATATTTTGATTCCCAAATTTTAATTCTATCTGGCCCTCTTCGCAGTTTATATTGGCCCTAGCAGTGGCCAAAAAGGGTCTCCCTAATATGATTGGTGTGTCCCTTGGGTTCTTAGGTGCATCCATGTCTAGTACTATGAAGTCCACTGGGAAATAAAAATCTCGTATCCTAACAATGACATCCTCGAGTATTCCTTTGAGTGACTTGATGGATCGATCGGCTAACTGCAATGTCACCTCAGTGGGTTTAAGTTCAGATTCTTCAAGGTGGTCAAGGAGGGATGTAGGTATTAAATTTATGGAGGCACCTAGGTCTAGTAGGGCTCTATCAAGTTGGGTTTCACCAATTTTACAAGAAATCAAGGGAGTTCCTGGGTCTTTAGCCTTGGGTGGGAGTTTGCTCAAGATGACAGAGCTGGCTTGCTCTGATAGTACGATTGGGTTCCCCTCCTTGGTTCGCGGCTTACGTTTAGGTGTACATATGTCTTTCAAGAACCTTGAGTAAGCCGGTATGTGGCGGATTGCATCCATCAACGGGATGTTTATCTGGACCTGTTCAAAGAGCTAGACCAGATCCTCCTCAGGAGCCACAGGTTTGGTTGTCCTTTTTCCTTTGGTCAAGGCCTCAGGAAATGGGATCCTAGCTGGTTCCTCTAGGATAGGTCTAGGTTCTTGATCTGGGACAGTAGTATCTTGGATGACTACCCTAGGGTCTTGGCGATTATCAGGCTTGGAGTGGTTCGGATAATGTAGGTCTTGTGTTGTTTTACCACTACGTGTTGTTACAGAGTTTAATCCGGCCTGATTTTGGTTTGGGTTAGGTAGGAGGGGTGGCTGCTGCAATCCTGTATAAGATGTTGAAGCCTCCATCCCGTCTGGTGATGGAGTAGCAGGGGCCTGATAAATCAAATGTGCGTGGCTTGGATTCGGATTCATAACGCGCCTCTGGGTCGGTACGTTATTTGGGTTGGGCAGAGGTTGCGAAGGAAGGGTGCCAGGTTGGCGGGAATTTGCCATCTGGGCCAGTTGGTTGCGAACCTCTTTGATCTCGTCCTTGTGCTGTTTTTGCATTGCCGCATTCGTCTTTTGAATGTCAGCCAGTGTTTGAAGGATAAGAGTCAGTTGATCCTGATTTTGCCCGGATTGGTAGGTGGGATTGGGCCGAGGCTGAGGCGGCTGATATGGACGAGGAGCTTGTGGACGGGGTTGATATGGTGGTTTTTGAGAATTTCCCGCCCACTGAAAGTTAGGATGATTTCGCCATCCAGGGTTGTAGGTATTGGAGTATGGGTCATTCTGGATGGCGTTGAGGTCCTCGCAGTTTTGAGGAACCTCAGCAAAGTCAGAATACGAGGGTTCAGAGTTCCCCCAACTCGAGTAGAAGGGATCGGAGGTCACTCCGGTCAGAGAGGTAGACGGGGGTGGATATGGGTCCATCCCCTTGGCAGGTTGGTGATAGATGTTTTGCACTGTTTCCCTTGCCAGAGGAGGTCATGCAAAAGAGTTTTGTGCAGAGGTGGCTTGCTGCAAATGTCGAGTTAGCTCGTCCACCTTCTTTTCTATGATAGAGACCTTGTCCAACTGACTGGCCATCAGCTCCAGGTCGACAGAAGTGGACAGGTCCTGCGTCTCATGTGTCCCTCTTAGATTCGTTGATGCGCGGGCATTCGTCCTGTCGAATAAGCCCAAGGAGTCATTGTTTATGGAGTTCTCGCACATGTTTTCGAGAATCTCCCACACCGTGTCCTCGTGTTGGCCCATGATGTTTCCTCCACATGTTGCATTGACGAATAGACGAATATCCTC
Source organism: Thalassia testudinum (assembly GCA_037157565.1). Taxonomy (NCBI): domain Eukaryota; kingdom Viridiplantae; phylum Streptophyta; class Magnoliopsida; order Alismatales; family Hydrocharitaceae; genus Thalassia; species Thalassia testudinum. Next base: position 122,575,721 of record JAZHRO010000036.1, on the reverse strand, counting down.
ACGGAGTCCCTGGTAAAAAGACTGGACTTGTTCCCACTTAGGGACTCCGTGATGGGGGCACTTTCGCATGAGATCTAGGAATCGATCCCAAGCTTCGTGAAGAGGTTCTCCCGGTTGTTGAGTGAAATGAGTGATCTGGTGGCGCAAGGCATTCGTCCGGCCAACAGGGAAGAATTTTTTCAAAAATTCGGACTGTAATTCCTCCCATGTGTTGATCGGGCGGGTCTGAGTCTGATACCAGTGTGCAGCCTTGTCTAAGAGGGAGAACGAAAACATTTTCATGAGTAGGATATCCCGGTTTTGTACATCTGACCCGAAGGTCTGGGCCAAATGCTTGAGTTGTTTAATGTGTTGGAATGGATCCTCAGAGTTAAGCCCATGGAACTTCGGTATGGCATGAATCATATTAGGCTTCAGATCAGAATCGGGTCCTCCAATTGGGATTCGTACTCGGGGTTCGATTGCCACCGCAGTGGGATTATAGTGATCTCCCATCATAGGTCGCTGCGGTGGGTTTACAAAATTCTGAAAGAGATCGTTCAAGCGTTGAAGTTGGTGTTCAAGGTTATTCTCCTCTTCAATGGGTTGTGCCATGATAGCAGAAGAAGGAGAATCAGGGTCTGAGTCAGATGAAAGATTTATGTGGTGGGGTTGCTGCACAAACAAGGGCGTCGAGGCTTGGCCTCGACAAGAATGAATTTCTAAAGGAGGTCTTAAAGGTGGTCTTAAGGACCTCCTACCGAACATGCACCGAAAGATGTGATGAGATTAGAAGGTGCTGGACCCAATCAAGACACCCAAGAATTGTTGGGTGACTATAGAGGTTCGGGGCAGATGGACCCCTGGATCAGAAGATCGTCCACCTGAGAAATACCTGGACAGCCAGAGAGGGAGAGTCCCGCAAAGACCCCTACACGGTAGAGCGTCCCCAGGGGTTACAGGGTTTCCCCCACCCGACCTCTCTTGTCACTGCGGTTCTAGGTAGACCAGAATGGGGATCTTGACCTCTTCAGTCTACCTTTTTTTTATTTTAAGATCAAGGTGCTTAATGTTCCACTTGAACTTTTAAGTATTTTGAGTGCAAAAGTGACCTAATATTAAGGTTGGTTGACCCAAGGGATCAATTTCACCTCTTGTTCCTTTGAGAGCTTTTAGGTCCTTCCTTTTATGGTTCAAATGGATTATCATCCTGATTTGCTTAGGGTTCCTCTTGTATAAATCGTTTCAGACACGGCTTAGGCACACCTCTTTTTGGAAAGTTTGTTTCTTTGTTTTAGAGAAGATGTGTCTCTAAAAACCCTAGCTTTGCAATCCCTAACTTGGCTCTAGTGGGTCCAATTTAGTTGCCTTAGAAATTAGCACCTAGGGCTCAATCAAGAAAGTTTTAGCCCTAATTGCCTTAGTTGGATGAACAGACAAAAATATGTTGAAATGAAAATCAGGCAACTTGATGAGTTACTAAATATGAAACAGGTAGCCCTAAGTTGATTTCCCTCTTTTTTTTTCCTTTTTTAGATTGTGAGAGGGTTAAGAGAGAGGGCTTATGGAGATTACCTGTTCCTTGGAGAGTCTGTTGTGCAGTTACTATTATTTCCTTTTTGTTTTGCTTTCCCTACTTGAACACAACAAAAGAGAGAAGTTAAGTTAGATATTAGATAGAAAAGTTGTACTCAAAAGTTTTCAAAGTGCTCGTTGCTCCCCGGCAACGGCGCCAAAAAATGTTGTCAACGTTTTGTGCAGGTTTAAAGGATGTCACGTTGTAGTATAACCGACAAAACGTTTACACATATATAAAGAATTTTATTACTCGAACAACTAGAGTATCCGAGGTCGAACACGGGGAGCAATCTCAGTACTTTGTAAAACCAAAGAATACAACTATTTAAATGCACATATAATTCATTCAAAGAGAGAATTTTAAAGAAAAAGATTTGGGAAAAAAATAGAATTGGACGTCTGATTTGTGTATCAGACGTCTTAAATGTGATCTCTCTTTCTCTTCTCTTCTTCTTCGTGGCTCTTCTCCTTTCTTTGCTTCTGGTATCTTTCCTTCTTCTCCTGCCTTGCCTTTCTTCTTTCTTCTTCTTTTTCTTCTGATCTCTTTGCAGTCTTCCCTTGTCTTCTTCTTCATTCTTCTCTCTCTTCTGCCTTGTCTTCCTTCTCCTTTCACTGCTACACAGCCTCTTCTTTCTTCTCTTCCTGTTCTGCAGCCGCCAAGTGTTCGCTGCCTGGGTCAGTTCTTCCTTCCTGCACACACCACAGAGTAGCAAAAACCTACCCCCGTCCCTCTACCCAAGCGTCTCTCTCTCAAGCAATGCACTCACGGACGCTCTCCCAGAGCCACACGGGTAGTCGGGTCGAGTTCGCACCCGGGACCAGGCGCACCGGCAAGTGGTGATGCACGAGGAGTGCGTAGGTCTAGGTCGGGTCGGATCAGCCAAATCCGCGAGGTCAAGCCGCGGACGAGGCGTGTGAGGGCAGTGAGGGACCTCACCCCTGTGCTTACGGAGGCAACCGACTTAAAGCACAAATACAATTTATAGCGTACCTGAGTGCTACAATCCCACGATGTGGGACTAAATGTTCCGCCCTGATTTCACGCGCGCCCGCAGACTCTCGTATGCAATTTCCCAAACTGTTGACTCTGCTGGCGCTACTGGCTGGCCTCGGTTGCTTCGCGACACTTGCGAGAATCTGCTGCACCTGCCGCCTGGGAAGCTGACGCCTGCTGCTGCTCCAAGCTCCCTGCTGCTTCGGCTGTTAATGGCGGCTGGGGCTTACACCTGACATCCAACAGAACGGCCTATTGGCCCAATCAGAATAGCTGGAAACCTTCGCCGCAGCACGGCGAAGGCGGTGGGTGATGCTGTAGGTTGCCGATCGGCCTAGGCGTGCGTGCCTAGGTCAACCTGTGGCCGGAGATGGTGGGTTGGTCGGGGGGTGCTTGTGGAGGTCTGGAGTGGCAGTGATGGGGTGGAATGGGTTCCTGGTGGTGAGGCAGAGCTCTCGAGGTGGTTGGCGAGCCGTGTGGAGCGGCGGAGTGGTGTGGGCGGCTCGCCGGAGTGAGGTCGGAGGCGAGGAAGATGGAGGCGGTTAGGTACTGTCGAGGGGTAATCAAGTAAAATAGTTGGGGGAAAAGAGAGAGGAAAGGATGGAGAACGTATCTGGGGTTGTCTGGAAGGAAGGGAGGCGGTGGAGAGGACGGCTCGTAACTGCCGTCGTCGGGGAAGAAAGACCCTGAGGGAGGAAGCGGCGACGAAGATGAGGTCAGAAGCGCACGCGCGGGGTACAGCGCGACGCGGGAGGAAGCGGCGGAGAGGACTTTGCTGCTGGTATGGCAGCAGAGTGACGAGAAGGAGGGGAGAAGGTCGCCGGAGCTTGTGGGTCGTTTGGCCGGAGATGGGAGAGGGAGGAATTTGGAAGGGATCTCCGTCAAAATCAAGCTTGCCTCTGCGGCAGGGTCTGAGGTGTCTTTTATAGGTGCTGGCCGCACCTACCAGCGCGTGGAGACCGCGCAATCAACGCTGCCGGCCTGCCGGATATGGAAGGAAGGTGGATACCCAAATCTCTCATGCGTTCGCACGAGAGATTGGGTTCACACCAGCGATTGTAATTGGCTTTAGAGGGAAGGGAATTCCTCAGAGAATCCCCCTTCCATTTCTGGGGGAGAATCTCTGAGGAATTAGAGAGCAATCTCTCTCGAAACTTTGCCGGAGCTCGGTTCTGCCCTAGCAATGGGGGCAGGACCGGTTTGCAAAAGAGGCGAAGAACCTAGGGGGCTCTCTGCAAAGGTATTCAAAAGATAGGGACCAATTTGTGATTTGGGTGTACTAAATTGCAAAGTAGGTCAAGATGACCTCTCCTTAGGTCCAAATTTTGTTACAAACCTAATTTGGACCTAAGGAATCCAATTGTGAAGTTGGATTTTAGTTTTTGACCTCGTTTGACTGGACATTTTGCATAAAAACCCAAATTAGGTTAATTGAAGATCTAGGACCCTAATCTAGGTCAAACTAGGTTCCAAAGGCCAAATTAAGTGTTCTAAACCCTAGAGGATGTTTTTCTATGATTTTTAGAGGGTTTACATGATTTTTATTCTGACCGGAACCTTGTTAATTTAAGCGGGTCTCTTTTAGGGTTACCAAGTGTCATTTAGTTCTTAAATTGCACATAAACCCATTTCTGATTAACTCAACCCACTTTTTATCTTATTTGGACCATTTGACCTATGTTTTGCTTCTGAGAAATCCCGTTTATGTACTGCAATGGTAAAATTACAGTTTTAACCTTTATTTCATGTTTTCTTCTCAGAGCACTTGTTCCTTCAGTTAAGCCTTCTTCTAGGTTATGTAGGAGCTTTTATCTTCTTTATTGGGTCAAAATGAGCTAGTTATGGCTCATGATGAGGCTCTCATTAGCGTGTACACAAGGTCATCAGCCTTAGCCTCATATTATCCCCCCTTCTGGCCTGCATCCCAAGGACGGAGGCTCACTCCAGGGCCTTGAGTAGCTGGTCAGGCTTTCTTCCCTTCACTAGGATCAAATATTGTTGTGCTTTCATCGAGTTTAAAGTACGTGTGTAGTATACTCAACAAAAGCGAATCAACATTTAAATTTATAAGTGCTCGAAAATAAGAATGAGTCTGAGGTCGTTCATAGGGAGCAAATGTGGAATTCACACACTAATCGCAATTATAAATAATGAGCACAATAATAAAGATATGCAGTGAATAATATACTCAAAGATATATTCAATAATGAGCAATTGTATCTCAAAAGGTCAATGGGATACAAAGAAGATCAGAAATCCTAAAAACGGTGATTTGAATCATCACTTAAGCACATATCCCAATGTATCAAGAAGTTCAATTTCTCAACACTATCTTGAACCACTAACTCTCAATTTCCATGCAAACACTATCAAATATGTCCACAGTACCTTCAATGAATATCAGACATCAGACCTTAAGGTCAGATGCTTTAAACACCCAAAGCCTCACAAGCATAGGACAAACCACAGTGCAAAGCCTCAACAAGGTACATGACCAACAACCTCAGCAATGGCTAAGTGTTGGCATGTATATGGGCATGAATAATGAGGCAACAGTGGGAACGAAACCCGATGCAAAACCACCCCCCACCCTCCTCAGAATTTCCTCTTCTTTTCTAAACCAAATATACGGGCAAGCACAGTGTTAGGTAATTGGATTCGAGTATGTGATGATAATGTCATCATCTATCATAACTAGCTTTAATTAGTTAGAATTAATTTACAAATGCTCCAACATAACCATCGGAAGTCATAATTAACTACATATCCTTTCTGAGAAGAATGCATTAAATCAGGGGTAAATCTGTAGTTTTAACATTATAACCTAAATGCAGAGCAATCATGTGGATTCCCAAAGGTTAAATAAAGGTTAAATGGTCATAAATGTCTAATAAGAGGGTCTGTGTAGATAGAAATGGGTTTCTGCGCATTTCAAGAATTAATGGTCATCTGAAAAACTAATTTCAGACCCGCTTAATTAACTGAGGTTCTGGTTAGGATAAAATTCACCTAAACCATCAAAAAATCATAGAAAAATATTCTATAAGGTTCGATATCCTTGATTTGACCATTGGAACCTATTTTAATCGAAAATAGAGCTTAGATAGGAAGTTGCCCTAATTTGAATTTCTACGCAAATTACCCAGTCAAACTTGGTCAAAACCAAAATTCAACTTCACCATCAGATTCCTTGAGTTCAAATTAGGTTTGCACCAAAATTGAGTGCAATCAGAGATCATCTTGACCTAGTTTGCAATTCAGTCCAGCCTGATTCGTTTTCTCACACATGCACCCTGAGCTTTTTGAAATCCTTGCAAATAGGTCCCTAAATTTTTCATCACCTTCACAAAGAAGCCCTTGCCACCATTAGGAGTAGGCTATAGTTTACTGTTGAGATTGAGCAAAATTTTCTTGCTCAATTCTCAATCAATGAGTTCCAAATTGAAAGAGAGATTCCTTGAGGAATTCTCTTTCAATTGAGACTGGCCATGAATCCTATGGCCTTCCCAATCTCCCATGCGAACACATGGGAGATGTGGGTATCTCCTGTGTGCAAATTGACTGAAGCTTGAAAGCTCCTTTCCAAGCTTGGAACAACTTCCTACTGCCTATAAAAGACCCCGTGAGGACAAATCATCCGCCTTAGCTTGGTTTGGAGGTCGGATTGCCCTTCTTCCCTTCTCCCCAAACTCCTGATGATAACGTCATCATCAGCCATATCTAGCTTTTTTTAGTCAATTTTCATTAAAAAATGCTCCTACATAACCATCAGAAGGCCATAATTCAATATAAATCCATTCTGAGGGAAATACAAGAAACCAGGGTTAAAACTGTAATTTTACCATCATATCATGAATGCATAACAAGCATGAGTTTTCTTAGGGCTTAATTAAAGGTCAAATGATCTTAAATGTCTAAAAAGTGGGTTAACATAGACAGAAAAGGGTTTTTGCGCATTTCAGGGATTAAATGACATCCGAAACCTTAAAATAGACCCGCTTAATTAAATGAGGTTTTGGTTAGGATAAATTCACATAAACCCTATAAAATTCATATAAAAATATTCTCTAGGATTTGGTACCTTCAATTTGACCATCAAAACCTGTCTTGACCCAAAATAGAGCCACAAATAGACTTTTGCCCTAATTTAGATTTTTGCATAAATTACCAAATCAAACTTGGTCAAAACCTAAATATAACTTCACCATTGGATTCCTTGGGTCATAATTAGGTTTGTACCAAAATTTGGGCCCAATTTGAGATCATCTTGACCTAGTTTGCAATTTGATCCTATCTGACTCTTTTATCTCACACTCATGCCCTTAACTTTTGAATTTCTTACAAATAACTCCCCAACTTCATCGTCTCCTTCTTCAGATAGGTCCCTACTGCCATGAAATCCTAATCTTACAACTCCGACGAGCTTGATTTAGCATTTTCTCCTTTATTCCTTGATGAATCCCTCATAGATTTGAAAGGGAAGTTCGACAAGGAATTCCCTTCCTTTTGAGCCAGATTTAAAGCTCTAAAATTGGCCCAAATATTGGTGCGAACCTTCCAAGCTTGGAAAGCTTGCTTCCTAAGCTCCAACCGCTCCTTGAGGCCTATAGAAGAAACCCCATGGCTTGCCCGTTCTCCTTAGCTAGGTTCAAGGCCAAAAATCTCTTCCTAATCCTACGTCTGGCCTCCTCCCACCTAGCTCCGACGAGCATCCTCCCCTGTCATCCTACAGCCTCCCAATGGCCAAATTGGGAGCATCTCCTTCCTCCCCGACTTCCTCTGCCTCACGACAATCACATCAGAGGCTCCTTAGACCCCTTTCTTTATCGCCGTCTCTCTCAAGGAGGTTCGTCTTCCCCACATCCGGCCATCACACCGGTGTGGGAACCTCTCCCCCTTTCATCCCTAAACTAGGTTCTTTAGCTTCCTCTACTTCCCTACTTCTTTTTCCCTCTCTCTATCTCTTAGAACGACCGTCGACCACACGGCTCCCCCTCCGTCTTCTTTCGCTTCAGCGAAGCTCTAGCGACGCCCAACCGCCACTCCACCGCACGAACCTCTCCACATCGCCCCCATCAACATCGTCACGACTTCCTCACCAAAAGCCCTTTATCAATTAGGGCATTCACCCTCTCCATCGCTCCACCGACCAACCCACGCTTGCAACACCTTCGCTGACTTCACCACACGCACACACACCTCCTTACAGCACGCCACCACCACCATTGTATTTGTCAACAACCAGCAATCCTCCTGAGCTATTTTGACGTGGCTGCAAGGTCATATTATTTTGTTTCAGGTCCAACCAGAGCTCTGCCGCTGCCACTGTCTTCTCCGACGTCGATTGTACTTCTCTAACCAAGTTCTTCACCAAGAACTGCTCCAAGTAATGCGGAATAACTCCACGAAGGTCTCCAGATCCTCAATTGAGGTTCCCAACAGCTGCAGCTTGCCAATTAGACCAAGCCATTCCACTGCAGTGCACGAAAAGGAAGTGCAGGGGACATAGTCACACATTGAATAGAGCAGACTTCCCCGTACGCCTTAAATTATTTTTGTGCTTTATCCTCGTTGCCTCAGTAAGCACGGGGTTGAGGTCCCCTCTCACCCTCACATGTGCCTCACCCGTGACACTATTCCATACAGGCCTGGTCCGACCCGACCTGCCTAACCCGTGCACACATCGGCTGCGATCCACCCCTGCAGCCTTGGTCCTAGGTGTGCTTAGATCCGAATTCGAATACCCGATACTGTGTAAGGTCCTGGGAGGGAAAAACCCAGAGAGAGAAAGTGAGAGCGAGGGTAGGGGCTTTTGCTCCGAAGATCAGCGGCTGACACTTAGCCATTTAAAGAAGAACCCCCCTCTGTATGTGAAAAGAAGAAGAGGAGAAGACCTGAAGAGGCAAGGCAATCGCAGAGGAAGAAAATAAGAGATAGAGCCAAGACAGAAGAAGAGAAGAAACAAAGGGGAAGGTACTGTAGCAAACGCATGTTTAAGTCGTCTAAGGGCTTAAGGCAACATCTGACTTGGGTAAAAGCAGTTGATACTGTTGATATATTTAAGTACCTAAGTTTGAACTGTTGATGGCACTATTGCATTATTTGAACTCAATGCATATATGCTTAAATTGAACAAATGGTGATCTAAATCACCATTGTTTTTGTTTTGAGAATCTTTTTGCCATGCATAACTATTGTTAAACTCATGCTTTAAATTGATTATCATTTCTGAGTAATTATTATTCATTTCTTGATATTATTTGGCTTGAATCTTATGCTCAATTATATTTTATTTGCGATTAGCGATTGAATTCCATATTTGCTCCCAGCGAACGACCTCAAACTTTCATTCGAGTATAAATTTTCTCTTTACAAGCGATTTCAACCTATACGACGACGCAACATTTATAACATCAATTTCAATCGATCAACACCTCTATCTCCACCAACTCTGGCGACCCTCTTCGATCACCTTCACCGTCCGCCACGTACAATAGGTGACGACTCCTTCATCCTCAGCTTCTTCCGCACATTGCAATACCAGCAAGCATTGCCTACCAACCCTCGTCGTCGTCGCTTCGCCCACCGGAGACTTCTCCTCCAAGTCTGACGTACCACCGACAAGGACCATTCTTTCCTTTTGTCCATTAGACTTAGGTTAGTTAGCTTCCTCTAGCTTCGTAGGTTAGCTTAGGACTTCTAAACCCTTGTTTTGACCCATAATGTCGTTGTTCACCGTCATCTCCCTCATCTCCGACTGCACCTCTAACGAGGTCTCCCCGTCACTCCACTACACCACACACCTCACCAACACCCTCATAAGCTTCACCATCACTCCACCTTCAAAAACCCTCTCCTAAATCCATCAATCACCCACTCACGACCACCACCAAACAACCCAACTTCGCACCTTCATCTCCATCACCGTTCACCCTCCAGACGCCAACAAACACCATGAAACATCCATCACCATCTTTGCCATGTTTCAGCAAAGCTTTTGAGCCATCTGATTGGGGCTTTCGAGCCTGTATTTGTACTTGCAGGTACTCGCTACCACCCTCAACTTCTCCGACACACATCAAGTTCTCCGACCATATTTGCTCTAGGTCTTGGTCCCAGGTGATGCAGCTGATCCTCAGGACCCTTCCCAGGTCCTCAATTAGAACCTGCGACCACTCTTATTGCCTCAATTGGAGGCATCCTCACAACTGCTGCTCAAGCAAAGGAGGCCAATGGGATAGTCCCACATTGGTGGGAGAAGAGCACCCACATGCGCTTATTATGTTTTTGTGAATAGGCCTTACTACCCAAGTACACAGGGGTCGGGTCCCCATACATGCTCACCCGCTACCCGCCTAAGCCCTCACTCCTCGCCTACGACACCATGCACGCAGGCTTGGACCCGATACTGCTTAATTCGAATCCCCGATTACCCAATTAGTTGCCCAGTTATCTGAGGAAGAGGAGAGGAAATAGAGAGAGAAAGCAGGGGAGGGAGGGTTTTGCTCCTCTATGAAGCGGCTAACACTTAGTCGCTGAAGGTCCCTTATGTGCTGTGAAGGGAAGAAGAGGCTAACTCTTAGCCATGAGAAAGAACAAGGAAGGTCTGAAGAAGAAGAGGCTTTAAAGAGAAAGGGAAGGAAAGAAGGCTTAAAAGAAGAAGAAGAAGAAGAGAAGGAGAATGAAAAAGCTTTGAAGAAGCACTATAGTAGAGTTGCACTTAAGTCGTCTAGTGGAAAGACTCGACGTCTGATGAGGCTGATTTAGCTTGACATTTGCCTATGTGGAATTAAACCTTAATGGATTCAAGCCACTGTTCATTTATTTGATATATTTAAGTAATTGATATATATATGCTTAGGCTAAAAATTGGTAATCTAAATCACCATTATTTTGTCTTAGAATTCTTTTTGTCATGTTAAACTCTTAAAGTATTTATGTTTGCCATTGAATATCAGATTTGAATAGTTATTATTCATTGAATATCATTATTGAGCTTAATTTCCTGTGCTCATTTATATGTGATTAAAGATTAGCGCATGAATTCCATATTTTCTCCCTGTGTTTGACCTTAGAATTCATTTCTTGATTCTGAGTTTATAAATTTTATTTGTTTGAGAGTTATTTGTCGAATGTACTACAATGCATTTCCTAAACTTGATGAAAAGTTCGACAACATTTTGGTGCCATTGCCGGGGATCGAACCCGGGTTGCCCGCGTAACAAGTGGGAATACTCACCACTATTCTTGTTTTACTTGATTCTACTTGAGCACTAACTTACCCTATTTGTTTTCTTGTGATTTTGCGAGGTACATCACTGATGAGAACCTCATCATGAGCCATAACTAGCTCATTTTGACCCAATACAAAGGATAAAAGCTCCTACATATCTCAAGGAAAGGCTTAACTCAGAGAATTCTGAGTTTGAGAAGAAAACCAGTCATAAGGGGTAAAAGTGCAATTTTACCAGTATAATCTGCATACAGGGTAATTCAGGGCCCAAACACAGGTCAAAACAGCTTAATAAGAATAAAAGTGGGATGAGATGATCTAGTAAGGGCTACAGCACTTCCAAGGAACCAAATGATAATCTGTAACCCTAAAACAACCCACTTCAATTCACAAGGTTCGAGGCAAAGTAAAAATAGAATAAACCCTCTAAAATTCATAGAAAAATAATCTCTAGGGTTTAGAACCTTCAATTTGGCCTTTAGAACCCATTTTGACCTACATTGAGAACCATGCCCAATTAATAACTTAATTTGGGTTTTTGCGCAAATTGACCGGTCAAACAAGGTTTAATATGAAAATGAAATTCACCATCAGATTCCTTAGGTCCTAATTAGTCATGTATAAAAACTTGAGCCTAAGAAGAAACCTCCTTGACCGACTTCACACTTTGGTCCTCATATATTTACTCTTTGGCCCTCAACTTTTGAACCCTCGCATTTTGGCCCCTAACTCTCCTTCGTTCTTTGCAATCAGGTCCCTCCTGCAAAACCCTGCCAGCACCATGCTCCGACGACCTTGCGCGGAGCATGGCGCCGCGCAGGGTGAGGTGGGGGACCTGGCAAGTAAACCGGGGGTGCCCTGCGTCGTCAGCCGTCGCAGGGGCACCCCCTGGTCATTGTAGCCCACCATACCGGCCGTGCGAACGCACGGACGGTATGGGTTCGTGTTCCGACCATTCTCCGGCGAGGGAGACACGTCGTCTCCCTCCGCCTTCCTCCCTGTTTCATCCCTATAAATACCCCCCGCTGCTCCACCGACCAGGGCAGCCTGGATCTGACGGAGAAAACCCCCAGCTTTCTTCTCTTCTTCCTCCGGCAGACGCTCACCAGCTCCGGCGGCTTCCTCCCCCTCCACCTCTTCGCTCTGCCGCAATACCAGCAGCAGAGACTTCCTCCCCTGCTCTTCCCGCGCCACGCCGCACCCAGCTGGCGCCTCTCCGGCTCTCTGCTCGCCGCCGCCCCTCTCCCTGAGCATCGTCTTCTCCGGCGACAGTCGATACGACTGTCGCCCTGTTCCTCCCCCTTCGTCCCTGCAAGTAAGCTAGAGCTACTCCCCTTCTCCTCCTCTTTCTTTCCCCGCTTTCAATCTATTCAATTAAACCCTCTACCGACCCTGACCACCTTCACCCCCTTCGCCTCCGCCCACCCTCCGGCGAGCCGTTCCCATCACCTCAGCGACCCACACGGCTCGCCGACCACCGCAGAACCTCCGCCTCCTCACCCTGATCCTCTTCCGCCCCTCCACTTCCCACCAAACACCCTCTGCAGATCCACCGAACACACCCACTTCTTCGCTCACAGTTTGACCTAGGACGACCTGTTGGCTCCATCACGCCCCCTGCAGACCCCCTGACCACCTTCGCCGTGCCACGGCGAAGGTCCCCCGCCTGTCTGATTTGGCCGAGAGGCCGTTCTTCTGTGACCAGGTAACTCGCCCGCCGTCGCCATTACTGAGCAGGCAGAGCTCCTTCACCTGCAGGTGCAGTCACGCCTTCGCCCAGGTTCGACTCCCAGGTGTCACGGGGAGTCTCCGCGAAACGTCCCAGGCTCGCAGATGGGGCGAAGGCCGCGCGTGAAGACACGATCGCCCACTGCTCCCTCCGCGACGGGCGCTCAATTGGGGTGGGACATTTAGTCCCACCTCGGAACTTCTCGGAGGCGCGCGGACGCATAAAGGCAAAAAGTGCCTTATGCTGTCTGCCTCCTGACCACGGGGTGAGGTCCCTCTCACCCGACCCGGCCTCGTCCGTGACCACGCTCCGCGGACCTGGCCCGACCCGATTAAACCGACCTGCACTCCTCACCCACCACCGCACGCCGGTGGGCCTGGACCCGGGCCTGACCCGAACCCGATTACCCGGTAGCTCTGGGAGAGATTTCCGAAGAGTGGTTTCAGAGAGAAAGAGAGACGCGGGGGGGGGAGGGTAGAGTAGGTTTTGCCTCTTGACGAAAAACTCTGAAGTGTGCAGGCCAAAGAAGAAGAAGGAGCTGCACTGTAGCAAATGCATAGTTAAGTCGTCGAAGCACCGGGTCAGACGACGGAAGGTCAGCAGCCAGAGCAGGAAAGAAGGCAGGCTGAAGAAAGAAAGAAAAGAAGAGCAACGGCCAAAGCAGAAGAAGAAGAAAGGAAGACTTAGTAGCTGAAGCTAGAAGCTCTGCAGCCAAGGAAGAAGAAGAAGGAGATCTGAAGAAAGAAAGGAAGAAGAAGAACAAGGAGCTCTGAAGAAAGAAGAACATCACCAACGCAGGAACAGCAGGAAGAAGAAGAAGAATATCACCTCTGCAGAACAGAGAAAAAGAAGAAGATCTAAAGAAAGAGAGAAAGAAGAGCATCCCCCTCTGCAGAACAAAGAGAAAACAACAAATTCTTTCCCTCTCTCTTTCTTTTTGTAAAAGAAACATGTATATCTCTAGAATACGATTTGCTCCCTGAGTTCGACCTCGGGAACTCTTTCATTTTCCGAGTAAAAAAAAATTTTTATTTGAAATGTTGGTAATAACCGGCTTTACTACAACGTTATAACAAAACCAAAACCCTCAAACCCGGTTGCCGCGACGTTTTCAATCACGAGGCGATCTTTCGCACAAATCAACCACTCCCAGGGTAGGTAATCTCTCTTCTTCCATAATCATTCCCTTAATCTTTTGAAGAGAGAAAAAGGAAATAAACTAATTAGGATTCATCTGCCTTACCTTTCTAGTAAATATCACTTAAAAAGGTAAGTTTCTTGATTTACGAACAAAATCTCATATCTGATTGAAGCCTGAGACGATTCTATTTAGAGATCTCATCCTTGATTTCCTGTACCAAATAGGGATTACGCCTAATTTCTAATCTCCTTGAACTACACACTTTTGTTTGAAGTTCAAGGAGAACATTTTGAGATCAAATTGGACTTGGATTAGAACCACTTAGGGTTTCAACACTAGGGTTTGGAGTTCTAGTTCACATTCTTACCTGAATTAAAGGAAATTAACCCTTCCGCACTTGTGTGTTACCCAAGCCCTTGTTTAAAAAGATCTAATCAGAAAAACTATGAAAATCAAGCTCTAATTTTACTTTAACCCTAAAATTCTTGGACCTAATAATCTGAGAGTCAATTCAGGGTGATTTCTGGGTCTTGACCTAGAATTCATCATTCATTTTTAAGACAAATCAGGTGAAGTTGGTCTACTTAGTGGGCCAAGATACCTCCAAATTAGGTCACAAATCAAATCAATTTCTAAATTAAGTGAAATCCAAGGCACAAACTAGGCTAAAATTGGTAGACTTAAGGTCTCAATTCTTACATTCCAGTCTACTTGGAACTGCAATGACAAGGAAGGTTGGGTGGGGGAAACCTTGTAACCCGTGGGAACACTCTACCGTGTAGGGGTCTTTGCGGGACTCCCTTCCTGGCTACCTAGGTAATTCTTGAGTGTGCAGATTTCTGATTTAGAGGTATCATTCGCCTCAAAAGAGCCTTAGTCATCCAAAAATATTTGGAAGCCTTGATTGGGTCCAATTCATATCTAATTCCTCATCCCTTCTATAGAGCACATACACAGGAAAGGTCATTATATTTTTAACCTAAGAGACCTCATTAGATCTTATACAGGATTTCTGATATGATCTGATTACTTTAATCTGAACCTGAGTTTGATTCTACATCCTGATCCACCACCTGATTTGAAAATATAACCTGGCAACTTAGTAAAGACCAATTAGGAAACCTGAACCCCAAAATGATCATAAAAGACAAAGTGATTGAGGTTGCCCTTAAATATTTTGAAGATTATCCAGCCAGCATGATTCAAGTTAATATCCCAGAAACAACAAAAGTCATTTTGAACCGTGTTAGTCTACTACTTACTCAATTAAGAAATGGTTCAACCCAGGAGACCCTCATACCAGAATTCAATGAAGTTTGCGAATTGCCTAAAATAGCGGGTTTACATTGCTTTGCAAATCCATCACTCTGGGAGATACACCAAGATTTCATTGAGCAACGTGCAAATATTCTAAATCTATTATGAGAAGCCATTTATGAGACATCTTGGAGTAATTCTAAAGCTTCTCCAGAGCCTGGGTTAGACACTTAGAATTATTGTGGACATCCAACACAAATCAATTCATATTCAAACTTCATAACAATTAACATACCTGATCTTGATGAGGATTGGGAGGATCCAATTGCAGGTGTTCCCAATTCTGAACCAGCCTTAGAAAATCTTGAAACTAGTCCATCAAGCTTAGATTTCCCCAACACCTGTGATGATGAGCTTAAAATAGATCCTCTCGAGAGTGTAAATCCAGAGCCTTATCCTATTAAGGTGATTCTCAAGAATGATTCTGACATCCCAATAGAGCCCAACCTAGATTCTAGTGATCAAATCCTTACCCTTAACCTAGAATCTGAATTTGAGCCTATTTGAGATAATCATGAGGCCCAAAGTGACAAGAGTCAAATTTTGAATTTGAATTACAATTCTGGGCCTGTATTTGATGAATACACCTCTCCAACCTCCTCAAAGACACAAATTGATTTTTGAAAGTCACACCAATCTATGATATAGAAACCGAGGGGTTGGAAGAGTTGGGACTCGATTGGGTCTATCTGAGGAACCAAGAACCTGAGCCCATACCTAAAAAGGACACCTTTTTGAGCTCAGAATCAGAAATTAGGTTAGATCCAAGTCTGGTTGTTGATTCTTCGCATCATGATTTTCTCTGTGGTGGAACTCCTGATCCAGAATCAGTTTCAAAAACTCACTCTCACAAATTCTCCGATGATTTCGAATCTTACTCTGACTTCAAAGAACCTTTGTTTCCTGATAACTACGAGTTAGTTTACGACCTCAGCATCCATGATCCATTCTTCGACTCTGACATTGAGGTCCCTGATCCCATGATCATTTATTCAAAATCAGGTTCCATTGAGATGGAATCATTCCTTTTTTATCTTCAGGAATCAGAAATAGTAAGTGCTGAGAGTGTCTGCAATCCAAAGATCAAATATTTTCTTTACTTAGATTTTCATGATCCTATAAGCACTCTTCAAGAATTTACCTTTGATTTTGATGTGCTTCATGAAGACTCTCTAGATGAACCTACCTTTGAATCTTTTCTAGAGGAGCTATCAACACACACAGATCTCATAGAAGCCATATCTTCTGATCCACATACAAAACCTTCCAAAACCCATTCCCAACCCTGACCCACCACCGGAATCAACTTCTACTCTTATTCACCTCTCTCTGTTCTAGTCACATGTGATTCTCCTCCTTTTGATTGGGTTTTGGACATTAATCAGATCGATAATCACGTCCTATCCTTTTTTGATCCTACCAGTAGGGTTCCTACATCCACTACAGCTACATTCTCTTTTGAGGATCCCTACTCTGACTAGGCTGAATCGACTCAGCTAAACCCACGATTCGCACTGCCATATCTTTTTGAGCTTCAAAATACCCGGTGGGCATCGCATCTAGAGATTCACATCCATCAACCCACTAGATTGATTGTGTTTGGGTTGCAACATCAGCCCATTGTTCTGAACAAGCACCTGGTTGGACCAACCAAGCTATTGTTTAAGCAAATCCACCATTTGTTTAAGATATGCGTTGTATTATAGGATAAATGCACTTCAATAAATAATATTTATAACTCAAATATCAAGAATGAAGTCCAAGGTCGAACACAGGGAGCAAATAGGAATTCACATGCTAATCTTAAAGTATAAATGAGCACAATAATGATATGTAATGAATATTAATCTGTCACATTAGATATTCAATAATGCTCAATGTATCTAAAGCCAAAAAGATACCTTGAATAAAATAATGGTGATTTAGATCACCAATTATTATCCTAAGCACATGTATAGAAATTACTCAATTGATGTTAAATAAATAACCAATACCCAGACACCTGATTTGATAATCAGACGACTTAAAATGTCATTTGCTATAGTACTCTGATTTTCTTCCTCTGCTGTCTTCTTCTTTTTCCTTCCTCAGGCACGACCCTTCTTTACCTTTCTTCTCTTCCTTCAGGTCTTCTTCTTCAGCCTCCTCTTCTTCTTCCTTAGCTTTTCTTCCTTTTTTGCGTTGGGTTCTTCTTCTTCTTTTCTCGATTAAGTGTCAAAAGTTCTCTTTGAAGAAAAACCCACCCTCCCCCTCTCTCTCTTTCCTTTCCTCATTTATCTTTCTCTCAAAACAAGGTAATCGGGTATTTGGAAAGAGTACTCAGGTCTAGGCTCACCAGCAGTGGGTGATGAGCAAGGAGTGAGGGCTTAGATCGGGTCGGGTCAAGTGCGGGTGATAGAGGACCTCACCCTCATGTGTTCGAGACAGTAAGGCAAAGTGACAAATTCACTTTATGTGCTATCACACGCTCCTTCATTAACGATGTGGGACTAAATCCCACCCCTTCTGCTCGCGCGCTGCTGCGGTGAGGCTTCGTTCAATTGCGTATCAACTGCAGTTCCTTGCTTAATTGAGGACCTAGAGCTTAACCCAGGCCTTGTCCATAGTGCCTAGAGGTGAAACCTGAATCTTGCGTGGTTAGAACACGAAGAATGAGGCCAGAGAGATGACGTAGTGGTGGAGCTTCGATCAAAGACCTGAAAATAAGAATAAAGCCTTAAGGCCACATTAGAATATCTCAGGGGGATCGCCGAGTGATGGCAGATGTGGTGGTGGCAATTTCGTGGTGGTTGAATGGAGTTAGGGAAGGTGACGCGAAGGTGGGTTATTCGGTGGGGAGTTATGGTGAGCGAAAGGTGAAATTTGGAGAGGGCATTGGTTAGGGAAAGGACGACCGAGCTTTTCGGAGTATCGACGAGGTGTCTGGAGTTGTGTGGTGAGCGAATGACCTCCCCAGAGGGTGGCTAGAGATGAGGAAGATGAAGGGCGAACGGCGACATGAAGGGGTGTTTTTGGTTTTTGGATAAAAGGATTTAACCTTGGAAACTAAGAGAACCTAACTACCTAGTCTAATGGGATGAAAGGGGTAGGATGGCGCCGATTGTGGCATGCCAGCGCCGTGGAAGAGAAGTCTCCTGAGAGGGACGGCGACGAAGATAGAGGTCTGGGACGACGGGGCTTTAACTAGCCACCGTCAGAGGAAGATAAGGAAGATGAAGGACAAGCCAATTTGACTGTTGGCTGCTTGTAGGATGAAGGGGATGGAGGCCACCGAAGCTTGGTCGAAGAGGGGCTAGAGGTAGGGAAGAAGAAGAGATTTTGGCCCCAAACCTAGCTAAGGAGGTAAGGCATGCCTCAGGGGTTCTTTTATAGGCCATAGAAGGTCCTTCCAAGCTTGGAAACTTGGGGTTTATGCACATGTAGGACACCCAAACCTTCAAAAGGTTAACACAAGCTTTTGGATGGATTTGGAAAGCTAAGAATGAGCTCAGATGGAAGGGGATCTCGTCAGGAATCCTCGTTCCAAATTTAGGAGAGATTCGCCGCAAATTTAGGGCGATAACTCAAATTGAAACCTTCCATGTGTGGATGGAAGGTTCCAATGGCGGTAGGGACCTTTTGGTGAAGGTGACGACAAAGTTGGGGACCCATGTGTAAGGAATTCAAAAGGCTAAGGGTGCGTATGTAAGAAAAAGAGTCAGACTGGACCAAAAGGCAAACTAAGTCAAGATGATCTCTGATTGGGCCCAACTTTTGCTACAAACCTAATTTAGACCCAAAGAATTTGATGGTGAAGTCAGATTTAGATTTTGACTAAGTCTAATTGGGTAAATTATGTAGAAACCCAAATTAGGGTAATTATCTGTCTAAGACTTTGTTTTAGGTTAAATTGGGTTCCAATGGTTAAATCAAGCATACAAAACTTTAGAGAATATTTTTATATGATTTTTAGAAGGTTGAGATGAATTTTACCTTGACTAGAACCTCAGTTAATTAAGTAGGTCTGTTTTTAGGGTTTCAGATGTCATTTAATTCTAAAAATGAGTGAAAATCCATTTCTGTCTACATGAACCCACTTATTAGAGATTAATGAATATTCGACCTTTAATTAACCCCTAGGAAATACCCTGTGATTGTTCTGCAATTAGGATATTCTGTTAAAACTACAGTTTTACCCTTGTTTTCATGTTCCTCTCAGAAAGGATATGCAATAAATTATGGTCCTTTGGCGGTTATGTAAAAGCATTTATCTGTTGATTATGACTAATTAAAGCTAGATATGACTAATGATGATGTTATCATCAGCTATTGATCAAGGTGCTTATTCTACAAAACTCATCCAATTTGACCACTCCTTCTCCATGATCACCTTCTACTCAACTGAAGGCATTGAATTTAGCGCTTAACAGGAGGAAGCTCGTCTTTCCAAAAAATGGAGACCCTTCTGATCATCTTTTGAGCCACACTCATACTGCACTTAGAGTTCAGGATTAGAACAGCTGGCTCCACCTTTGGTATTCGTATCAAAGCTTGAAATCGTCAACAGTAGTCATCTTGACCTATTCACCCACCCTTTGAACTTGTTCTAACCCATGAACCAAGTTGATTTCATACCCTCAGGTTTACAATGAGGACATTGCAAAACTTAGGCATGGGGGGGTGTTAAAGTGCAAACACATAAAAATTCAATTCTCTGAAGGACTCTCACAAAAAAAATACATATTCAAAAAACCAAAAAAATTGAATAAAGAACAAAAATGGAAAGGGGAGGAAAATTTTGAGAATTGACTGCATATCATTCTTGAGGAGGAAATGAGGAAGTGATTCAAAATGTCAAAAAGGAGCAATATTCAAGAACAAAACTAATAGTCATTAGCACTTGATCATGGAAATTACTTAAGTTCTAGACCTAATCAAAATAAAAAAAATAAAGTCTTGAAATAACAGAGAGACATGGAGATTAGTATGAGTGCTGATCTTAGGCCTCTTGGGCTTATTTTAGGGCTTAAACATTTACGTATCTGTTAAGATCTGGATTAATCCTCAAGAGGTTGAGGAAAGTGCAAGGCCGATGTATTAAATCTAAGGCTTAGGGATCATTCGGCCCTATTGCCTGCCCTTTGGTTTGCAAGACTTGGTAACCTAGGCACCCAAAAATCACACACTTAGTCTAGTTCAGTGCGCTTAATAAAGAAAAATCTACCAAAAGTATTATGTTATGAAAAGTCATCTCGAAGATCTAGCTTAGGAGAGGCTCGACAACACAAGTTGATTAGACGAGTTCCTGGCGTGGAGAGGTGGGAAATTTCCCTCGAAGATGCACAATAACATATTATCTCCTTGGTGCTTGTCTCCTAGGATATCTAAATATCCTACCGGGGGCATGTAAGCACCTTATGCTGGTTTAGGTGCCGTGGGTGGGATTACCCGAAATGTCAATTGCCAAGGCCTGAATTTAGCTACAGAATGCCATGGGTGGCACTATCTCGAGTGTCAAAAGCCAGGGTTCTGGGGGTTGCCATGGGCAGTGCTATCAAAAGGGCATTCCAAGCTTGGAAACCAAGGTTGGAAGCTTAGAGATTGCATGCCTATGGGATGCCCACATCTTCAATGTGTTCACATGGAAGATTGGGTAGGAAATAGGAATCAAGACTGGGTTCAATTGGAAGAGAATTCCTCAAGGAATCTCCAGTTCAAATTTAGGATTGATTGATTGAGAATCGAGAGAGAAATCCTCACGCGAATCTCAATGATGGAGCTTCTGTTCACACCTAATGGCGGCAGGGGCCTCTTTGTGAAGACGATGAAGAAGTTAGGGTTCCCTACAAGGATTTCAAAAGTTGAGGGGTTCTTTGTAAGAAAAAGAGTTAGAACATATTAAAATGCAAACTAGGTCAAAATGATCTCTGCTTGAGCCCAAAATTTTGGTACAAACCTAAATTGGATCGAAAAAAAATGATGGTGAAGTTAGAATTAGGTTTTGACCAAGTTTGATTGGGTCAATTGCGTAGAAACATAAATTAGGGCAATTATCTGTCTGAGACTGTTTTAGGTCAAAATGGGTTCAGATGATCAATTCAAAGGTACCAAACCTTAAAAAATATTTTTCTATAATTTTTAGAAGGTTTAGGTGAATTTTATCCTAACCATAACCTCAATTAATTAAGCGAGTCTATTTTTAGGGTTTCGGATGTCATTTAATTCTCGTAACGCGTGAAAACTCGTTTCTGTTTGCACGAACTCTCTTCTTAGACTTTAATGCATGTTTGACCTTTAATAAACCCCTAAGAAAACCCGTGGTTGTTTTGCATTCATGATTTGATGGTAAAATTACAGTTTTAACCCTAGTTTCATGTTAAACTCTCAGAAAGGATGTGCAGTGAATTACGGTCCTTTGGTGGTTATGTAGGAGCATTTATCTATTGATTATGGCTAATAAAAGATAGATATGGCTGATGATGACGTTATCTTCAGACGTGTGCACGTGCACGTTTTGAAAAACAAAAGCGATGCTGCAGCTCTTTTAAGCCATCCGATCCCATGATCAGATGACTGAGACTTGGTGCACGCGTTAAGCGCAAGGAAAGCACAAGGCAGGTGCGTGTAGAAGAGGAAAGTGGAGCGATGAGCGTCCGATCATGATCCAAGCATCCAGAAGCTGCAACATGTTAGCACGAGGGTGAATCCGCGTGTAAAAGGCATTTTGAAGGTTATTTTTAAGCCAAATCAAAGTCGTTGATCTTCCAATCGACGGATCTGATCACCAAAGGGTTGTTGCACGATTTTAGGGGCTTAAATGTCAATCTTGCCCCTCATAAAAGCTATAAAAGAAGGCCTAGGGTTCATCCAACTGATCAATCTTCCACCAACTCCTCCAGACGCTCTCCAGTTCTTCAGATCTTCTTCTCCAACTCTCTCCGTCTCTGGCACTCTTCCTCCAAAGTGCCCACCAAGCCACCTTAGCGGATCGCTGTTGCTCTCTCCAGCCTCTCCAGAAGGCCACCACGGACCACCCGTGGTGCCCTTATTCTGCTAGATAGTAGTTTTTCATTTATGCTCTAGTTAGATAGCAAGAACTTCTTCTAATCATAATTGTATTTTTGAAATTCATGATCAGACTATTTGCATGATATACATATTGTGATATATATATAGATAGATTAGTTCACAATTAGTAGCATATTATCTAGTTAGTAATTAGATCTAGATCAGTTATGAATTTTGAAACACTTTCTGCCTCCTTGAGTTCGACCGGGACTCACCATTCCATTAAAATTTATTTGTCGAGACGTATTTCACGCTATACTACGACGTATTCATCTTCTTTACGTGATTTACACCACGAACAGTGGCTCTCCATCCTTCATGGACTGCCTGCTATAAAGAGTTATTCTCTAACTCTACCTAAGTCCAATGTTTTATTAACCTTCTACTCAGGTCCTAAAACTCAATCCATGCACGTGAGATTATGTTTCGGTTCTTCAAACCCCTAGACCAAAAGTGACAAAGAAACTAGTTTAAACACTCATGTCCCTTAGTCCAAGAGATTAAATTTTTTGACTTTACCCTGTAGGGCAAATTACGCCATGCTTACTCAAGCATATTGACCCGAAAAATCTAAGATCAAGGATGTGGGTGTCCTGATACTCGACTTAGTTAATGTGATTTCATACACGTGAAAGATTAAGCTTGAAACTTGTCGTTGTACTCACGTAAAAATCTACCATCAAATAAAATTTACCAAAACTCTGGTCAGTCCTAGGTCAAACACGGGAAGGCAAACATTTGATTACAAACCGCATTAGGAATTGTTATCACAAAGTTGAATAGCTGGTCAAATTAAATCTACACTAGCTATTCTACTTAAATAATAAGCAATAGAAGAGAAAGATAGAATAATACAAATAAAGAGAACAAAGGGAGAGAACCAACAAATGTTTTATAACGATAGAATCATGTCCATTACATTTACTTGCTACTCTAGAAAGTTGGAAATCTACACTAGAAAGCGAAAAAAAGAGAGGATGAGAAAATCCTCCTCAATGACTGCTTGGAGGACGAGCCACGTTGATGGGGCGCCTGCAAGAGGGTGGTGAGATGCTAGACGAGGGAAGATGGAGCTGGAGGACGGAGAATAAAACAGGGCAGCATCGTAGCGGGATCTGCTTCCCGAATGGTGGCAAGAAGACAACCATGAGATGCTCCACGAAGGGGGTGAGAAGATGAAAAATTATTTTACTCTAGCTCTAATGGTGCATCCCAAGTATGAGACTAGCTCGTAGAGCTTTGGAGGAGGTGAGAGGAGAAGAGAAGGGATGAAGAAAAAGTGGGGGGTGTAGGGGCTTTATATAGTTGAAGATATGAGGGTAAAAGGGGCATTTTAACTTTCAAAAATTAACACTACCACCTTTAGTGACAGATACGTGCATCACTGTAGACACACGTCATTGAAGCTCACGTGGAATGTGAACCATCCATTGCCAATCGCACAATCCACATGCTGCCACGTCACCATCTGCCCACCTTCAGTCGTTTAAGCCTTCATCGTGCTCAATTGCCCTCAGCTGTCTGATCGTTAGATCGAACGACTTAGATCGCAAGAGACCGATTCCTCTTCAATTATTACGCGTATGCACGTGTGATGGCGTGTCTGATGGCGCGTCATCGCGCATGTGCACACTGCGCCTCCATCCAGTGCCCCTAGCTGTGCCACGTGGCCGCACCACGCCTGCTCATCGTCGATCCGGCAGTTGAATTTTAATTGGCACCGACGCTCGCGAATGAAGACGTTCGGCAAGATTCGAATGTGCGCCTCCTCCTCGTGGTTTGATGTCATAACCAACACGCTACAGTCGCCCCATTGTCACATTTTTGAGTTAAGGTCGCGGCTCTCTTAGCCATTGGATCTCGATCCAACGGTCGATATCACGTGCACTTTACTGAAGAGGGAGAACGTTGGAGGTGTTGCGCCACTGTGATGGTGCCACGTGGTGCCATCATGGTTTTCCATCTTCTTTGACTTGTAAATGGTGCCACAGATGTTGGATTGGATCGATTTTAAAGTTGTTGGGCTGCGATTGTCAATCCAAGGCCATCCGTGTTTGTCGTCTAAGGTACGGATTTTACACCACCTTGCCCCTTAGGCTCTAATCTTTCTTGGATTGCATCTGATGCTACGGAGGTTCGATCAAGGTGATTTTGGAGGTGTTGGACTCCGATCATCACCCTGATTAGATCCGTACAGTTGGATCTTCAATCCGAGGCCCCAAAATGATATCTCCCTGTCCCCTAGCCACAAAAAGGGTAAATTAATGTAAAATATGTATAAACTAATCTAAATGCAGAATGATGCATGTTATACAATATTTATAATGCATTATGCAATTATGAACCTATGAACATGCATAAATAGGTATTTTAAGCCAATTAGATGTGTACACCTCAAGACTAGAGAACAAGCAACTTTTAGAGTTGACCAAGATTAACAAATTAAACATTTCAGCACATTTTCTTCTTTTTTTTTCTTCATCATTTAAAAGATTTTCCAATTCAGTTCAAAAAGATTCTCCTCTCCTTTCATTTTTTTTCTTTTTTTTGTGAGAACCTTTCAAAGAAATTTAATTTTCAATCATTTGCACTTTAATATCCTCTTATGCCTAAGTTTTGCAATGCCCTCATTACAAAAAGGATGGGTTCGAATTCAACTTAGTTTATAATTTTAGAACAAATTAATAAGGTGGGAAGGCTGATCGAAAATGGTTGTTGTGGATGATTTCAAACTCCAATACAGAGATTGGAGGCAGAGTCGGATGTTCTAAAGTATAAACCCTAAAGTGCAGTAGGAATGTTTGCTCACAAGAGTAAGAAAGGTCTTAGGTTTTTTTGCATGACGGGTTGCTTCTCGTAAAGCGCTAAGTTTACTGCCATTAGCTGGGTGCTAATGCACTTTCGTCGAGTTTTAAATATGCGTTGTAGTATAGTCAACAAAAGTGAATCAACATTTAAATTTACATCTTGAATATGAGTTCGTGGTTGTCTCAGGGAGCAAATAATCACAATATAAGTCACTATTCTAGTGATTAAAATGAGGCAAATATCATGATGCAAAAATAAATGAATTAAGCAATGAATGTTAATGTTAGACTCCAAAAATGTATAAGCATTAAGGGCAAAAAATTTGTGTTTTCAACTAAGCCCAATTCAACGTCAACACTTAGTGAAATTTCAAGCACAAAGAGCCTTCACAAACATGGCCCCAATCAGCCCAAGGTTCGACCCAGCAAAATCAACCCATTCCTTTGGGCCCAATACCAACCAAGACTCTTCATCTTTCTCTATTCGAATCCGGATCTGATCCAAACCCGCACGGGCGTGCGTGGGTGGGTGACAGCAAGTGCATTTGGCGTGATAGGTTGGGGTCCCGACCCCTTGCGTTCTTTAGCGAACATGCTCATGTGCGCTTTTCCTTATATATCTCTTGTAGCAGCAGTACGCGCACAATGTGGGACTAAAAAGTCCTCTCTTCTTTTATTTTTGTTCGAGGTGATGCTGCTGTCAATTGCAAGGTCAATTGGCAATGGGATCCAGGATCAACGACCCAGAGCTATTCCTTCGCTGAGTCCATGTACGCTGAGGGTGGTCTCATCTCGATTGGTTCACAGTAGCTCTTGCTTCGAGTCGGAGAAGAAGGTGGCGATGACTGATAAGTCCACTTTTGTGGACTATTATTTAGCCAAAGTACTATTTAATTATTTGTTCTTAGTTGTTAATTAATTAGGAGTTATATGACAATTCACCTTGGCCTGCATTTAAATTTATGCGCTAATTTTACATTTCATAGCATATGATATGATCTATTTGATGAATGTAGGCTAGGTACAAGAGTCAGACATCCATTGTTGCTTCCATATGACATCCTGAATTGAGTTTGGACATCTGATGAGCAGGGATCATAGTACTGTCAACTTTTAAGATGTCCATAACTTATTCTGGATGTCTGATGATGTTCAAACTGCAGGCGCCTTTCCTCCACCAATCGTGCCTCATCTCTTCAACCACCCCAACCACTCACGATCTTCGCTGAGTGGTTGGAGAATTCGACGACCAAAGCAAAACAAACCAGGGATGTTTAAAATGAAGGCTGGATAGATGATCATTATCTTCTCCCCCTGGCGGGGCTAGGCTCTCCAATCTTCACCGTGCACCGAGGGCGTACACTGTGGCATAGACGTTCTCCCCTGCCCGGTCTCTCACCTTCTCCACCGCAAACTGAAAGCTTACCCTATGGAGCATAGCGTGCACCGTGCTCATCATCCGCCTTCCCCCTGGCGAGGACAATCTCTCCGTCTCCACCACCATGACAGAAGCGTGCACCGTGCAACATGCGTGCACTGTGCTCATCAAAAGAGAGCTTCAACATTGTGGCCACCTCTTCATCCTCCTAGGCGGCAGCAAGCATGGTGACAGCCGCTCGTCGCTACCTTCACCGTGCCATCCTACCATAGCCGCACACGCACACTCCCCCTCACCACGCAGCCACACCACGTAGCCAGCCATGTGCGCTACTCCCTCACGCACCTGTAGACCATGTGTGCTGCATCACTCCACACCCATCAGCGAAGCCGTGCTCTAGCCGCATGTGTTCTCCTTCTTCCTCTTCTTTCCACCACCACCTGCAACCTCCCGAAAGAACCCAAAGCCGTCGCGCCCCCCCTCCACACAACCACCAAAGCTCGACACCGAGCACCGCCAAGCACCAAAGCCACGCGCAGCCACGTGCGGCCCTCACTCGTAGCCACAGCAGCTCGCGTGGGCTTCATCGTTGCTGGCGATTTCCTCCTCCGTCCAGCCGCCACTGGCCACCTCCAGCCGCCGCGTCACCACCATCCCAAAGGCCACACCTCAGAGACCCACCACCAGCGATCACACCGTCTGCCGACTCCTCTTTGCACGAGCACGAGGGGAAGTATTCCCCTGTTTCTCTACAGTAAAGCGCCTATTAGTAATTATGAATAATGCCATTGTAGAGAATACTATTCATTTATTTATCTCCTTATTATAATAAGATAAAATTGCATGAATGTCCCTCAAGTTCAATTGAATGACAAATAGTGCATTTATCTCTTAACTAATCAAGTATGGGATATTGATTATAGGGAATGGGTTCGGTTTGATTTATATTGACGATATTTGTCAATACTACGATTATAATGCACGTATGCCGTAGTGGTGATTTTACAAAAAGCCTCCCTATATTTTTAAGTAATTACATAAATGCTAAACTTATGTTGAAAATGAAGTATAATAACTAGTATGCATACCCACTGAGATTCCTGAATAAACGAAGCACAACGCACTAATTTAAATAGGCTAATTCCTCCCTGTGGAGACGACCTAACTATTTTCGTGGTTAGATTCTGAGAATAGAAATGTTTTGAAAAGTAATTTTCTACCATGGGAGTAAATACAACGACACGTCATTTTATGTTAAAGTTTTCAATGAAAACGAAGATCGCTCTTTCAAATGGCGTAATTGCTGGGGAGGAAACACGCCTATTAATTTTTTCGAGAATTTTATGTTATTTTTATGCTATTTTGAAAGCTTTTCTAAATTACTAACTGTGGATCTTCTTTTGTACAAAAACATGTAACGAATGTGGCAGGCACACACGACGGAGGTGATATTTTTGGTGGACCTTGACTCCACCTGGAGGCCAGCAAAAGGAGCACGTGGGCCTTAATCCCACACGTGTGGAAGGAGGATGGCGACTGGAGATCTGTTTATACTTAGATTAGGCTAGATAGACAGACATTTAGTTTTTTTCTTGTGGACCCACGTTAAGTATTTTCGGAAGCATGTTCCCATTTTATTTAGATTATAGGATTATTCAAATTGTTTGAACTACATGTTGGTTAGTTAGTTAGGTTAGGTTTGTTTGCTTATTATTTAAAAAAAAAAATTTGAACTGTCTGCTAGAAGTTGCATATCTATAGGGCGACCATCTAGGATTGAATGAGCAGCATCTAGCTTTTCTTTTTGCATTGTAATCCTGCATTGAAGAAAGATGGAGTAAGGTACTTCTTTTCTTGTGCATTAGTTATCTACACACGCATTGCATTTGGACATAATTAAAGAAGACCATTTAAGCTGATTTGAAAATATTAATCAAGTGGTCACATTATTTCTTGAAAAGAAAGAAAAATATATAGGAAGTGTTTGAATAACGTGACTGCGATTTTCAAAAGGAAAAATCACTTTTCGCGGTGTGATGCACACTTCCTGCACTGAGCACACACTATAGGCACCGCACTAGGACTTAGACCCTTAAGGCTATAGGCATCGATCTCTTTATCGGTGTAAACCCTCCTATCTCACTTTGTGACGGTAGTATTAACTTTTTCCTGAGTGACTTGGACCCTTAAAGGAATTCAAGGGTAGTTAAGAGGCACCGCTAACGCAACACCTCAAAGGAAGGGTTCACCCTACTTGCATCCCTTAGTTCCATCCTTGGAGTACCTTTTTACTTGAGCATTAGAGAATATCATCGCAGCAAAGTGTACGTCTTTAGGACACTCAAAGGTCAATTTAGGGTGCGTAATTGCTTGACAACTTGATTGGTCACCCAAAAAGGACTAAAAGTAACCTCAACCTTCTTAACAATCATTGACCAGAAATTTCAAGTGCCTCATTTCTCTTATACCACTTATGTGGGAACGGAGAAACATTGCCTTGACTATATTTGGCCAAGCTGAAGAGATTGGAAGAGGACTTAAAGAATTTTAAATCAACAAAAGACCTCTTGCCTTGTGTTTGCTTGGTGTGTGCGTGATAGAGCTCTCTAGGAAGTTTTCTGTTTTAATCTATCTAAGTCCTAAGAGAGTTAAAACATTTAATTGAAAGAAATGGACTATCCTTACTCCTAGCATTTTAACCAGGATCCCATGCCTCGAGAATATCCATCCTTTGATGGGTACAGTGACAATTCATGGGATCATTCTTATTCTTATCCTAGGAGCACTGGCCCGATAGCTCCCACTATTGAGCAAAGCCTAGGAGCGGGATTTTCCAACCCTAGAATCCCTACTACTATGCAAACACCCAACCCTCACACCCTTCATGATTTTCTGTATCGAGGTTGGACTGATACCCCTAGGCAACCAGAGCCTGAAATTGACTATCCTCCCCAATCTAATAGTAGTAGCCTCTCCTCTTTTATGATAGAAATGCAAAAACAACAAAAAAAATGATGGAATCTATGGGAGAGATGTTGAGGAATAGTCAACAATTAAACAAAGAAATGAGACAGCTTAGCTATGCTCTTCCCAGTAATTCTGATCCCTACCCATACGACCGTGATCATGAAAATAATTATGTGGAAACCAATGACAATAGGGATCCAGTTTTACATAGCTATCACTTAGACTCTCCCAATGAGACACGGCCACTAGAGGAGAATGATCCTAGTGATTATCCACCCGAGCTATATTGGAGTCAAAAGAAAGAGAAGATGATACCTCTTGAGGACCTTGACCCCAGTGACAGTATTTTCCTTACCCCTACTAACCCGGGTCAAGGTCGTATTGTTCATATCACTTCCCTTATTAATTATCTGGTGGAATCCCATTCTACCCTTAGTGAGTCTAATCCAGACCTTTCACTTAGGGAATCAACACCTACCATTCAGCATCCTGAGGATTTAAATGCACCCAATGAAGGTGACCCTAAGGGAATGGAGGATGAATTAGATCAATTTTGGTCTCAGGGATATAAAAAGTCTATTTTAGAAGACGAGGATGACCCAATGGAGGAACCCGAACTAAAAATCTGGAGTGAATCACAAGGAGATTATTTGTTATTTGAGGACTTACCCCCAGAGGATATAAATAATCTGGTGAAATCTGGATTCCTCCCTTCTTTCGATTTTGAGAGTCATCCTCCACAAAACCACGAGTTGATATTGGAGGACAAACACAATAGTGAGAAGCCTAGGGGAGACTCTCAGGGACAACATACATCAATTGAGGATTTATACCCCGAGAAGAATAACGAATTTAGTGATATAGGCTTTCTCCATAACATTAAGGATGATAATCCTCCTAAAGATATTAAGGATAATGAAGTAGCACACAAATTCATTGAAAGGATGTAATTGACAAGAAAGAACCCGGGGATGGATCTGCTAATAATTCTAATCTCTCTACTTCCCAAGAAACCCAACTGTCGTCAAAGCATGTTGATCATGAGTCTACTAATGAGATATTAAATTCTATTCATGACTCATCTATTGTAGAGGAGCAGTTGGAGGTTCATAAAATAATGAAGCTAGGTAAGGATGTGGAATACGAATTCTTATTGAGAATGGAACCTAAACAGCCTAATCTCTCTTTGGACTTAATAATTGCCACCTAATCACTCAAGCAACCAGTAGATTCCTTACCTAATCCTCAGCTCAGGTCTCTGCTCATTTACATTCTTTCTGGAGAACATATCAGGCTAGTACATCCTCAGGTAGAATGGCGAGTGTGGATTGATGCTTGTACTTTTAGTCTCGCCATTCAAGGGTGTGAAATAATAATATTTATATCTTTTAAAACCCGTCCTGCTTTGAAGGATTCTTGTTATCCTCCACTTATTCCATTTGTTATTCCTAGACCTCCCAAGGTAGCCAACGAGGTTCTCTGCTTTCATGTCTTCTGGCGAGCATTTGGAATCATGCTGCATCATTAGCTCGCCAGCATCCGTGGCTACCTATTTTCTAGGCCTTCATTGTTACACATATTTTTAGGGCCTAGCTTTTTCTGTCTAGAGCCAGACTTACAGGTTCCCTATAAGTCTGGCTGCTGACAAAAAATGTAGCGCTTGTTGGGAGGCAACCCAGCATCCAGAATAACACCGTCATCAGGTGACTTCCTTCCTTTCTCCCCCTGTTTTAATTTTACAATGACATTGTAGGATTTAGGCATGGGGGGGTGCACTTTGCATTTTAGGAAGTATTCATGCATTTAGGTTAGCATATAAAAAAAAAAATCTTGAGCTGAATTGGTTAGTCCCTTGTAAAACATCTTTGCCATTGAGGTGTCATTAAAGATTTTTCTTCTTAAATTGTTTCTTAAGTTTAGAATCCAATACATTTTCTTCACTTGCGCATAGACTGGGTAATGGATTCTTGAAGAGAACCAATAAGCATTTTTAGTCTACTGAACCCTTGAACAGTTAATAGGGAGTCAGGCATACTATCTTCTAGTAGATCCACCTCATATTTGTGAGAAGAAAGTAGAGAGATTACTGGTGTGCTAAGTCTAGTGCAAGGACTCTTAAGTTTTGGATAATTAGATGATGATACTTCAGAGTTAGGCATAGTTTTTGCTCTCTGTTCTTGTGTGCGTACATTGTGTGAATTCCTGAGAGTTACCAAATGAGGCAGATACACAGAAATTGAGTCTTAATAAAGCTATGACTATGGTGGATGGTTATAATCGTCCTTCATAGAGTCCTCGGCTAAAGGAGGGTAATAGTGTCAAAGGTCAGAAATACGCTTGTCCTATCCATTCCTTCCCAGTGCCAAGAGTAGGCACTTCCACCAAATAAGCCACATAATATCCTCTTGACCATCACCATCCCTAATAATGCCTCATAAATAAAAGTCTGCATCGTGTTATGTTGATTTATAAAGTAAGAAAAAAAAGAGAGAAATAATTATATTTAAAAAAATAAAAAAATAAAATAAAAAAAAGAAGAAAAAGAGAAAAGAGAGAAAGAAAAGTGAAAGAAAAGAAAAAGAAAAGAGTCCAAGTTTACAGCTTTATCTTCGTGACGATGTTTCTGAGGCAACAAAAACACCCATCGCAATCCACCAAATATGACTCATACCTTCCTTTCAGTATTTCTGATCGCCCAAATATTGGATGAGGACTCTAACTTAGTTGTAGAGTTATTAGGACTTTAATTGAAGTGTGAATACCATGTGAGGCCACCAAACAACGAGTACACTTACTAAATCTGGCGAGATTTGTGATCTCAGAAAGAAAAGAAGGAAAAGAGTGAGCACAAAGGAATATCAAGAGAGCATAGTTCTTTAGCCTCTCTCCAAGTTGACTTGTTTAATAGTTTAGAGATCTAGAGTCTGTAGTACTACATTACATGTAGCACCAGATGAGTGTGAGCCACCAAATATAAATCCATTCAACTCAATATCTCCTACCTAAGCCAAAAAGCCGGGATCAAACTACAGATTATTTTCTACTTTATCTCCTAGGGAAGTAGTTGCCTATCCTAATAAAATGTTTACTAAGGGATAAGTACGAACTGTAAATGTAAGTTGACTTTCACTTGGATCCGTTACCTAGGATACTATCACTTCATATTTGTCTGGATCTCTAAATTTTTGGAATAGAAAAAGAAGAAATCTTCTTGGTGACTTCTATTGTTTTTCACTTTTTTCTAGGGACTAGCAAAACTTAGGCATGGGGGCATTTGATAAGTCCACTTTTGTGGACTATTATTTAGCCTAAGTACTATTTAATTATTTATTCTTAGTTGTTAATTAATTAGGAGTTATATGACAATTCACCTTGGCCTGCATTTAAATTCATGTGCTAATTTTACATTTAATAGCATATGATATGATTTATTTGATGAATGCAGGCTAGGTACAAGAGTCAAACATCCATTTCTGCTTCCATAAGACATCCTGAATTGAGTTTGGACGTCTGATGAGCAGGGATCATAGTACTGTCAACTTTTAAGACGTCCATAACTTATTCTGGACGTCTGATGATGTTCAAACTGTAGTCGCCTTTCCTCCGCCAACCGTGCCTCATCTCTTCAACCACCCCAACCACTCACGATCTTCACTGAGTGGTTGGAGAATTCTACGACCAAAGCAAAACAAACTAGGGATGTTTAAAATGAAGGCTGGATAGATGATCATTATCTTCTCCCCCTAGCGGGGCCAGGCACTCCAATCTTCTCCACCATGCATCGAGGGCGTACACTGTGGCATAGACATTCTCCCCCTCCCGGTCTCTCACCTTCTCCACCGTAAACTGAAAGCTTACCCTGTGGAGCATAGCGTGCACCGTGCTCATCATCCGCCTTCCCCTTGGTGGGGACTATCTCTCCATCTCCACCATCGTGACAGAAGCATGCACCGTGCAACATGCGTGCACTGCGGACATCAAAAGAGAGCTTCAACATTACAGCCACCTCTTCATCCACCTAGGCGGCAGCGAGCATGGTGACAGCCACTCGTCGCTACCTTCACCGTGCCATCCTGCCACAGCCGCACACGCGCGCACGCCCTCATCGCGTAGCCACACCACGTAGCAAGCCGCGCACGCTACGCCCTCACGCAAATGCAGACCATGCACGCTGCGTCGCTCCACACACACCAGTGAAGCCGCGCTCCAGCTGCTTGTGTTCTCCTTCTTCTTCCTCTTCTTCTTTCCACCACCGCCTGCAACCTCCTAAAAGAACCTAAAGCCGCCGTGCCCCCCCTCCACGCAGCCACCATCGTTGAGCCTCCGCCAACTGCCAAAGCTCGATGCGAGCACCACCAAGGACCAAAGCCACGTGCTGCCATGTGCGGCCCGCGCCCGCAGCCATAGCAGCTCGCGTGGGCTTAATTGTCGCCAGCGATTTCCTCCTCCGTCCGGTCGCCGTCGACCACCTCCGGCCGCCGCATCACCACCATCGCGAAGGCCACACCTCAGAGACCCACCACCGGCGACCACACCATTCGCCGACTCCTCTTCTCACGAGCATGAGGGGAAGTATTCCCCTGTTTCTCTATAGTAAAGCCCCTATTAGTAATTACGAATAATGCCATTGTAGAGAATGCTATTCATTTATTTATCTCTTTATTATAATAAGATTGAATTGCATGAATGTCCCTCAAGTTCAATTGAATGACGAATAGTGCATTTATCTCTTAACTAATCAAGTATGGGATATTGATTATAGGGAATGGGTTTGGTTTTGATTTATATTGACGATATTTGTCAATGCTACAATTATGATGCACATATGTCGTAGTGGTGATTTTACATAAAACCTCCCTATATTTTTAAGTAATTACATAAATGCTAAACTTATGTTGAAAATGAAGTGCAATAACTAGTATGCCTACCCACTGAGATTCCTGAATAAACGAAGCACAATGCACTAGTTTAAATAGGGTAATTCCTCCCTGTGGAGACGACCTAACTATTTTCATGGTTAGATTCAGAGAATTAAAATGTTTTGAAAAGAGATTTTCTACCACGCAAGTAAATACAACGACACGTCATTTTATGTTAAAGTTTTCAACGAAAACGAAGATCACTCTTTCAACGAAAATCACCTGCAAAGAGAAATATGGGCCTCCGACCCCATTCAAATAGCCAGGAAACTTCGCCTGAGTGTGGCGAAGCTTGTGGTGGTGGTGATTTGGTGTTTGGTGGTATGTAGTGGCTAATCAGAGAAGCTCTGATGAAGCTTCGATGACCATAGTGGTGTGTGACGGTGGAGGCGATGTGGAGTCAAAGTAGCTTGGGCAAAAGCTTCATGGAGGTGTAGGAGACCTTTTGCCTAAAATAATTTGGTCAGAGGAATGTGAAGGAGATGAGATGGTAAAGGTGGTCATGGCGGCGATCATCGACGTCAGGGAAGGTGACAGACCTAATGAATGGAGCTCAAATGCTCCAAAATCCTAATTGGGAAGGAGGGGAGTAGAAACCCTAACCTAATTTGGGGAGAGGAAGGGAGGAGATGTTTGCTGTGGGTATGCTGGAGAGGAGGAAGAAGAGGTGGTGGCCGAAGAGAATGAGGGCAAATTGCAGGCTGAAGCTTCGTAAGAATTGTCGTGGATGTACAGGGGAGAGAACTCCTCTACCTATCATACATGGCAGAGGGTGAAGACAGAGGGTGGAGGGGCTCAGATGGTGTGTAGAAAATTGGTTGGTGAGGAAAAAGAAGAGGAGAATTTTGGCAATTCAAGCACGCCCTTTACTTATAGAAATCATGGCCTATTTATAGAAGAGGATACCCTCTAAAATGAGCCATGAATCCTACAATTGGCTTGGGATTTGGCATGCTTTTGAGCTCATGAAATTGGAGCTCACCATAGATGATTCCAGCAAAGATTGATTTCAAGGAGTTGTTCATCAGATACAGAATGCTCTCAAAATCAATCCCACCAAATTTGGTAGGATTTAATCCTTTAAATCTCATATTGAAGCACGACAGTTTGAGTTTCAAGCTTCTATAGCTTCCATGTATAAGCAATGAAGGCGGTGGTGGAGGCAAAGGCCTTTTTGAAAGGGAGATCAAAAGATAGGGTTTTATTGGTAATAAATATTCAAAACCTAGGGGTAGTTTTGTAATGAATAGAAAAATATGGGCTAAAATGCAAACTAGGTCAAGGTGGACTTTGATTGGGCTCAAATTTTTAGGTTGACCTAATTTGGACCCAAGGAATATAATGGTGACCACTAATTTGGGTTTTGACTAAGTTTGATTGGGTAATTTATAGTTTAGCTTAAAATATATCAATTTCTTGCCTTGGTGTCTATTTTAAGTCAAAAAGGTTCAATTAGTCAGTGAATAATCCAAACCTCATAGAATATCTTTAAATGATTTTTATGAGGTTTAGATTGCATTTATTTCCACCAGAACCTTTTAATTGAAGTGAGGCTGTAACTAAGATTTTTATTTTTAAATTAATCCTCAAATCTCAGAAAATTCTCATTCAGTCAGATCAGGCCCACTTCTTGGGAATTTAAGTCCATTTGACCTTAGATTAGGCACTGATTAACCCCTTAGTTAATCTGCATTTCTAATTAGGCGTTAAAACAACAGAATTAAATGATTTTCTCTTCTTCTCATATTCAACTCAAAATAGAATTATGATCCTATGATGATTCTTAAGGAGCATTTATCACTGAAATTAGGCTAAATTAGAATAGTTATCATAGATGATTGTGCTACCATCACTAGACGCAATGCAGCTCAAGTGCAATGGAGGTCAAAAGATTCTTCAGCTAAGTTTGAATCAATCAACTTAAGAAAAGGTTTCAGTCTTTGATCATTTACAACAAAAGGATTCGAATCTTAACTAAGTTCACTGATTTCAATGGTTCCATTTCCAAAGATCCTTCGAACTAAAAAAGGTCTGATCCATTTCGATCTTAGCTTGCCTAAGAAAAGTTTCGATCGGGCATTAAGAAGAAGCACTTTTTGACCTAGATAGAAAGTTTTTCGTGAAATGTGCTTATCATAAAGGCCCTTAATCTGCTCCTTGTAGATATGTGAGTTCTCCTAGCATCATTGCGTAGTTCATTGATCTCACTCATCTACAATCGGTGGCAGATTCCGGCCTTCCTGAGTTCCAAATTACACTTCCGTACTACCTAGTAAGCCTTATGCTCCAACTCTACAGAAAGATGACATGACTTCCCGTACACCAGTCTAAATGGAGGCATATCTAACTGGGTTTTATGGGTGGTCCTATAAGCCCATAATGTTTCAAGAAGCCAGGTCGACCAATCTTTTCTATCAGATCGAATGGTGGCCTGAAGAATTTTTTTGATCTCCTAGTTGGAGAGTTTGGTCAGTCCATTGGTTTGCAGGTGATATGGAGTCGAAATTCTATGTGACGCCCCATATTTGTTCAACAAGGACTGAAAGTGCACATTCACGAAGTGGAACCTGCCATCGTTGATGATGACCTTAGGAACCCCAAATCTGGAAAAGATGTTCTCTTAGATAAAGCGAAGGACAACTTTCTGATCATTCGTTCTCATGGGGACAGCTTTGATCCACTTCGAGACATAATCAACGGTAAGTAAGGTGTACTTGAAGATGATGGATCTGGAAAAAAGTCCCATAAAATCAATCCCTGAAATATCAAAGATTTCGCACACAATAATTAGATTCAAGGGCCTCATATCATATGAGCACATGTTGTTGAGGGTTTGGCAACAAGCACATGCCCTACAACAAGCTTGTGTGTCTTTGAACAGTGTGGGCCAAAAGAACCCACACTAAAGGATCTTCGCTGAGGTTTTACGCCCAGACAAATGGCCACCGTAGGCCTAGTCGTGATAGAAGGATATAACACATTGACCTTATCATCATAAATGCATTTTTTAATTACTTGGTCATTGCCAATGCGGAATAGATAGGGATCATCCCAAAAATAATACTTGGTTTTGGAAATTAGCTTGTCCCATCTGGTCTTGGCCCAATCAGATAGGACTTTCCCAATGACCAATACTTCACCATATCAGTAAACCAGGGAAGTCCATTAACGACCAAAAGATGTCCATCCGAAAAATGCTCGATAATAGGTCTAAATGGTTAGCAACTACATTCTACTTCTTGCCTTATTACATATCTCGAGGTCAAACTCCTGCAGAAGCAAGACCCATCTAATCAACCTCGGTTTAGCGTCCTCCTTCACTAGTAAGTGGGGTCAAGGTCAGAGGAACATGGGGTTGAAACCTAAATCTAATGGGCCCAATCTACTCTATAAGAAGAGTTGAAGAAAGAAAGACCTAAGAGATGCAATGGAGATTGAAGCATGTCGAACGTTGGTCGGTCAGATGTGGAGGAGAACTTTGGTGAGCTGGATTGGAGTGACGATGAGGAGAAGGATCGTCTCCTTTGGTGGGGAGAACGATGATGCAAGATTTACACGATTTTATAAATGGGGGCTTTAGTGTCATTGCAACGTGCAAAATCGATCACATTTTAAATTTATATTCTTAGATAGTGGTGGTATCTAGGGTCGTCCAACGAGGCCAATTTGTTAGTCAAATAAGTGATTCTCTCTCTCCCCTCTCAAATCAACACTTCTCCTTTCGTATTTTGATTTTTGTAAAATTTTATGTTTGGAAATAAGTGGAATATGAATGCAAAGATAGAACTATGCTAAAGAAACTATGCCTAACAACTAGAACCTAAGTGATAAGAGAAGTCTTCTCTTCTAAGCTCACGGTGCCTAGGGTAATTAGAAGAGAGATGTGATGCACTAAAATAAATAAAGTTGCTACTTGAAATTAAAAATTCAAGAATGAAGAAAGGCACTTTACTATTAATAAGAAATGTTTACAAAGTACCTAAGGAGCTCAACTAAGCAGAGGTACCACTTAGTTAATTCCTAGGTACATGAATGCTTAACAAGAATTAAAATGCAACAAAATAAAAGACAAGAAATTCTCCCGAGTAGCTGAGGCAACCTTTGCTCCAAGAATGGTGACTCCTAGACTTAAAGAAGACTTCCTTCTAGCTCCTTGAGTTGCTCCTCTCAAAGGTGGACGCCCTCCACCCTTCTTTCCTCCTGCCTGGCCGTCCTCCCTAGGTGGAATCTTGCTCCTTGGCATGGCATAAGGAAGGAGAGAGAAGAGGAAGAAGGCACCAAGAGAGTGGGAAGGTTACTCCCTTAATCTTCTTCTCTCCTTATCCTTTCTTGGGTGTGGGATGTATGGTGGCTATAGGTGTTTGATAGGAAGAATTGTTGCTTGCCAAGGATGGTTTGAATGGTAGGATGGGGGGTCTTTTTATAGGCTAATATGGATGGTGGTTAGGAAGCTTCCTTGGTGCCATGTGAAAGGGTGCCAAGGAGTGCATTTTAGGTACCAATGGTTAGTGGTTTTAATGTAGGTGGATGGCCATTAAGGTGGAGAGGGAGTAGGGTAGGAGCTGGAGTAGTGCAGGAGCTAGCTAAGCTAGTTAGTTGCTTAGCTAAGTAGAGGAGGAGCTGGAAGGATCTTTCCTAAGCTTTCTTCACACCTGTTCCTTGTGCCTTCCATACTGCCAGGGCTTTAATGATTTCCAAAGCATTCACCCTTGGCAATCAAATTGTAACTGTGCAAGATAATATAAAATAAATGCTAATGAATGTCTAAGCCTTAAATGCAAATGCATGCTAAATGCAGTGAGATAATAAAATGCAATTGACGAAGCCTTAGGGACTAGATGTGAATGGATATAAGGATGATGATAAACAGGCATTTATCACACCCCCAAGCTTATATTTTTTCTAGTCCCTTAGCAAAAATTGTGATTACACCACAATATTTCTTAAGAAAACATCTTTTTGTGTTTTGAGGAATAAGCTCAAGATAGGATCGTGGTTGATTTTGGTTAAAGTAGGTACGGGGTTTATTAAAGATAAAACATCAGGGCTCAACTTTGGATTCAAGGATTAGACAA
Organism: Thalassia testudinum; assembly: GCA_037157565.1. Taxonomy (NCBI): domain Eukaryota; kingdom Viridiplantae; phylum Streptophyta; class Magnoliopsida; order Alismatales; family Hydrocharitaceae; genus Thalassia; species Thalassia testudinum. The sequence continues at coordinate 122,536,557 of JAZHRO010000036.1, read as the reverse complement.
ATCAAGACCACTGTATCCTTCGAGAATTCACTACTTAACTCCTTTTAAATTAAAATATCTCAAAATCATTTTTGCTATTAGGATTTCCTTGACTCATGAACTCGATCTGCAACTCACAAGTTGCTGAAAATTCTGGTGCCAGTGCCTTATGCTATGCCAACATTATTAGGATAAGGTCATGTTATTGAAACTTTTTTTTTTCATTTTATTTCCTCCATTCTTAGAGTTAGCTTAGTCCTACTATAGATGTGTCGGGATCATCATTCTCGTTACCAATCCTTGAGGGGGCTCTGGCACCGGCACTTCAAGAAAGTACTATCCAAGACACACCCTAGGAGCTCACAACCCAAAAACACAATTGTTGAGTCAGAAATTCTACATAAAAAGGTTTGAGTTTTGAAAACCCGTCATTGAAGTGCGATTTGAGAGGAAATTTGTCAACAAATAAATTTTACCGAAACTCAAAAAGAATTCCAGGTCGAACACAGGGAGGTAGACATTTGATTAAAAATCTTGTTTATTTTATTGTCACAAAGCAGATTAACTAGTTGAATTGAATCTAAACTAACTATCTACTTAAAGAATAATGAATAGAAAAGAGAGAATATTACAAATAAAGACAATATAGAAGTAGAATACACATGGATTTCATAATCATCAAGTGATCTTTATTACAACTAATCACTACAGTAGAAAGCGGGAAATCTTACAACTAAAAAGAGGTAAATCTACTCTAGAAAGTAGTAAAAAGAAGGTGGAGAGAAGTTATCATCCTCGATGGCCGCTTGGAGGATGAGCTGCATTAACAGAGAGTCCGGACGAAGGTGGTGAGATGTGGGACGAAGGAGAACGACGATGGATGGCAAAGAATGGGGTAGGGCAATGTCGCAGTGGGATCCACTTCGCGAATGGCGGTGAGAGGACCACCACGGAATGCTCCACGAATGGGATGAGAAAGTGGAAAAATTATATTTTTAACTCTAGAGGAGCATCTCAAGTTTGGGACAAGCTCTTAGAGCTTTGGAGGGGGTGAGAGAAGAGAGAAAGGGATGAAAAAAGTGTGGGGGTCGTAAGGCTTTTTATAGGTTAAGATTGGAGGGGGCAAAAAGGTCATTTCATCTTAAAACATTAAATGAAGGGGTCTTTAGTGACGGATTTAAGCGACACTAAAGCCCCCACGTTGCTGAAGAATACACGCGTCCGCCGCCTCTTCCTCTTCACTACTCAGAACGCACACCCATGATCAGATGATCTCACTATCAGATCGCCTAAAGACGTGCACACCCACTTCCACTTCAGTGCCTCAATGCATGCACGTATGATCGTGCGTGCATCTCGACGTGTGATTGCGTGTGTGTCAGCTCGCTCATCGGATAGCACCACGTAGCGCCTCCCGAGCCGCTCGATCTCCATCACACATGTGAATTTCGCCTGTGCCTGCTCTCACTCTGATTTGAGGCTTGTTGGGGCTCAAACCCGCGCCTCCCATTTCGTGTGAAGGTGCGCGACCACTGTACCAAGCCACCCTTTGAGGCGCACTTTTGGTTTTGAGCTCAGGTGCCCTCGATCATTAAATCAAGATCCAACAGCTGAGGTTGATCAAGCCGCTAATGAGGGAGAAAGGGCAGAGGGTGTGCATGGCCGGTGCGGGATGAGATGGAGCCACGTGGTGCCATCTTGGCCGTCCATCTTTTGTGTCTTGTAGATGGTGCCACAGATGTTGGATTGGATCAATTTTCACGTTGTTGGGCTACGATTGCCAATCTGAACCCATCCGTGCGGTCGGATTTGTCATCTGATGTACAGATTTACACAATCTTGGTCTCTTAACCTCTGATCTTTCTTGGACTGCATCTATGCTACGGAAGTCCGATCAGGGCGATCTTGGAGTCGTTGAACTCTAATTATCGCCCTAATCAGATCCGTATGGTTGGATCTTCAATCTGAGGCCCCAATAAAATGTCGCCCCGTCACCTGACCATAAAAAGACACAATTAACCTAAATTTTATACAATCTAACCTAAATGCAAGATGATGCATGTTATGTAATATTTATAATGTATGATGCAATTATACATCTAAAAACATGCAAAAATAGATGGTTTATCTGATATAAATGTGTTTACATCAACAATGCAGTGTAAAGGGGCACTCCAAGCAAACTCAGGCTCTTGCTCCAACACTATGGCTAGAGCACCGTCCAAGACACTTGAGCTGCAAAATATGCCTTAATTCTCCCTCTAAAGATATGAAATATAGATATAGAGAAGCGCCGAGGCGGTAACATGTTGACATTGCATCCTCAAAAGAAGTATTTTTCCTTCTTGACGGTGGGAACTGAAACCAATCACCTGTCTTAGTCTTTTACTAAGATTTTGTAGGAGTTTTTTAATTATTTAGATGGTTTTGGGCTTGGGTAGTGTTGGCTTTGTGTGTGAAATGTTTGACGCCAGGTTTTCAAAAGAAAAGTAAATTTTTGGATCGAGTGCTAAGTCAGGTACTATCCAGGTCGCTAAACAAAGTCGGATTACTTGAATTATCAAGTGTTAGGATGAAATTCTTTGCAAGATACCTGATCTAGTCTAGGTTTCTAGACCTGAAATGTCTAAAAATGAATCTGCAACTTCATCCTTAGTTTGTTAATGATTAAACCCTAGGTGTACCTAATTTGAATTAAAGTTCAACCATTGGTCCTTTCTTTCACTAAAAATTCTCAAAACATTTTTTTAGAAGTTACGCAAATAGAGTGCATATGCAGATGCAAATGATGCGAATGCAAAACATTTTAATCTTTTAGGTTATGAAAAATAATGAAATGCCTAACAAAATTGAAAGTACCCCCCATACTTAAGGTTTGCAAGTCCCTTGCAAAAGGAAAATTGTAGGAGAAGATATCACCTGAGAGAGGAAGTTAGGATAGAGGCGAAGTTTTGCAGAACCTGAAAAAGAAAATGAATGCGAAACAGAAAATGTTGCTGGGTTACCTCCAAACCAGTGCTGTCTTTAATGCCATTTAGCTGGGCATGAAGTGATGCATGAAAGATGGTCAATCGTGAAGATAGTTAGACACGTGAATGCCATGTAAAATGAAATTTTCCTCTTGGTCCCCTGAAAAGAAAATGGTGTAAGTAGGGTGACTAAAATGAGTGTGAAAAATAGAAGAAATACCTGAGTCTGGCCAAGGTTTCAATTCAAGAGAAGGCCATGCTCAGGGGGATCAGATCATAGGTCAAGGGGAAAGGGATTGGGGGAAACATTAGCGAGATGAAGGGTGGGTGAATTTAGGGTGGGACATTGAATTGAAGTTAGAGTGGACAGGTGAGCTGAAATTAGAGTGGGCAGGTCTAGTGAATAGTTAGGAAGAGATTTTGAGTGAATACAAGGCTCCAAGTCTTTAATGTTGCCAACCACCGATTTAGAGTCAGAATCCATGAAAAAATTATGGTCAGGAAGAGAATCTATCAGCATTATTTCCTCCACCAAATTAGATGTTTCAGTATATGAGTCCTCAAAGAAGTCATCGTCATCATGTAATTTCCTAGAGGATTTGAATATATCTAGAGTAACTGTTTAGCTCGTGCAAGTGATATCCATTTTACTTGTATGACAATTTATATTTGCTTTCGTGGTGGTCAAAAAGGGTCATCCAAGAATGATATGGGCATTGATTAGAGATTTGGGTACCTCAATGTCAAGGACCAAAAAATATACAAGGAAGACACAATTCTAAACCTTGACAAGGACATCCTCAATAATCCCTTGAGGTTTGATCACAAATTGGTCAGCTAATTGTAAGGTAACCTCGACAGGCTTGAGATTACAGATCTTAAATTCCTTGAATATTACCGCGGGGATGATATTGGCTAAGGCATCGAGATCGAGAAGGGAATGGTTAAATGTAGTATCATCAATAATCACAAAAATCAAAGGTGTGCCCAGGTCTTTCATCTTAGGAAGTAGCTTACTCTGTATGACAGAGTTTTCTGTCTCCGAAAGATGCACTCTTCTTAAGATTTTATTATGCCTTTTTGGAGTATAGATATCCTTCAAAAATTTAGCATAGGCAGGGATATATTTGATTACGTCTAGGAGAGGGATGTTAATCTGAATTTGCCCAAATAATTCCATGAGTTCCTCATTTGTGGACTCATACTTTTTTCTTCTATTGGTGGTGGAGTGAAGAACTTGGGGAAAAGGGACAGGAGTCGTGTCATGATAATTAATTTCCTTTTCTCCTTGAGTGATGGTGTTAGGAGAGTGGACTTGCATTGGGGTAGTGTAGGTTTCATCAGGTTGGTGTGAAGGCCTAGGATCGGTGATTATTTTCCCATTCCTCAAAGTAACTGCATTGGAAATTTAGTGGTTCCTGGGAGGGGGTTGGGGGGCCTAATGTTGCAGAAAACCTGGTGAATGCTGTGATACTAGGTTGATTGGAGGTCGATTAGTATGGTTTTGGTTTGAGTGCTGGCCTTGGTAGTGGTTCCTCTGATTGATAAGGTTGGGTAAGGGTTGGGAAGGCAAATGATGGGAACACCATTATGAGCCATAACTAGCTTAGTTTGATCTGTTTAAGTCAATAAAAGCTTCTACATATCCATCAGAAGGTCTTAAGGGCATAAAACATTGATTTGAGAAGAAAATAAGAATATAGGGTTATTTCTACAAAATTACCATTCTATCAAAAAAAAATAGAATAACCATGGGTTCTATCAAGGATGGAACAACGGTCAAAAGGTCTCAAAAGTCTAATAAGTGGGTTAGAACATACAGAAAAAGACTTTTCATGCGTTACAGGAATTAATGAACATCTAAAACCCTAAAAATAAATCTGCTTAATTAACTGAAGTTTTAGTCAGGATAAAATTTACCTAAACCCTCTAAAATTCATATAAAAATATTCTCTAGGGTTTGGTACCTTCAATTTGACCATTGGAATCCATCTTGACCTAAAATAGAGTTTCAGACAAACATTTGCCCTAATTTGGTAATTATGAAAATTACCTAATCAAACTAGGTCAAAACCAAAATACAACTTTACCATTGGATTCCTTAGGGACAAATTAGGTTTGTGCCAAAATTTGGGCCCAATCTGAAATTATTTCAACCTAGTTTGCATTTGGCCCAAGTCTAATTTCCTTTATTCCACATGGGTCCTTAGCTTTTGAATTTCTTACACAAAGGTCCCTATCTTTTCCATCATTTTCTTCAAAAAGGTCCCTACCACCATGAATCCTAATCCTACAACTCCGGTGACCTTAAAATGGCATGTTCACCTTGATTCCTTGACGAATCCCTCTCAGATTTGAAAGGGAAGTTCATCAAGGAATTCCCTTCCTTTTGAGCCAAATCCCAAGCTCTAAAACCTTAATCTCTCATGCAAACGCATGAGAGATTAGGGTATTTTGGAATTCCTATCTCTGGCAAACATTCCAAGCTTGGGAAGCTTGCTTCCCAAGCCCAAAACTCCCTCTAAAGGTCTATAAAAGGACCCCCAAATCAGGTCAAACTTTGGAAGCTTGATTTTGGCTGGAAAGTCCCCATATTCCTCCTTCCTCTTCCAACCGAAAGGCTCCTCGAGCTTCGGCGATTCCTCTCGACCTCATTCCTCGTCCATTTGCAATATCAGCGATGGATTTGCCTCCCTCACCTTCATCCGCATCGTATAATACCGGCTAACGTCCCTATCTCCTTCATCCTCGTCATCCAACCCCCACTGAAGTCACCTTCGTCTACGGCGCCGGCCATACCGCAACTGACGCCAACTCTGATCCTTGTCATCCGCTACCTATCTCTATCAACTCCTCAGCTTCTCCACGTCACAACAACACCTCCGACACTTCGCTTTGACTTCCGCACCACCCTCCGCGACTTCATCTTCTACCTCGCCGACATACCACTGGTGAGTTCCAGCGGCCACCACAGACCACCTACATCACCGCTTCCATGCTCTACACCTCCACCTTGACCTCAGGAGCAAAAGCCCTAACTTAGTTTGGTTGATTGCTCCTTCAAACCCTTTGCCAAACACACCCACCTTCGCGCACCAACTTCGTGCACCGTCCAGCCACCACAGCCACTCCCACTCAACTCCGTGCCCACCACTGTACTTGCCATCCTACTATGAAGCTCTTGAACCTATTTAACAAGGTCGAGAGGCTATATTTTGATTTTCAGGTAGCAAGTCCTCTATCGCCATTGTTGTTGCTTCAAGCGAAGCTTGAAGCTTGCTCCAGCACTTGCAAGCCCCAGGTGAAGTCCCAAGTAGTGCGGCTTACTCCCAGGAGGTCTCCCAGGCATCCAATTGAAGCTGCTAGGGTGCACTCATGCTCCAATTGAGGAAGGAACACCTACTGCAGCCTGTGCGAAGGAACGGTGGGACTTTTAGTCCCACCTCGGAAGTATACGAAGCAAAACACCCGCATAATTTTTTTTTGTGATTGGGGCTTATTGCCTCCAACCACAGGGTGAGGTCCCATTACACCCTCAATTGTGCCTCACTCACGACACCTAACCGCGGGTCTGGCACATCTGATTACCTGCCTAAGCCCTGTTCACACCTCGCTCACCACCCACTACCGGTGAGCCTGGTCCCAGGTGTGCTCTACCCGAATACCCGATAACCCAAGGCCCTGGGAGGGTGGATCCCAGAGAGAGAAGGAGAGAAAGCACGCGGGGGCAAGGGGGGTTTTGCTTTGTGATTCAACCGGTTGACACTTAGCCATTTAAGAAGCCCTTCCCCTTGTGCATGAAGAGAAAGAGGGAGAGGAAGCCACAAGAGAAGAAGAAGAAAGAAGGCACAGCCAGAAGAAAGAGGAGCTACAGAAGAGAAGAAGTCCAATAGACGGAGAAGAGAGGCTACAGAGCAGAGACAAAGAAGGGCATTGTAGCAGTAAGAGGGTTAAGCCATCTGGTTGGCTGAGCAGACGTCTGAAGTGCACTGTGCACTTATACTACATGGAATTTAATTGCTTAGTACTATTGAGTTATTTGATATAATTGTGAGGGGTAATTGGTGATTTAAATCACCATGTTACCCCATTCTTTTTGCACTATTTGACACATACTTTCATTTATATATCATTACTTCTTGGAATTTTGTTATATTGCTCATATATTTGCTTGAATTGCAATCTTGAAAATCATTTTGCCAATTGCTCCCTATGTTCGACCTCGGACTTCATTTCTGATATTCGAGTATAAATATTATTTATTTTTCGCACTGATTCGAACTATACTACAACGCGACGATTTTAAAACTCGATTCAGAGCAAATAATAGTAGATGTCCTGTAGGTCTCTAGGTCGAAGTAACCCCAATCTGATTATGGAGATTTGTAACAACACAAGTTACCTCCAACATCTGATTTTGCATCCCTTGTAAGGTTTTCATAACCTAGGCATTGATGTCTTCCTGAGATGTTCCAGGTTGATAGAAAGTCTGGTTCTGCCCATACCCTCCAAATTGGTTTTGTTTATGAGAGGGCACCTGATTGGGCCAGGTGCGAGTCCGGTAATTCCTCCAATTGGCATTGAAGGGAGTTCTAAATTGCTCCTGGAGGGCGAAAATATTCTTAGTGGGGTTAAGATTTGGATAACTGTAAGTCCCCGGGGAACCATATAAAGCCTCAAAAAATTGATTATACTCAGCAGGGACAGTATTGAGATTATGTAAGTTCTTTCTCTTTAGAATGTTAGGCAGGGTTAGATGTGGAACCTGGGTGGGTGTAGTAAGTCTTTCCTCGATTTTCTTTTAATTTAATTGCATTTGGTCGAGTATGTGGGAAATCCTTTGAAGATCGTCTTGGGTAGCGAGGATTGATTGAGTACCTATCTCATGAACATCGAACTGCGAGTTGGTAGTTTTGCCAGAGGTGTTCATGGATGCATAGTTAAATGAGTTTGCACCCATTTCTTCAAAAAGATCATAGGCATTCTCAGCATCTTTATTCAAGAAGTTGCCGCCACATGAGGCGTCAATGAAACGTTGAAGTTGATCTCCTAATCCATGGTAGAAGATCTGCACGAACTGCCATAATGGAACCTCATGGTGCAGCAACTTCTTAAAAGATCCTGGAATCAATCCCAAGCATCCTATAAGGTCTCGCCAGGTTTTTTGTTGGAAGGTCGTAATAGATCATCGCAGGGAAATCGTACGACAAATGGGGAAGGATTTCTTTAAGAAAGTGCTTTTAAGCTGAGGCCAAGTGGTAATGGGTTTGCCAATGGTTCTGAACCAGTAGGTGGCCTTGTCCTTGAGGGAAAGCTAGAATAACCGCATCAACCATAAATCCTTTCGCACATTATGAGAATGGGTCATCTATGAGAGGAGAGTAAGTTCCTCAAGGTGGCTGAATGGGTCTTCCCAAGGAAGGCCATGGAAGTGCTTGATTAAGGGTAGAATGACAGGATTAATTTCAAAGTCCCCTTCTAGTATGACCACCCCTGGTCTATCCTCATAATTGGAAGGATTGTAAAAATCTTTAAGAGGAACGACAGGCTATTGATGGGGTGGAAAGTTTTTACATTAGTTGTTCTAGGTTCATTACAGTCCTAGTCAACTGTTGTTGGTTTGCTTGTAGTTGAGTTAGTTGCTCAACCATCATGTACAGGGGATTGGGTGGGGGGCCTTGATTTTGTCCTTGTGGCATCTCAGGTAGTTCTAGGCCAGGTAGGTTGGGGATGGGTAAGTCAAAAAGCATGTTAAATTGTGGATTTTGGGTGGAAGGGTTAGAAACAGGATTAGAGGTGAGATCATTAGTGTTTGTGGGTGAGAGGTGGAACCGATGTAGGACCTATTTTGGGGATTTTTCATTTTAGAATAATGAAAATGAGAGAAAGAAAGTCTTTTTGTGTGAGGGGCAAAATCAAGTGGTCCCTCCAAGTGTAGAGTTTAGGACTGCTGCCCGTGCATACAATGGAAGAACGGGGAGGAGATGAGGGAGAGATGAGAAGTGTGCAATCAAGAAATACAAAATTCTAGACCAACCTTGAGGATGACTCCCTAAAAATTACCTAAGACTCGGTCTACCTAGGAAATAAGAAATCAATAGTGGATAACCATTCCCTCAACAAATCTGGCTAGGCTGAATAAGGGGAGGGTTGGGCCCAAGCATGTCCCAAGAAAATTACTAGGGCTTGTATAAACCTAGGCCTAATTGTTTGACACTGCCCCTTAGCCTGACACCAGTTATAGATGAAGGAATTAATACCAACTAAAGAAATCTTAAAACCTAGGTAGCAAGCCTAAGTTTGATGAAACCTTAGGGGTCAAGTTGCTATAAATTTTAATTAGTTCTAGGAGCTTAAAGTAGACAAAGAATGTGATGGGCGTTAATTGGGGTAATGCCCGATTATTTCCATTTTTGTATGTGTGAAAATTGGGTGGGAAGTGAGGCCCAAGCCAAAGCAAGAGGTTTACAAACAAGGATTTTTGTGAAAAGATTTTAGGGTTTTGATAAAATTTTTGTAGATTTTAAGGTTCTTTCTTTTTAAATGTTCAAACAAGTTTGGAGGTGATCACACAATAAGACAATCAAGTTTTAAGTTAGTGAGAATCAATTCCTTTGAATGTATGTGTGACTAAGAGAGAATAAAATCGAAACCCTAGAATTGAAAATCCTAGTTATACAACTCCTAAATGAATCTTTTTTTATGAGTTCTTTAAAAGTGGTGATCCAAATAAGAAAAAAATACCACCACTTGATGTAAAATCAAACGAGGAATCCAAAAATAATTTTTTTGAGATTTTATGAAATTATTTAGTATTCTTTTTGGAATTTTTCTTGTTAATGGTCTCAAGAGTCAGAAATGATAGATTCGGAAGAATGATTCTGAAGAAACCTTAATTTTCCTCAAACCTTTTTGAAAATTTTATATGATGTAGAGAATTTCTCACGATTTCTAGAAATATAAAGCTTGCCCAAATCTTATGAGTATAAAAATTTATAAAATTCATGGACAATAAGTAAACAATAAGAAAACAAGGTCTAACCCTTGTCTAGTCCATGAATTTTTTAATTTTTTCTTTTGTTCAAAATTGTTTGAGAATTTGACTCAAGGTTCTAAACTCAAAGGGACTTCCCTGGGTGAAATTTGGTGATTTTAGGAAGCTCCTAAGTGCCCTACTTGATTTCTGAAAATCAAGGCAGAAGTTTGGATTTTCAAAAATCAAACACCAATAAGACTAAGGTGTTGGAAAAATGAAGCAAACAAGCAACAAAGTGATTTTTAGGGTTCCACCACGCTTAATTTTTCTTATTTTTGATTTTTTTTGATAATTTAAAGATATTTTTGTGATGATGAAAGAGATGGTCCAAGGTACTAACCCGAAGTATGCGGGAAGACAAGTTCACTTGAAACCTTTGCTCTAAGCAAATCTGAATCTCGCTTCCATTCTTGATTTGCACCTAAACAACACAAAACACAAAATTTTGTGAAGATCAAATAAAATAAGAGAGAGACTAAATGAGATTAAGCTGTGCCTCCCCAGCAACGATGCCAAAAAGTGATGCGAGATTTACACGATTTTATAAATGGGGGTTTTAATGTTGTTGCGACATGCAAAATCAATCAGCTCTTAAATTTATATTCATAGATAGTGGTGATATCTAGGGTCGTCCAAGGATGCCAATTTGTTAGTCAAATAAGTGATTCTTTCTCTCGCCTCTCAAATCAATACTTCTCTTTTTGTATTTTGATTTTTGTAAAATTTTATGTTTGGAAATCAGCAGGATACGAATGCGAAGATAGAACTACGCTAAAGAAACTATGCCTAACAACTAGAACCTTAGTGACATTAGAAGTCTTCTCTTCTAAGCTCACCCTAGGCAAGTGTGCTTAGGGTAATTTGAAGAGAGATGTGATGCACTAAAATAAATAAAGTTGCTACTTAAAATTGAAAATTCAAGAACGAAGAAAGGCACTTTACTATTAATAAGAAATGTTTACAAAGTACCTAAGGAGCTCAAATAAGCAGAGGTACCACTTAGTTAATTCCTAGGTACATGAATGCTTAACAAGAATTAAAATGCAACAAAATAAAAGACAAGAAATTCTCCCGAGTAGCTGAGGCAACCTTTGCTACAAGAATGGTGACTCCCAGACTTAAAGAAGACTTCCTTCTAGCTCCTTGAGTTGCTCCTCTCAAAGGTGGACGTCCTCCACCCTTCTTTCCTCCTGCCTGGCCGTCCTCCCTAGGTGGAATCTTGCTCCTTGGCATGGCATAAGGAAGGAGAGAGAAGAGGAAGAAGGCACCAAGAAAGCGGTAGGTTACTCCCTTAATCTTCTTCTCTCCTTGTCCTTTATTGGGTGTGGGAAGTTTGGTGGCTATAGGTGTTTGATAGAAAGAATTGCTGCTTGCCAAGGATGGTTTGAATTGTAGGATGGGGGGTCTTTTTATAAGCTAGTATGGATGGTGGTTAGGAGGCTTCCTTGGCACCATGTGAAAGGGTGCCAAGGAGGGTGGTTTGGATGGTGGTTAGGAAGCTTCCTTGGCGCCATGTGAAAGGGTGCCAAGGAGGGTGGTTAGGAAGCTTCCTTGGTGCCATGTGAAAGGGTGCCAAGGAGTGCATTTTAGGTGCCAATGGTTAGTGGTTTTAATGTAGGTGGATGGCCATTAAGGTGGAGAGGGAGTAGGGTAGGAGCTGGAGTAGTGTAGGAGTTAGGTAAGCTAGGTTGTAGCTTAGATAAGTAGAGGAGGAGCTGGAAGGAGCTTTCTCGAGCTATCTTCACACTTGTCCCTTGGGCCTTCCATACTGCCAGAGCTTTTATGATTTCCAAAGCATTCATCCTTGGCAATCAAATGATAACTACATAAGATAATGTAAAATAAATGCTAATGCATGCTCTAAACCCTAAATGTAAATGCATGCTAAATGCAGTGAGATAATCCAATGCAATTGCCGAAACCTTAGGAACTAGATGTGAATGGATATTAAGAATGATGATAAACTAGCATTTATCAAAAGACGATGAAGTGGGGAGGATAATCACGCCTTTGGTTGGCAGCAGGCAGTGGCGACGAGAGAGAACGGACGAAGCTCCAAGGTGCTTTATTAATGGCATGAAGGAAAGAGAAGAGGATTTTTACACCAAAACTTGCATGAGGAGGTTCATAGAAGAATGACATGACTTTATAAATGCTTGGCTACAGCATTCGAGGCGAGAATGCAGCCCAAATCAAGGTTGAGAATGGCATGGTCAGGCAATAATTTCTTACTTTGAATGCAACTGTCGTAGATGGAATAATGAGCTGTGCATGGCATGAACGCGTAGAAGAAAGATTGAGGAATCTTCCGACCAAATTTAGTGGGATTTCATGAAAGAATCGAGAGATATTGATCTCTGAAGTCATGCTGAAGATCACGGCATGGAGTTACTGCTTGAAGAAGGTGGTCTTGAGGAAGATGGTCGTAGGGACCATCTTGCAAGGTTTTTTTCGAAACATAAGGGTGTTGTTGAAAGAATTAAAGATTAGGGGAACAAAATGAAAAGTATGACAATGAACTCTAAATGCTCTCAACTTTTTAGGGTAACCTAATTTAGACTTAAGGAATCTAATGATAACTTTAATGTTAGGTTTTGATGAAGTTATCTTGGTTAATTTACAATTTAACCCAAAATGTAATGAATATCCACCTAGGTCTCTGTTTTAGGTCAAAATAGGTTCCTTTTGTCAAATTAAAAGTTCTAAACCTTATAAAATATTTCAATAATTTTTAGAAGGTGTATATTACATTTATTTTAAACAAAACCCCTTTAATTTCAGTGAGGCTAAAATTAGGGTTTTTAAATTTAAATTGACTTTCAATTTTCAAAAAAGCCCTAAATTAGTTCACACAAGCCCACTTGTTTGAACATTAAGCTCAATTGACCTTCAATTAAGCGTAGGTTTACACTTGAAATATTCTACACTTGTATTCTTCTGTTAAAACAACAAAATTAACCCAATTTTCATTCATTCTTCTTAATTAGGCCAAGATTGAATTATACCTTTAATGATTAATTAAGTGAATTTAACCTTGGAAATTAGTAAATTTGAATTAGAAATGGAGAATGATGGTGTTACCATCATATTTATATCCCTATGATTGACCAAGAAGATCGTCCTTTGATTGGCCAACGATGGTGTAAATAGTTCAAAGTTCATCGTGTACGATCATTGGGTCATTTGGGCCTCTACCAAGTTTGGGCACCCAAACCAAACCCTTTGTCACCTATATAGGGCGTGCGAATAAACTTACAGTCCATTCCCATTTAATGCTTGCCTGAAATGTTCCTATCCAAATTTAGTCTCTCAAACTTAATATTTGGGTGCCCAAAAATATCTTGTTAAAAAAAAAACTCTCTAAATTGCAATTTTCATTTTTAAACCCAATTTTATCTTCTAACTTATTTTCTTAACCTAAAACCATTTGACATCTAACGATCCCCATAAGTAGATAGCTAGGATTATTAAGGTTTGGTTATGGTCTTGTGAATCACATCCTTACTCATCTTAGATCAATTACAAGAATAGTACCAAATGGTGCAATAGAATCACTTAGAATATGTTACAACTTAATATGCCTTACTTTGATCCCTAGCATGACCATGGGAACATATTTACTTCCTTTTGTAGTACACATGTACAGTCCTTAACCTTTCATATAATCCCATCCTTAAAAGATGGAGAAGCTAAGGACAAATGTACCCATAATTTTTTACTTCATCATTTACAATTCTATTTCTTCTGTTTTCTCCTCATCTATTGATGATCCATATACATATACCAACAATGATGGACTCAATGTGATGCTATACCTCCTAATCAATTACGAATAAATCTTACATGCTAGTATGATAACTCATTAATTTCATGGTTTTCATGATGATTGCTCATTCTCCCTTATTCTCTTTTGCTTTTTACATCTATAAATTCCTTCTCGATGATGTCATGGACTCAAACAATGGGACTTTCTATGTCAATCATTTGATGCTCTTTTATTAATTATTACTTAGGTCTTGACCATGATGTAGAAGCACAACTACACAACCATTACTAGTAGTTGCATTTTTCATATGGAGATCTCATCATATAAAGGGCTGATTAGAAATTAATACATGTAAGCCTAAGTGATAGTATGCTACAATTGTATGGCACATTCATTTTTCCAAATGCTATATTTGAATGATGATGTGTGTTGAAGTTTTGTTCTCTTAGTAAGCCATCCTATTTTTGTAATGAGTTATGTTTGATCATTTCATATGAATAAAAGTTTGAGCTGTTGAATGATTTATCCCTTAATATGAATAATGTTTCCTATTTAATAAGGATCATATATACCCAATTTGTGTAGACTTTGTGTAATGACCCACTACGTTTTAGCCATTTAAGACATCTATAGTTTCAGTCAGACATCTATCCAAACGTCTGGACCCGTCCCCGGACATCTGAAAGTGAATTTTTCATACTGCACTTTGCACCCTGCGCTCTACGTGCGGGCGACGCGCAGAAGCCGTTCCCTCTCTCTCACCCATACCCCGCAAACCCTACTCCCCTCCTATTTATAACCCTCCCTTCTCCTCTCCTCTCCTCACACCACAGCAACCACCACCTCCAGCACCTCCTGTGCGACAGCGGTGAGGCCTGAGAGAGAGGCGAGAGGGGGCCGAGTGAGGGAGAGCGAGAGGGAGGAAGGAGGAGAGCGTGGAAGGTCGGAGGACCTTCGGGAGCTCAGCGGAGCTCGCACGGTCGGTGGCAGGTGCGTGCGTGCGTGGAGGACATCAGCGAGGAGCTACCCAAGCTCCTGCAGTGGCTGGAGCTACCGCCGCGGGCGGAGGCGAGAGCGGAGAAAGCTGCGAGGAGGTTCTGATACTGGAATTTTTCTAATATCAAACGTCTAGCATGACGACCAGATGACTGGCGAGGGACCTGGACATCCGGAGCTAAGGTCGGATGTCTGAGAGCAAGTATCGTGCGAGGTACATACGTTCCTATGCTAATTTCCGCCATGTAGAAGATCTCAACGCAGGAGTTGTGTGGACTGACTGTGCCTGCATTTGCATATGCAGGTGAAGCTTTGCAAAGGCTTGCGGTACGCTTTTCCATGAACTTTTGGATGTCTGATCATATCACCAGACGCCCAGAGATGCTTCCAGACAATCGGAGACCTTATCCAACATCTGGAACTATCCTCAATCGGTCGCAGAGGAGGTCTGGATGTCTGATCAGCCGTAGGAGACACAAGGTGAGTTTTGACGTCTTTTAGGACGTCTGGGATTAGTCCCAGACATCTGATTTTGATCAAAAATCACATTTTTGGCCTGTTTAAGGCCCAAACGGAATCAGATTTCTGCAAACGAAGTACTATTGTTTTCTACTCGAGTTCCTCTATGTATTCATGTTGAGTACCTACTGTTTTGAGCTTGTCTAATGTACATTGGTCGCTAGTACAGGTTACCAGCCGGTGGCGTGTTTCGGGCTCGCGGAGATGACAAGATCTGCGGTACAGGCCCCAATTCCTCCTGTGATACCCGGTAGAGTGGTTTAACTCAGTTATTAATATTTAAATAAAAATGTGCTTGGTTGAA
Organism: Thalassia testudinum; assembly: GCA_037157565.1. Classification (NCBI taxonomy): domain Eukaryota; kingdom Viridiplantae; phylum Streptophyta; class Magnoliopsida; order Alismatales; family Hydrocharitaceae; genus Thalassia; species Thalassia testudinum. The sequence goes on along the minus strand of JAZHRO010000036.1, from coordinate 122,520,988 downwards.
ATAGCCGGATGAAACTCTAGGTTGTGGAATGAACCCTAGGGTAGAAAATGGATGAGCCTGTTTGAGTTGTACTGTTTACTTGAATGCATGGTTAAGATAAATTACTAGTAAATGCCTTTAATATAATTACGAGATGCATGTTGAAATACGAGCTGCCTGTATTTAATTGAGAAATTTCCTGTGAAACCACCAGTTCCATGTTTTTGAGAATTGAATTACCGAAACACGAGCTACCTATTTATGGATGAGGAACAAAATATGAATCATGAGATCTGAATCTGGATAAATGAGGTGAACATGAGAATGAACCCTACGGGGAATTAGGAGTAGCACTCCTGTGGATGAATGGAATCTGGAATTGTAAATGAGAAGTGTGCTGGCCCTTGTGTACGTGGTACCAAGGAGAGCAATTGTCCCCTTTTAGTGTAGAGCGGAGCTAGCCTCCCTTGGGTTGAGACCCGAGGTTAGGATTGGCCACTCTACACCGACTCCTATTGGCCCTCGCATACATAGTACCGAGGCAAGCTACTAGTGTAGGGAGGGAGCTAGCCACCCCACGGGGCCTGGGGCTCAGTTAGCCACCCTACACCGACTTGTTAGGCCCTCTGGGAAAACTGGGGTAGTCAGACGAGGGTGCGCCGATTGTGGAGGGGTGAGACCCCTGTTTTGAGAGGGCAAGACCCTATACTGTTCCGTGCTCTACTTTGGGTGTACCCGCTAGCGGAAATGACTGACCGCGTGTCAGTAAGGGGTAGCTACCCATGCGCTTATCACGCATGCTGTAGTCATAGCTACGTCTTGACAGTGACCTCAGGGTGGTTGACTGGGTGTAGGACTACCACGGGGGACTCTCCCAGCCAGGAGAGCACCACATGTACCTTCTACTCTATGGAAAAGACTGCAATCAAGATCGTTCCCACGAGGAACATGTAATATCAAGAAATATCTGGATACTTTGAGAAATGGATGAAACAGAAACATATAAACGAGATAAATAGAAATGAGAATTAAATCTATTATTTTTAATGTTCTTGTACTTAGATAATATAAACACCACTCTACTCAGCGTTCACTGACTCTGTCTTTTCATAACACTCTTCAGGACTAAGTGTTGAGCAACCCGAGTTTCGAGCTACAGAGGGTGCTGGGCCCAACCGAGCCCAGCCGTAGTTGTTCTTTTAGCACTTTCTTTTTCTCTACAGTTGTAGTAAGCAATGGATACCTAGTTTAATGTTTCTACTATTCCTGTTTCCTTTCCGCTTTCAGTTGTTGTTGATGTTGTGATGGCATGTACTGAGATAGTTATTCTACTTTCTTTACTGCTTTGTACTTTTCTCCTACTTAGTTATATTGCATGTGTGAATGTGATTTATTTTTCAGCTTTTGGTTATTTCTTGTTGGATGACTAGGTCTTGGGATTAGTCGAGGCGAGCCAGTCTTGGGTCCTGTAGGGATCCGGGAACCGGGTCATAACAAGATGGTATCAAAGCAAGGTCATCCCAAGAAATGATCCAATTGGCTTGAGAATAACCACTCACGTGCATATAACTAGGATAGCCACCACAACGTATCGCTTTGATATTCATCTCTGAGTCTTTTTCTCGATGTCATTCAGTATCGTTGACACTCTTGTTCTATCTTTTGCGTCTCCTTGCAGGAGATGTCTCGTCAGGGAATTCTCGAGGCAGGTCGTGGTCGCGACTGTGGACGAGATCGGAGGGGCAGACGTGCCAGACCTGAGGTACCATTTGACCCACCTCTGCTCCCGGATGTTCAGGCTCAAGATCTTGCCCAGCTGATCAGAGACATCGTGTGAGAGGAGTTCCACCAGCCTCCACAGGCAGCTCTCCTTGAGGACGTGGAGGGGGAGTCCTCGGTGGGATAGAGAGACCATCGCAGCGCCGGACGAACAAGAGGGGGTAGGGATCGTCCTCCACCACCCCCACCCACTCTGACACTTCCGTGCATGAACCCTCCTTGCCTGGAGGCATGTCCGTTCCCCCACTGCTGCTGCACCACGAGCTTTTCGGATAGTTCCGGAAGATGAAGTCCCCCTCCTTCAAGGAGTATGAGGACCCGTCTGAGGCAAAGGACTGGCTAGAAAAGATAAAGAAGGTGTTCGACACCCTTCGCCCTCCCGCGGAGTGTCGCATGGCCCTTGCCACGTACCAGCTAGAGAGCGCAGCACACAGGTGGTGGAGGGCAATCAGAGGCCAGGAGGGGAGAGAGCTGACGTAGGACCAGTTTGTGACTCTCTTCTGCGAGCAGTACTTTCCGCAGACCTGGCAAGACCAGAGGAGGCAGGAGTTCCACACTCTTCGCCAAGGGACGATGACGGTTAGCACATACCGCACGCATTTTCTGGTGCTGTCACATTTTGCCTCGACAGCTGTGTCTATTAAGGAGGAGTGCTTGTGGTGGTTTACTGAGGGGCTTCGACTTACTATTCAGGGGTATGTCAAACCCCTGAAGCTGTCCACTTTCTCTCATGTGGTTGAGGCAGCCATGACTTACGAGGAGACCAATCTGGTCACTTGAGACACGGACAACGGATAGAAGAGACCCTACCAGCCAGAGTACTCTCAGGGCTGTCGGGAGAGGAGGCACACGGCACCCGCAGGAGAGCCATCTCATTTTGCAGGGCCATCAGTGGCCTTTGGGGACCCCAGACAGGGGCCAGTTGCCAGCACCGGACCCTCGCCCAGCTGCCAGCAGGGACCTACAGAGGGAGGATTCGTGTACCCCTCTGCTACCAGTGTGGCCAGCTGGGCCACATCAAGAGGGACTTCCCATCTAGGGCCGGAGCATAGCAGATGCTCCCCGCACCAAGCATGGAGGCCGAGCTGGTGGTCATGTTCACCAGGCACGTCAGGGAGGGCAGCAGTCTCGAGGAGGGTACCGATCAACCACTTCTCGCCCGACCCAGAGTGTAGCTACTTCGTCTGCACCGAGGACTGAAGGGTGTGTCAACGCCCTTACACATAGAGACACCAGGGCTTTGGGTTCAGTGGTGGCAGGTATGGTTACTGTTTCTAGTAGATTAGTGTACATACTTTTTGATTCCAGCGCCACGCACTCTTTCGTCGCTACGAGTTTTGCCGTCAGTTTGAGGCAAGGCAATGTACTATTAGAGGATGCATTTGTGATTAGAGGCCTAGGTGGTCAGTTGTTTGTAGCCGAGGAGGTCTACACGGACTGCGAGGTCAGTATAGGGGGACACGGCTTCCCCGCTGACCTGATTGTGATACAGATGGAGGATTTGACGTGATCCTAGGGATGGACTGGTTGTTTGCCTATCACGCCCTTGTGGACTATTTCAGGAGGAAGATCGTCTTCTCCATACCAGAGTTTCCTCCCTTTGAGTTTCACGGACAGCCGGTGGATGGAGGTTTCAGATGCATTTCCGCACTTTAGGTAGCAAGGCTTTTGAACTAGGGGTGTGAGGGCTTCTCGGCCTGTGTAGTGGTAGAGCCTAGCCCTGTGGCTGACTTTTAGAGTATCCCAGTGGTTTGCGAGTACCCCAATGTTTTCCCAGAGGAGCTGCCAAGACTACCACCTGAGCGTGAGATTGAGTTTGAGATCTCACTGGTACTGGGAACCAGCCCCATTTCTACTGCACCATACCGGATGGCACCGCTTGAGCTACGAGAGCTCAAGTCACAGCTGCAATACCTATTGGAGAAGGGCTTTGTGAGGCCCAGTGTGTCCCCGTAGGGAGCCCCTGTACTGTTTGTGAAGAAGAAGGACGGTACCCTGCGACTTTATGTCGACTACCAACAGCTGAATAGGGTCACCATCAAGAACAAGTATCCGTTGCCGAGGATTGACGACCTCTTCGATTAGTTGCAAGATGCCACAATGTTCTCCAAGATAGATCTGAGGTCGGGCTACCATTAGTTGAGGATCAGGGAGACCTACGTCTCCAAGACAACTTTCCATACCCGGTACGGGCACTACGAGTTCTTGGTCATGCCGTTTGGGTTGACCAATGCCCCCGCTACTTTTATGGATTTGATGAACTAGGTTTTCAGGCTGCTCTTAGACCAGTTTGTGGTGGTGCTCATCAACGACGTGATTGTTTACTCGTGGGATTAGGCGCAACATGGACAACATTTACGCATGATCCTGGACACCTTGAGGCGACGTAGGCTGTATGCCAAGTACAGCAAGTGCGAGTTTGGTTGAGGCAAGTGACTTTCTTGGGCCACGTGATTTCAAGGGATGGTTTCGTTGTGTGTAACAAACGCGTGCCCCAGACGTCTTTTAAGACGTTTGGGAGGTGGCCCAGACGTCGGACCAGACGTCTGGGATCACATCCAGACGTCTGACCAGACGTCTGGGATCGTTTCCAGACGTCTGTAAATCCGTTATTTTCCACATGTGCGGGTCGTCTGCGCGCCTGAGCGCGCAGACTGGATATTCGCTTATTCGTTAATCCCTGCGGCTGCAGATGCCTGCCGCGTCCTCTCTCTCCTCCTCGCGCGGCCTTAAAAGGCCACGCGCTCCCTCCCGTCGTCTCCACCCCTTCCTCTTCTCCTTCCTGTGCGCAAGAGCGAGCGAGCGCGAGGTTGCTGCGGCGGCGACGGCCGCGGTGAGCGCGGAGGGGGTGCTGCGTGCGAGAGCGGAGCTCTGCCGTGAGGGTGAGCTCGCCGGGGCTGCTAGGGCCGGCCGGCGGAGGGTGCAGGGGGCGCAGAACGACGTAGGAGGGACTGCTGCGGTCTGAGCAGCTGGTGCACGAGGTGCGACGCGGGCGGCGTCGCGAGCGGAGGCCGGGTGGCGCCCGGATTCTGGAAAAATTTCCAGAATCAGACGTCTGGGTTGATAGCCAGACGGCGAGGGCGACGTCTGTAAGACCTTCCAGACGTCTGAAAGGTGAGTTTTCCGTCTTCTTCTTCCTTCCTGTCGACTGACCATACTGAGGGGGGAGATGGGTGTGCGCAGGCTCGGTGATTCGCCATCCAACGCGAATCAGACGTCTGGTTGTTGTACCAGACGGCGGGAGCGACCTCCAGACGTCCCCGCAGACTTCTGGATGTCTGGGAAACCACGCTAAACAGGTAATTCTCTGATCCACTTTTTAAGACGTCTGGAAGAAGTTCCAGACGTCTGATTTTGCACAGTGTCGTCGTTTTCGACCCGTTTAGGGCCCGTTCGGTTCCGTTTTCAGCGATTCGAGTTGCGTTCTTTTCAGAATTAATTCCTCTACCCGTCTACAGTAGCTATACACTGTTTTGAGACACTCCTTGTGTTTGATCCTTGTGATAGGACCTCCTTCAGTTGCAGTCTTGGGAGTCACGGAGGTACGCGGGATTCTCGATCACGCCCCCATTACTCCCGTTGTACCTGGTAGAGTGGTTTTAAGTTATTAATAAAATCCGTTAAATTATGGAACCATAAATAGAACCTAGGACATTGCATGAATCCTAGGAATGAGAAATAGATGGAATGATAGCTCCTAGGTGTGGCATGAATCCTAGGACTGGAAAACTAGATTGTATGATAGATCCTAGGATATGGCATGAATCCTAGGATGGGAAAACTAGTGGATGTATAATACTGCAGTCTTGGAAAATGGAAAGAGATATAAAGCTGCCTGTAATTTGAATTAACAGCTGCCTGTTGTGAATAAATAACATGGTTGAATGTGAAACTGGAAAGTGAAACCTGGATGTTTGAGTAGAAAGGATGGAACCCTACGGGGAAGTAGGAGTAGAACTCCTGGAAAGTGAATGGAATAGTATTGGGGAAGTGAGCTGGCCCTTGAGTACGGAGTACCAAGGAGAGAGACTGTCCCCCTGTTTAGTGCAGAGCGGAGCCAGCCGCCCCAGGGACCCGGGGTTAGGACTGGCCACTCTATACCGACTTGCTGGCCCTCGCGTACGTAGTACCGAGGAGAGCTACTAGTGTAGGGAGGTACTAGCTACCCCACGGGCCCCGGGGTTCTGCTAGCCTCCCACACCGACTTGTTAGGCCCGCTGGGGCAAACCAGGGTAGTCAGGCGAGGGTGCACGGACTATAGAGGGGCAAGGCCCCGGGTTGATTATTGTGGAGGGGTTGGGCCCCTGTTACTGAGAGGGCTCTGCCCTGGACTGGTTCCGTGCTGTGCTTGGGGCACACCCATTAACGGAAACGACTGACCACGTGCCAGTACGAGTTAGCTACCTGTGCGTTTATCGCGCGTGCCGTAGTCACCGTTACGTCTGTCAGTGACCTTGGGGTGGTTGACTGAGGGTAGGATCACCACGGGGGACTCTCCCGGCCAGGAGAGCACCACATGCTACTTCTACTTTTTGGAAAAGACTGCAATCAAGATCGTTCCCACGAGGAACATTCGAGATCAAGAAAAAGATCTGAGCAATAAATGAAATAGTGAGACAATTGAAAGATGTGAATAAAAAAGTAATAGAACATAACAGCTACTGTACACTCTACTGTTGTCTTTAGTTTTAGTTGCCACTCCACTCAACGTTTTGCTGACGTGTTACACTCGTTACCTTTTTCAGGACCAGGTGTTGAGAAGCCAGGGTCAGTGGCTGCAGAGGACGCTGGGCCGAGTAGGGTCCAGTAGAGTTACCACTGTCTTTTGTACCTCTTTTGTTTCCGTTATAGTGAGTAGTTCTTGTTTCCGCTGTACTTTCTTTACCTGCAGTTCAAATTATATTATGAATGTTGTTCTACTGTTGTGGTGGTACATACTGTGGTAGTTTCTTTCCTTACTGCTGTACTTTCTTACTGTTAGTTATATTCATGCTGAATGTGGTTTATTTTACTGCTCTTTTGGTTACTTCCTCATTGGACGACTAGGTCTTGGGATTAGTTGAGTTGGTCTGGTTCATGTGTCTCGTAGGGACTCGGGAACCGGGTCGTTACAAGATGGTATCAGAGCAAGGTCGTCCCGAGAAGTGAATCAACTGACTGGAAAATAACCAATTCACATGTTTATAGCTAGAGTAGCCACCACAACATATCTCTTGACATGAGCTCTTAGAAGTTTCGTTAGGTACCGTCTGTTTTGACGTTTCCATTTTGTTTCGCGTCTCCTTGTAGGAGATGCCTCGTCGCGGGACTGGCGAGACTGGTCGCGGGTGCGGCCGAGGGCGAGGTCGGCGAGGTGGACATGCTGTTGTTGATGTCTCGGTGGACCAGCCACCACCCCCGGGCATCCAGGCCCAGGACCTCGCCAGACTGATACGAGATATTGTACGAGAGGAGCTCCACCCACCACCTCGAGCACCTCCTCCTGGGGCTGCAGAGGGGGAGTCCTCTGTGGGACCACACGACGGACATGGCGCTGGACACGAGGGAGGGGATGGGTCATTGCCGCCCCCACCCTCCTCCGACACTTCTGTACACGAGGCACCTTCTCCTGGAGGGCGCCAGCACCTCCCCTACAGCGCCACTTTGAGCTTTTCGGACAGTTCCGAAAGCTGAAGCCCCCCTCCGTCAAGGGGGATGAGGACCCGACCGAGGCAGAAGACTGGCTTGAGTAGCTGGAGAAGGTCTTCGACACCCTTCGCCCCCCCGGTGGAGTGCCGCGTGGCCTTTGCCACGTACCAGCTGGAGAGTGCGGCACACCGGTGGTGGAGGGCGGTCCGGGGACAGGAGAGGGACGAGCCGACGTGGGACCAGTTCGTCACCCTCTTCTGTGAGCAGTACTTTCCCCAGACGTGGCAGGACCAGAGGGGGCGGGAGTTCCACACTCTCCGCTAAGGGACGATGACTGTGAGCGCGTACCGCACGCGTTTCTTGGAGCAGTCCCGCTTTGCAGCGACAGCGGTAGCCACTGAGGAGGAGCACCTTTGGAGGTTCACCGAGGGGCTCCAGCCTGCGATCCGGGGGTATGTCAAACCCCTGAAGCTGCCTACGTTTTCGAGGGTGGTAGAGGCAGCTATGACTTACGAGGAGACCAACCCGTCCGTGCGAGACACCGACGGCGGGCGGAAGAGGCCCTTTCAGCTAGACTTCTCACAAGGCCGGCGAGAACGGAGACACGTGGCGTCCGCAGGAGAGCCGTCACGTTGTGCAGGGCCATCAGTGGCCTTTGGGGGCCCTCGACAGGGGCCAGTCGCCAGCACCGGACCCCTACTTAGTCGACAGCAGGGACCCACTGAGGGCGGGAGTCGGGTTCCCCTCTGCTACCAGTGTGGCCAGCCTGGCCACAACAGGAGGTACTGCCCATCTAGGGCAGGAGGTCAGCAGATATTCCCTGCGCAGAGCACTGGAGGGTGCACAGAAGGCCGCGGTTCCCAGGCGCGAGGAGGAGGACAGCAGTCGCGAGGAGGGTACCGGCCAGCACCTACCTGTCCGACGCAGAGTGTGGCTGCTTCGTCCGCACCTAGAGCTGAGGGGCGTATCAACACCCTAACACACAGGGACGCCAGAGCTTCGGGATCGGCGGTAGCAGGTATGGTTTCAGTTTCCGGCAGACTCGTTTACACGCTTTTCGATTCCGGTGCTACGCACTCGTTTGTCGCAGCCAGTTTCGCAGTTAGTTTGGACCAGGATTATACACTGTTAGAGAATCCATTCGTAATCAGAGGTCCGAGTGGACAGCTGTTTGTAGCTGAGGAGGTGTACACGGATTGCGAGGTCAGCGTCGGGGGACATAGCCTGCCAGCTGACCTGATTATGATACAGATGGAGGACTTTGGAGTGATTCTGGGGATGGATTGGCTGTCCGCTTACCACGCCTTGGTGGACTATTTTGAGAGGAAGATTGTCTTCTCCATTCCAGAGTTGCCTTCTTTCGAGTTTCACGGACAGCCAGTGGATGGAGGTTTTAGGTGCATTTCGGCACTTCGGACGGCGAGACTTTTGAGCCAGGGGTGTGAGGGCTTCCTAGCTTGTGTGGTGGCAGAGCCCAGCCCTGTGGCAGACTTCCAGAGCATCCCGGTGGTCAGAGAGTACCCCGACATGTTTCCAGACGAGTTACCAAGACTACCGCCCGAGCGTGAGATCGAGTTTGAGATCTCACTAGTACCAGGGACCAGCCCCATCTCCACCACGCCATACAGGATGGCACCGCTTGAGCTGCGAGAGCTCAAGTCTCAGTTGCAGGACCTTCTGGAGAAAGGTTTCGTGAGGCCCAGTGCGTCTCCCTGGGGAGCCCCGGTACTGTTTGTGAAGAAGAAGGATGGGACCCTACCCCTTTGTGTGGACTACTGACAGCTTAACAGGGTCACCATCAAGAACAGATATCCGCTGCCGAGGATCGGCGATTTGTTTGACCAGTTGCGGGGTGCCACGGTGTTTTCCAAGATAGACTTGAGGTCTAGATACCACCAGTTGAGGATCAGGGAGACCGACGTCTCCAAGACAGCTTTCCGCACCCGGTACGGACACTACGAGTTTTTGGTCACGCCGTTTGGGCTGACCAATGCCCCTGCTGCTTTCATGGACCTGATGAACCGGGTGTTTAGACCATACCTGGACCAGTTCGTGGTGGTTTTCATAGATGATGTACTCATCTATTCTAGAGATCGGACGCAGCACGGACAGCACTTGCAGATGGTTTTGGACACTCTGAGGCGACGCAGGCTGTACGCCAAATACAGCAAGTGCGAGTTCTGGTTGAGGGAGGTGACCTTCTTGGGTCATGTGATCTCTGGATACGGCCTGGCGGTGGACCCAGCCAAGGTCGAGGCAGTGCTCAGGTAGGAGAGACCGCGTTCAGTCACTGAGATTCGCAGTTTCCTGGGACTGGCAGGCTACTACAGACGATTCATCAGAGGATTTTCACAGATTGCGTGTCCTATGACACAGTTGACCCGGAAGGACGTGCCTTGCGCTTGGACAAACGCCTGTGAGGCTTGTTTTCTAGAGCTGAAGGAGAGGTTGACCTCGGCTCCCGTGCTCACCATCCCTGACAATAGTGGTGGGTTCGTTGTGTACATGGATGCTTCCTTGCAGGGGTTAGGAGGTGTGCTCATGCAGAGGGGTCACGTTGTCGCTTACGCTTCGCGGCAACTGAAGCCCCATGAGCATACCTACCCTACCCACGACCTAGAGTTGGCAGTTGTTGTCTTCGCGCTGAAGACCTGGAGGCACTACTTGTACGGTGAGACCTTCGAGATTTTTACTGATCACAAGAGCCTCAGATACCTTTTTGATCAGAAGGAGCTCAACATGAGACAGAGACGTTGGTTGGAGCTCCTGAAGGACTACGACTGCAGCATCTCCTACCACCCGGGAAAGGCCAATGTGGTGGCTGACGCCTTGAGCCGTAAGGCACCCGCACGCTTGGCCAATCTACAGTTACAGAGTTGGAGCCTTTTGGAGGAGGTGGGCAGTTGGCGACCTCTAGAGTTACGAGGGTACTGTGGGGCAGTGACGGTGACACGGCAGACCAGGCCAGAGCTGATGGATCACATCATCACAGGACAGATGACCGATCCGTACTTGCAGTCTTTGCGCGACAGAGTACTGTCAGGAGATCCAGGGGACTTCTCTTTCACAAACCAGGTGCTACGCTTGAGGGGACGGTTGTGCGTTCCCAGAGACGAGGAGCTGTTGAGAGAGCTCCTGACTGAGGCACACGGTTCCAGATTCACCATACATCCCGGAAACACGAAAATGTACCACGACTTGAGACGCGAGTTTTGGTGGAGAGGGATGAAGCGGGATGTGGGTGAGTTCGTGCAACAGTGCTTAGTGTGCCAGCAGGTGAAAGCTGAGCATCAGAGGCCTGCAGGGCCGCTTCAGCCGCTTCCAGTGCCAGAGTGGAAGTGGGAGAGCATCACCATGGACTTGGTGGTGGGCTTACCTGTTACCCAGCGGGGACACGACGCAGTCTGGGTAATAGTGGATAGACTGACGAAGACGGTGCGATTCTTGCCGATCCGAGTCACTTTGGGACCAGCACAGTTGGCAGAGAGGTATATCCGTGATGTGGTACGACTACACGGAGTTCCGCGGGAGATCGTATCCGACCGGGATACCCGCTTTACGTCCCAGTTTTGGGCTGAGTTTCAGCAGGCCTTGGGGACGAGGTTGAGGTTTAGCACAGCTTACCACCCCCAGACAGACGGACAGTCTGAGCGCACGATACAGACACTTGAGGACCTTTTGCGTGCCTGTGTACTGGACTGGAGGGGCTCTTTGGAGGAGCACCTGCCCCTGGTAGAGTTTGCATACAACAACAGTTATCACTCGAGCATCGGCATGGCTCCCTACGAGGCTCTGTACGGATGGAAGTGTACGGCACCCTTGAGTTGGGTTGAGGTGGGGACCAAGTGGGAGGTTGGCCCCAGGTTGATCCGGTAGAGTCAGGAGGTAGTTGAGCAGATCCACAGATGACTCCGCACTGTCAGGAGTAGACAGAAGAGCTACGCGGATCGGAGACGCAGAGAGGTGCAGTTTGAGGTTGGGGACCACGTTTTCCTTCGTGTTTCGCCCATGAAGGGCTTACAGCGGTTTGGGGTGAGAGGGAAGCTCACGTCGAGGTTTGTGGGGCCCTTTGAGGTCCTGGAGCGGGTTGGACCCGTTGCTTACAGACTTGCCCTTCCCCCGCAGCTGTCTGGTGTGCACGACGTGTTCCACGTGTCCAACCTCAGGAAGTACGTAGCCGATTCCAGTCACGTACTGAGTCACGAGAGCGTCGAGGTGAGCGACAGCCTGACCTACCCCGAGCGGCCAGTGCAGATTCTAGACCGAGCCGTCCGCAGTTTGAGACGAAAGCAAGTACCCCTGGTAAAGGTTTTGTGGAGGAGCCAGCGGTACGAGGAGGCTACCTTGGAGCCTGAGGCGGCAATGCGGGATGGGTACCCGGAGCTTTTCGCGGGTACGTCTTTTCGAACCGGCTTCGATCCTCTTTGAGTTTGTTATGGTTATTTGGACGTCATTTCCCGCACCCTAATTGGCGCAAGTTTCGAGGACGAAACTTCCTTTGAGTTTGTTATATTGTAACGAACGCGTGCCCCAGACGTCTTTCAAGACATCTGGGAGGTGGCCCAGACGTCGGACCAGACGTCTGGGATTACATCCAGATGTCTGACCAGACGTCTGGGATCGTTTCCAGACGTCTGTAAATCCGTTATTTTCGACACGCGCGGGTCGTATGCGCGCCTGAGCACGCAGACCGGATATTCGCTTATTCGTTAATCCCTGCGACTGCAGACGCCTGCCGCGTCCTCTCTCTCCTCCTCGTGTGGCCTTAAAAGGCCACGCGCTCCCTCCCGTCGTCTCCACCCCTTCCTCTTCTCCTTCCTGTGTGAGAGAGCGAGCGAGCGCGAGGTTTTTGCGGCGGCGACGGCCGCAGTGAGCGCGGAGGGGGTGCTGCGTGCGAGAGCGGAGCTCTGCCGTGAGGGCGAGCTCGCTGGGGCTGCTAGGGTCGGTTGGCGGAGGGCGCAGGGGGCGCGGAACGGCGCAGGAGGGACTGCTGCGGTCTGAGCAGCAGGCGCGCGAGGTGCGACGCGGGCGACGTCGCGAGCGGAGGCCGGGTGGCTCCCTGATTCTGAAAAAATTTCCAGAATCAGACGTCTGTGTTGATAGCCAGACGGCGAGGGCGACGTCTGGAAGACCTTCCAGACGTCTGAAAGGTGAGTTTTCCGTCTTCTTCTTCCTTCCTGTCAACTGACCATACTGAGGGGGGAGATGGGTGTGCGCAGGCTCGGTGATTCTCCATCCAACGCGAATCAGACGTCTGGCTGTTGTACCAGACGGCGGGAGCAACCTCCAGACGTCCGGGGTGACCATCGGACGTCTTGGAGCTAGGCCAGACGTCCCCACAGACTTCTGGACGTCTGGGAAACCACGCTGAACAGGTAATTCTCTGATCCACTTTTTAAGACATCTGGAAGAAGTTCCAGACGTCTAATTTTCCACAGTGTCGTCGTTTTCGACCCGTTTAGGGCCCGTTCGGGTTTCGTTTTCCGCGATTCGAGTTGCGTTCTTTTTAGAATTAATTCCTCTACCCGTCTACAGTAGCTATACACTGTTTTGAGACACTCCTTGTGTTTGATCATTGTGATAGGACCTCCTTCAGTTGCAGTCTTGGGAGTCGCGGAGGCACGCGGGATTCCCGATTACACCCCCATTACTCCCGTTGTACCTGGTAGAGTGGCTTTAAGTTATTAATAAAAACTGTTAAATTATGGAATCATAAATAGAACCTAGGACATTGCATGAATCCTAGGAATGAGAAATAGATGGAATGATAGCTCCTAGGTGTGGCATGAATCCTAGGACTGGAAAACTAGATTGTATGATAGATCCTTGGATATGGCATGAATCTTAGGATGGGAAAACTAGTGGAATGTATAATACTGCAGTCTTGGAAAATGGAAAGAGATATAAAGCTGCCTGTAATTTGAATTAACAGCTGCCTGTTGTGAATAAATGATATGGTTGAATGTGAAACTGGAAAGTGAAACCTGAATGTTTGAGTAAAAAGGATGGAACCCTACGGGGAAGTAGGAGTAGAACTCCTGGAAAGTGAATGGAATAGTATTGGGGAAGTGAGCTGGCCCTTGAGTACGGAGTACCAAGGAGAGCGACTGTCCCCCTGTTTAGTGCAGAGTGGAGCCAGCCGCCCCAGGGACCCGGGGTTAGGACTGGCCACTGTACCGACTTGCTGGCCCTCGTGTACGTAGTACCGAGGAGAGCTACTAGTGTAGGGAGGTACTAGCTACCCCACGGGCCCCGGGGTTCTGCTAGCCTCCCACACCGACTTGTTAGGCCCGTTGGGGAAAACCAGGGCAGTCAGGCGAAGGTGTGCGGACTGTGGAGGGGCAAGGCCCTGGGTTGGTTACTGTGGAGGGGTTGGGCCCCTGTTACTGAGAGGGCTCTGCCCTGGACTGGTTTCGTGCTGTGCTTTGGGCACACCCGTTAACGGAAACAACTGACCGCGTGCCAGTACGGGTTAGCTACCTGTGCGTTTATCGCGCGTGCCGTAGTCACCGTTACGTCTGTCAATGACCTTGGGGTGGTTGACTGAGGGTAGGATCACCACAGGGGACTCTCCCGGCCAGGAGAGCACCACATGCTACTTCTACTTTTTTGAAAAGACTGCAATCAAGATCGTTCCCACGAGGAACATTCGAGATCAAGAAAAAGATCTGAGGAATAAATGAAATAGTGAGACAATTGAAAGATGTGAATAAAGAAAGTAATAGAACATAACAACTACTGTACACTCTACTGTTGTCTTTAGTTTTAGTTGCCACTCTACTCAGCGTTTTGCTGACGTGTTACACTCGTTACCTTTTTCAGGACCAGGTGTTGAGCAGCCAGGGTCAGCGGCTGCAGAGGACGCTGGGCCGAGTAGGGTCCAGTAGAGTTACCACTGTCTTTTGTACCTCTTTTGTTTCCGTTATAGTGAGTAGTTCTTGTTTCCGCTGTACTTTCTTTACCTGCAGTTCAAATTATATTATGAATGTTGTTCTACTGTTGTGGTGGTACATACTGTGGTAGTTTCTTTCCTTACTGCTGTACTTTCTTACTGTTAGTTATATTCATGCTGAATGTGGTTTATTTTACTGCTCTTTTAGTTACTTCCTCGTTGGACGACTCGATCTTGGGATTAGTTGAGTTGGTCCGGTTCTCGTGTCTCATAGGGACTCGGGAACCGGGTCGTTACACTGTGGATCCAGCCAAGGTTGAGGCCATACTCAAGTGGGAGAGGCCACGTACAGTGACAGAGATACGCAACTTTTTGGGACTGGCAGGTTACTATCAGAGGTTTATCAGAGGATTCTCTTAGATTGCTCGTCCTATGACCCAGCTGACTCGGAAGGACGTACCCTTTGCCTAGACAGATGAGTGCGAGGCATGTTTTCATGAGTGACTGACTTCAACTCCTGTGGTTACCATCCCAGACAGCAGTGGTGATTTTGTGGTTTACACCAATGCTTCGTTGCAAGGGTTAGGGGGTGTGCTCATGCAGCGGGGTTACATTGTCGCTTACGCATCGGGGCAACTGAAGCCCCATGAGCATAGCTACCCTACCCATGACTTAGAGCTAGTAGCTGTTGTCTTCGCGCTGAAGACAAGGAGGCACTACCTTTACGGTGAGACTTTCGAGATCTTCACAGATCATAAGAGCCTCAAGTACTTGTTTCACCAGAAGGAGCTTAACATGAGATAGAGACGTTGGTTAGAGCTCCTGAAAGACTACGACTGCAGCATCTCCTACCACCCAGGGAAGGCCAATGTGGTGGCTGACGCCTTGAGCCGGAAGGCGCCCGCCCACTTGGCTAGTTTACAGGCACAGAGTTGGAGACTTATGGAGGAGTTGGGCAGTTGGCAACTTCGAGAGTCACAGGGGTATTGTGGGATAGTGATAGTGACGCGGTAGTCGCGACTAGAGCTAATAGACCGCATCATTGCAGGGCAGATGGCCAATCCGTACTTACAGATGCTGTGAGACAGGATGTTGATAGGGGACCAGGAGACTTCTCCTTTTCAGATGAGATACTACACATGAGGGGATGCCTACGCATTCCTTGGGACAAGGAGTTGTTGAGAGAGCTCCAGGCTGAGGTGCACGGGTCCAGGTTCACCATACATCCCGGGAACACCAAGATGTACCATGACTTGCAACGTGAGTTTTGGTGGAGAGGGATGAAGCGGGATGTTGGTGAGTTTGTGCAACATTGTTTGGTATGCCAGCAGGTGAAGTCCGAGCATCAGAGGCCTGCAGGGCCATTGCAGCCACTTCCTGTGCCAAAGTGGAAGTGAGAGAGCATCACCATGGACTTGGTGGTGGGTCTACCAGTTACCCAGTAGGGACACAACGCAGTTTGGGTAACAGTAGATAGGTTGACGAAGATGGCGCATTTCCTATCGATCCGAGTCACCTTTGGACCAGCACAATTAGCAGAGAGATACATCCGAGACGTGGTGCGCCTGCACGGAGTCCCTCATGAGATTGTATCCGACAGGGATACTCGTTTTACTTCCCAGTTCTAGGCTGAGTTTCAGCAATCTCTGGGGACACGTTTGAGGTTCAGTACTACTTACCACCCCCAGACGGACGGACAGTCAAAGTGCACCATACAGACACTTGAGGACCTTTTACGCACCTGTGTACTAGACTGGAGAGGATCCTGAGAGGAGCATTTACCCCTGGCAAAGTTTTCATACAATAACAATTACCACTCGAGCATCGGCATGGCACCTTACGAGGCTCTGTATGGATGGAGGTGTACTACACCCTTGAGTTGGGTCGAGGTGGGAACCAAGTGGGAGGTTGGTCCCAGGCTGATCTGGTAAAGTCAAGAGGTGATAAAGCAAATTCACAAACGACTCCGTACAGTCACGAGCAGGCAGAAGAGTTACGCTGACCGGAAACGCATAGAGGTGAAATTCGAGGTTAGGGATCACGTCTCTCTCCATGTTTCGCCCATGAAGGGCCTGTAGCATTTTAAGTTGAAAGGGAAGCTTACGCCGAGGTTTGTGGGGCCCTTTGAGGTCTTGGAGTGGGTAGGACCCATTGCTTACCGACTTGCCCTTCCTCCCCAGCTTTCTGGAGTGCACTACATGTTCCACATGTCCAACATCAGGAAGTACGTCACCGATCCCAGTCACATTCTAAGCTACGAGAGAGTCGAGGTGGGTGACAACCTGACCTACCCCGAGAGACCAGTATAGATACTAGATAGAGCTGTCCGGAGTCTGAGACAGAAGCAGGTACCACTGGTGAAGGTCCTATGGAGAAGCCAGCGGTACGAGGAGGTGACTTGGGAGCCTAAGGCAGCGATGCGAGAGCGGTACCCGGACCTTTTTGAAGGTATGTCTTTTCGGACCTACTTTGGTCCTCTTTCAGTTTGTTATGCATTTTTACATTCCCTTTTCCACACCCTAGCTAGGTCAAGTTTCAGAGATGAAACTTCCTTTAAGTTTGTTATGATGTAATGACCCATTATGTTTTAACCATTTAAGACATCTGGAGTTTCAGTCAGATGTTTGTCCAGACGTCTGGACCCATCCCCGGACGTCTGAAAGTAAATTTTTCGTACTGCACTTTGCGCTCTACGTGCGAGCGGCACGCAAAGGCCGTTCCCTCTCTCTCACCCACACCCTGCAAACCCTACTCCCCTCCTATTTATAACCCTCCCTTCTCCTCTCCTCTGCTCACACCACAGCAACCACCACCTCCAACACCTCCTATGCGGTAGTGGCGAGGCCTGAGAGAGAGGTGAGAGGGGGCCAAGCGAGGGAGAGCGAGAGGGAGGAAGGAGGAGAGCGTGGAATGTCAGAGGACCTTGGGGAGTTCGACGGAGCTCGCACGGCTGGCAGCGGGTGCATGTGCGTGTGGAGGACGTCAGCGAGGAGCTACCCAAGCTCCTGTAGCGGCTGGAGCTACCGCAACGGGCGGAGGCACGAGCGAAGCAAGCTGCGAGGAGGTTCTAATACTGGAAGTTTTCCAGTATCAAACATTTGGCGTGACGTCTAGACACTCATGAGGGACCTGGACGTCAGGAGCTAAGGTCGAACATCTGAGAACACGTATCACGTGAGGTACGTATGTTCCTGCGTTGATTTCCACCATACAGAAGATCTCAGCACAGGAGTTGTGTCGGCTGACTGTGCCTGTGTTTGCGTATGCTAGTGCAACTTTGGGAAGGCACACGGTACACTTTTCCTCACACTTTTCGATGTCTAATCATATCACCAGACGTTCAAAGCTGCTTCCAGACGACCAGTGACCTTGTTCGATGTCTGGAGCTATTCTCAAATGATCGTAGAGGTGATTTGGATGTCTGATCAGCCGTAGGAGACACAAGGTGTGTTTTTACGTCTTTTAAGACATCTAGGATTAGTCCCAGATGTCTAATTTTGATCAGAAACTGCGTTTTTGGCTTGTTTAAGGTCCAAACAGAATCGAATTTCCGCAAACGAAGTACCGTTGTTTTCTACACGAGTTCCTCTACATATTCGTGTTGAGTGCCTACTATTTTGAGCTTGTCTAGTGTACATTGGTCGCTGGTACGGGTTACCAGCTGGTGGCGTGTTCAAGGCTCGCAGAGACGACGAGATCTGCGGCACAGGCTCCAATTCCTCCCATGATACCTAGTAAAGTGGTTTAACTCAGTTTTTAATATTTAAATAAAAATGTGCTTGGTTGAAATAGCCAGATGGAACTTTAGGATGTGGAATGAACCCTAAGGTAGAAAATGGATGAGCCTGTTTGAGTTTTATTGTTTACTTGAATTTATGGTTAAGATAAATTACTAGCAAATGCCTTTAATTTAATTACCAGATGCATGTTGAAATACGAGCTGCCTGTATTTAATTAAGAAATTGCCTGTGAAACCACCAATTCCATGTTTTTGAGAATTAAACTATGGAAACACGAGTTGCCTGTTTGTGGATGAGAAATGAAATATGAATCATGAGATCTGAATCTGGATAAATGAGGTGAACATGAGAATGAACCCTACGGGGAATTAGGAGTAGCACTCCTGTGGATGAATGGAATCTAGAATTGTAGACAGGAAGTGTGCTGGCCCTTGTGTAAGTGGTACCAAGGAGAGCAGCTGTCCCCTTTTAGTGTAAAGTGGAGCTAGCCTCCCTTGGGTTGAGACCCAGGGTTAGGATTGGCCACTCTATACTGACTCCTATTATCCCTCGCGTACGTAATATCGAGGCAAGCTACTAGTGTAGGGAGGGAGCTAGCCACCGCACGGGGCACGGGGTTCAGCTTGCCACCCTACACCGACTTGTTAGGCCCTCTGGGCAAACCGGGGTAGTCAGACGAGGGTTCGCGGACTGTGGAGGGGCGAGACCCCCATTTGGTTCGGAGGAGCGAGACCCCTGTTCTAAAAGGGCAAGGCCCCATACTGTTTCATGTTGTACTTTGGGCGTACCCGTTAGTGGAAACGACTGACGGTGTGTCAGTGCGGGGTAGCTACCCGTGCGCTTATCACGTGTGCCGTAGCCATTGTTATGTCTTGACAGTGACCCCAGGGTGGTTGACTGGGTGTAGGACTACCACGGGGGACTCTCCCGGCTAGGAGAGCACCATGTGTACCTTCTACTCTACGGAAAAGACTGCAATCAAGATCATTCCCATGAGGAACATGCAAGATCAAGAAATATCTGGATACTTTGAGAAATGGATGAAACAAAAACATATAAATGAGATAAATAGAAATGAGAATTAAATATGTTGTTTTTACTATTCTTGTACTTAGATAATATAAACACCACTCTACTCAGTGTTCGCTGATTCTATCTTTTCATAACACTCTTCAGGACTAGGAGTTAAGCAGCCCAAGTTTCCGGCTGCAGAGGGTGCTGGGCCCAGCCGAGCCCAGTCGTAGTCGTTCTTTCAGCACTTTCTTTTTCTCTGTAGTTGTAGTAAGTAATGGGTACCTAGTTTACTATTTCTACTATTCCTATTTCCTTTCAACTTTCAGTTGTTATTGATGTTGTGGTGGCATGTATTGAGACAGTTATTCTGCTTTCTTTACTGCTTTGTACTTTTCTCCTACTTAGTTATATTGCATGTGTGAATGTAGTTTATTTTCCTGCTTTTGGTTATTTCTTGTTGGACGACTAGGTCTTGGGATTAGTCGAGGCGAGCTAGTCTCAGGTCCTGTAGGGTTCCGGGAACCGGGTGATGAGTGGCTACTCATCATGGCTAAAAAGCTGAAGTTAAGCTAGACGCTAAGTAAAATAACATCAAATTAACAGATAAAAAGGGTTAAGTGTGGAAATTAAAGAAAAAGACCCAAAACCTTTACTCTGTGTTAAAACTTCATAATTAGGTCACAAAATGAGATATTCTGAAAGCAAAGCACAAATGATGGTCCATGCGTCAATTGAACACATAAATAAGTTTGAAAGGCCAAATAAGAAGTATAATTAATGTCTTAAATGTTCAATTAAGCACATATAAAATTTGAAAGCATTTGGGCGTCATTTAGGCTATGAAATAGGTAGTTTACACTTAGGTCCTTCATGCATTACACTCTCGTCCTTAAAAACTCCTCTTTGGACCTACTTGTAAGCCGCAGGGACCCTTTTGAAAGGCTGCAGGATCCTTCCTGTTGTAATTCTTTTCACTTATGGGCCTACACGCAATTCTTCTACCCCTTCGTACAAGGGTTGTCTGCAATTTTCCATTATTTCAGAGAATGACCTGCTGCTCTTCGCACGCACTATAGCGCGCGAAGAACACGGCCAATCTCAGTCGTCCGTCGCTCTTCATGATCCTGATCTGTGGTTAGATTTGAATGGAAGCTTCACGCGATTCGGCGCGTGCGATCACCCCTCTCCCCAGATCTCATCTGACGGTCAGATTTTGAGTATAACTCGCCGCACACTCCGCTCCTCTCATCCTCGCCGCCGGTTGCCTTCTGATTGTCCTCACCTGCGCAGTGACCTCAGCCACTGAGTATGCTACTTAAGCACCTCAGTGGTGTCACGCGCAAGGGATCGCTCCCTCCTACACCTCTTAGCGATCATTCGTCCACTCCCGTTCCTCCTCCCCATCTAGCCTCTGATTTCACAGCCACCGACTGTGAAACCATCACCTTCTCTCGACCTCCTCGTCGCTAAGGACTTCGTAGCACCTGAGGACGACCCTGGAGCCTCACTAGCAGACTCTTCCTTCCGCTGGAGTCATCTTCCTCCTTTCTTCCTCCTTAGCCACCGGCTAAGGACCCATAGGTCCCATTCTTCTTGTTAGATTAGGTTTATAATTCCGCATATTAGTTTTAGCTGTAGTTAAGTAGTTTAGAGTAGAATTAATGTAATTGTTAATGTTCAATTTCGCTGTGGTATAAAGTAGCTGTAGTAGTAGAATTAGGCTTAAATTTCCCCCCTCACCTCCTTTGATCATTCCAGATCAGAGGGGAAGATTTCATATAACCATGTTTTCAAATTATCTCTCTCTCCATACTTTCATATCCAGTTCTGATTTTCCACAACCTGTTTTCTCGCTTTCCACCCATACACTCTGACCCAATTTCAAATCTGATTGGTTTTCAACCTCAGATCTGAAAATGGCGTCAACAAGAACTTAAGGGGCTTCCCGTTCACCTCACTCTTGGTCACAAAATCCCCTGATTTGAGTTGAAATTTTCAGTTTGTCAGATTTCTCCTCAATTTGGATTTCAAGGATTTTTTCTTCAATTTGGTTTTACTATCTGATCTGACAAATTGAATGAAGTCTGATTTGAATTCATTGTTGGCAAGGAATCTGAGAGGTTTTCTGGTGACAGAAGTCATCTCAGAAGAGCCATACATAGATCTGATTTGATAATTTTTTGAATGCATTGAATGCAAGTCAGATCTAAGGATAATTACTGTAGTGATTTGAAGTCTGATCTCGCATTCATAAGTGTGTTTTGAATGGATGTTTGGTGATTTCCTAACCTAAGGAGTTCTTAATACTCCTTAAGGTTTCAGAAACTGGGATTTGAACTAAGGGCTTTAATTGACTGAATTAATTCTTCCTTCATGCTGTCTATAGCATTAGGAAGAGTTAAATCAGTGATATTTGTGGATTTAATCTGAAGTGAAGTTTTTGATAAGGGTTTTTGGCATTTGAATTGGGGTATTTAGTGATTTTAGTGAGAAATTAAACCCTTGTCAGATTGGGGATTGAGAGAGATTTTCTTTTTCAGTTTGGATTTTTGTTTCTAATCCTAGTAGACAAAGCAAAGTGTTGCATCTTGCAGCTACATTTTTTTCTCTTCCAGCTCACATTTCATCCCAAATGGACTAACTGCAGCAGCAGTTAGACCATTTGGACATTGATCTGAGCTACTGCAGGGTCTGAAATGTCATGTTGCTGCTACTGTCTAATTGTTCTAAGTTGTAGCAGATAGGTTCTAAGGTAAAACCCTGTAGACTTTATTTTGATCATAGCTGACAGTTGATTGTATTTCATTTCCTGTATATACAAACTTTCTTGTTTAAATGACTGAACTCTAACTTTTGTGCATGCATGTCTTATCCTTCTCAACTGTTGTCAGCTAGTTTAGTTGAAAATAACCACCCAAACATGATTTAAAATTGGAAACCTAACTGAGGATAGTATTAAGGTAGGTAAACACATCCTAAATTTCCTGCTATATAGAAAGAATGCAATCATAAACATGATAAAAAGGGTTAAAAACTTTAAAAGACAGTAAAACAGCTTCTTTCTCTCCTCAGTCAACTCTTCCCTTCTTCTCTCCTAATTCTGTCAGATCTGTAACAGTAAAAATTAAAATGAAACACCCAAAAGGACCAAAAATAAATAAATAAATATGTATATATATATATATATATACACACATATATATTACTTTGTATATTAGGTATATTCATATAGACATAAGATATATACTAGGCTACATATGTAAATAGGTAGTATGTATATATATATACTATATAACTTACTATGTACATATATAGTATACTGTAAATTAGGTTTTTGATCTAGTTTGGACATTAAATACAATAATTATATAACTATATATAAATTGAACTAATTTATATGTATTATTAAACTAACTAGATCAGTAGATAGCATAATTAAGAAAATTAAAGTATAAAACTGTATATATATCTATGTATATGTAGATTATAAGTAAATAAAATCTTTTACCTTAATTTAATCCTTTATACATAATAAATAATGAATTTATTAAGTTTATAGCTAAGTTGTTAAATTAAATTAGTTAAATTAGTAATTTAGAATTATAATTAAGTTAATTGAACCTGTATACTAAGTCTAATATACTTTAAGTAATTTAAGCTAATGTAAGTATATTTATACCTGATTATATTAAGTTTAACTTAATTTATAAGCAAAATAATTAAAACTGCTATTTAAATGTAAATAACACATACATTAATTCGGAAAAATATAATAAAAATGTCTATAAAATACTTATATATGTATTCTAACTCTGTATGAGGTCAATTAGACCATTTAGTAGCTAATTTATAAGTAATTAACCAATAAAACACCAAAATCAGCGTGTAAAAATAGTCCACTTTAGTGAATTTATTTATATAGTAAATCTAATTAAAATTTCAAATTAATTGAACAATTGTATAGTATTATGTAAATACTTTATTTTCCATGATTTATTTTTATTTTCAAATAAATTATGGCCCTCGAATTGAGGGCCAAAATCTCCTTCATCCCACAGCTGCACGCGTTTTTCAGCGCAGATGTGGCGCTCAAATAGCGCCACATCGTGGGCTGCAAAACGCACGCAGTAGTATTTATTGAATTTGTGTTTAGACAGTGCAGTCGTCACGGGCGCCGGGCCCCCGAAACAACCACACCATTATACATACATTGAGCATTCTGAGCATGATCTGTGGGGCCGGGGGCCTGGGGAGAGAGGCGTGTGTGCGTGGGCTGAGAAGGCCCTAAGCTGAGTTATCAAACATGTAATTAAGCGACCTAATGAGAATTAGGGTGCGCTTAGTAGAGGTTTGGTCCCACCCTTTGGGTGCTGTGTATCCCTCGAAAAGTGCACCCGCAAATTAAACACATTTTTAACTAATTAAGGAGAGCTAATGACGATTGTAAGTGCCTCTCAGCCATGGCGTGTTAAATTCACTAAGGCAGAATGAAAACACAGAAGAAGAACATCTGATGAAGATTAGTGTGAAGGAGAAGAGAGAGAGAAGATGTACATACGTAAGTAAATACATATACAAGTGAAATATATATATATATATGTATACGTAGTATAGCCAATTATTTTTATGTAAATAAACTCATACAATTACTAACAGAACAAAATGTCACCATAATCATCGCTACAGATCCCAGTTTCCCTCCTTAAGTTTGTATATAGTGTTTTCTGGGATCTAGCAACACTTACATCTGTCACTATAACTATTGTATGTGTTACTCTAGGTATCAGACTAGTAAGTTAAGTTAATATACTATGTAATCTTAGTCGATAGTATACTTTCATGTAAATATTAATATTATAACTTGTAAAGACATAGTTTAAAGTATAGTGATGAATTATTTGGTGCTTGTTTATAGTTAGTTTTTGCAAGCATTACAATTAATTCTTTATGAGTAGGCAAACCATGTCCACATTCATTCATTCTTTATTAAGATGTAAAGCTTCTTTTTGAAATTATAGGATAATTTTCATATCAAAGAGAGATGTAATTCAATAATTGCCTTCCAATGAACGACCTGGAATAAAACCAGTAAAATTAGATAAGTAAATAATAATGGTTGTAATGACTGGTATCCCATACAACTCACTACAATGACATTAATGGTGTTTCAAATCACAACACACCACAACAAACCTAATTACCGCACATCCACTACAACATCAACACACATCATCACATCATTACCATAACCGCTACCATTACTGGGTCGTAACACTTTGAGATCTAAATGATCTAGAGGATCTAATAACATCAAGGAACTATCAAGTTTAATCATGAATTTCCATACTAAAAAGAAATAGGAATCTTCTTTAGAAATTATTGCCTAATTGATGTACTTGAAGGTAGTTTCTAATCTGTCATGTGGATTTGGTTAAACAGTTGACTTAATAAACTGAGATGTGGTAAATATTGTCATTGAGGAGGCATATCCTTAAGCTTGAGACAAATCTGTATTTTTGTACTCAAGCATACACATTTGGTAAACCATCAATTATGGTACTCATTAAGTTGCCATTATTAGAAAGTTGGTGTGTGTGTACATAAGAGACATAATCTCTTGAGGAGATCATAAGACTTCACTTGATGATTCAAAGAAATAAGCTCATTATGAGAGCAAATTCCACTTATGATAACCAAACCCATACATGAAAGAGAATAAAGATGGATCGTTAGGGAAGAATGGCAGTCTTAATTCTCAACCCATTTATATGAATAAAATTTCATTGAGTAATCGTTAATGGAGAAGATGGCAAAGTAAGACCTCAGGGTTACACAAGTCCTCTAGTGCGAAGGATATATGAGTAATAGGAATAATTAAAGGTGCACATATTAAGAGACCCATGCTTGAACAATTCATTACTACCCTGATGAAACCAATAATTATTTTGTTGGTGCACATGTTCTTCAGCTGAAGTTACAAGCATTACATGTCATGCTTTAAACAAAGTATTAATCAAATCAATTTTACAATGACCTATATTATGATAGTGTAAGCAAGGTATAAATGCTTCATCTTGAACATGAAAGATAACTTAGTTAAGTTTGAAGTTAAAATAGGAGTACAACCTATAGAGTTCTTAATAGATAGCGGATACACTAAGCATATCTTTCAAGGAATCTTTTATATCCATCAGTGATAATGAAGATGAAGAGGCTCCATTTATTGATGTAAGTAATATGTCTAATAACAATATGCATAATTTATTGAAGGAATTCTTTTTATAAGGATCCACTCTCAAGGACTAATTCTTAGTAGGCACCAAAAGGATTCAAACAAGATAAACCTTAAGCAATAACATAGTATATATTGTTTTTGTTAGAACTCAAAATGATCGAAGAGTTTGGAAATAACCGATCTTGGATTTTGGCCATGTAAGAAAAGCTCAACCAATTTAATAGAAATTAGGTTTTAGATTTTGTTATAAGATCTAAGGTCCATATGATCATTAGTATACAATGGGTCTTTAAGAATAAATTGGATGAGTCTTCAAAGATTATCAAAAGTAAGGCAAAATTAATTGCACAAGGCATCAATCAACAAGAAGAAAATGAATATGATGAAACTTTTGACCCTATTACAAGATTAAATTAATTTGGATACTTCTAGCTATTGCATATGTTTATTGTACTTCAAATTATTTCATTTGGTTGTACTTCAAAGAATTTCAAGTGGATGTAAAAACAACCTTTCCTAATGAGTTTCTCAAAAAAGAAGTTTTCTAGGTTTTCTTTTCCTTTAGTAAACCTAGCAAGATCATTTACTAACCTCTCAAAATTTTCTTTTTTAACTGCAATACTAGTTTCAAGAGATCATATTTTTTATTTTACAGACATAGTCTCATCATTAAGAAATTCTTTATCTCATAATATTTCATTCTTCTCACTTTAAAGCACTAGACATCTTTCTTTAATCTCTTTATTTTCAACTTTCAACTTTTTAAAAATACTATACAAATCATCAAAAGCTTCTATTAGATCTTCTAAGGATAGATCATTTATCTTGTCTTTGATTGCCAAAAGTCCAATCTAAACAGCTTCTTCATTTGAGTTGCTTTCTTCGTGTTCGGTATCATTCAAATCGAAATCATGTCTTTGAACTTGGTGAAAGGTTTCTTCATCTCTTTCTCTTGTTTCTTCTTGCTCCTTTCACTGTACTTAAGAAGTGGACAATTCTTTCTAATGTGTCCCCTCTTTTTCATTGGCAGCAAATTAAAGGTTCACCCTTTGTTTGATCTTTTGCTCCATTTCTTCTGAAATTCTTGTTGTTTCTTAAGAACTTTCTAAACTTACATGTACAAAATGCAAGATCTCCATCATCTTCATGATCACTATCCTCTAAATCCAAATTACCTTTGAATGGCAATTGTTTCTTCTTGGTCTCATCAACTCCTTTTTTCTTCTTATTCATCTTCATCTCGTATGCCGTCAAGTTCCCATGAAGTTGATCCATATCTATATTCTCAACTTCTTTCACTTATTCTATGCTTGCCACTTTAGGTTCAAAAACATTAGTTAAATATCTTAAGATCTTACCTTCTAGCTTGCCTTTGGTGAATGTCTTTCTGAGAGCTTTCAAGTTATTGACAATGAAGGTGATGCGGGTGTACTTGTCCTCCACAATGTTACGACCCAGTACCCGGATCCCTACAGGACTCGAGATCGGCTCGCCTCGACTAATCCCAAGACCCAATCATCCAACAAGAAATAACCAAAAAGTAGGAAAGTAAACCACATTCACATATGCAATATAACTAAGCAGTAAAAACGTACAAAGCAGTAAAGGAAAGTAAAACTGTTGTTCCACTATATACCACCACAAGAATAGAAACAACGAAAGTGAAAGTAACAGTAACAAGAACTATAGCTAAAAGTCTGAAACTCACTACAATAGTAAGGGGAAACAACGAGAAAGTGCTGAAACTATGGCTAGGCTCGACTAGGCCTAGCACCCTCCGCAGTCGGAAGCTCGGGCTGCTCAACTCCTGATCCTGAACAGTGTTTTGAAAAAGACAGAGTCAACAAACACTGAGTATAGTGGTATCTATACTATCTAAAGTGGTAAAGGCAACAGGTTTAATTCTCTTTTCTAGTTATTTATTTTATATGTATTTCCTTTTTTTTTACACCCATTTTCCTCAAACTTTTAGATTTTCTTGATCTTGCATGTTTCTCGTGGGAACGATCTTGATTGCAGTCTTTTCCGAAGAGTAAAAGGTACACATGGTGCTCTCCTAGCCGGGAGAGTCCCCCATGGTAGTCCTACACCCAGTCAACCACCCCGAGGTCATTGTCAAGATGTAGTGGTGACTACGGCACATGTGATAAGCGCACGGGTAGCTACCCCCACTGACACGCGGTCAGTCATTTCCGCTAGTGGGTATGCCCAAAGTACAGCACGGAATAGTATAGGGCCTAACCCTCTCAGAAACAAGGATCTCGCCCCTCAAAAAGAAACAGAGGACTCGCCCCTCCACAGTTCGCGCACCCTCGTTTGACTACCCTGGTTTTCCCAGAGGACCTAACAAGTCGTTGTAGGGTGGCTAGCGGAACCCCGGGCCCCTTGGGGTGGCTAACTCTCTCCCTACACTAGTAGCTTGCCTCGGTACCGCATACACGAGGGCCAACAGGAGTCGGTGTAGAGTGGACAATCCTAACCCCAGGCCTCAACCCAAGGGCGGCTAACTTCGCTCTACACGAAATGGGGACAATCGCTCCCATTGGTACCACGTACTCAAGGGCCAGCACACTTCCCGTCTACATTCCAGATTTCCATCTGACCACAAAAGCTCTACTCCTAACTCCCCGTAGGGTTTATGCTCATGTTCACCACATTATTCTGATCCAGATTCCACCATTCACAATTCAGTTCTCGTTTATATACAAGCAACTCGTGTTTCCATAATTCAATACATGCAACTGATGATTTCACAGGTAATTGTTCATTTATCTCAGGCAACTCATATTCTAACAGGTAGCTCACAACTATATTACAGGCAATTGCTAGCAGTTTAACTTAATCATGTGTACAAATTCAGTCATGCAGTACAAATGGTTCATTCATTTCTCTGTCTTAGGGTTCATGCCACATCCTAGGGTTTGAGTTGGCTAATTCCACAGGCACATTCTTATTTAATATGATTAATAGAAGTAGACCACTCTACCAGACAATCCGAGAGTAATGGGGGCTCGAACCGCAGACCCAGGCGTCTTTGCGAGCCCCAAACATGCAACAGGACGAAACCCTATACCAGGAAATGCAACACAAAAGAAAGGTTCATAATAGTGTACAATGGTTTTTAGTATGTAGAGAAACTCGCAATGAAACTACAGATACTTCGTTTGCATAAAACGGATGCCGATTAGACCCTAAACGGGTCAAAATCGTGTCTACTGACCAAAATCAGACGTCTGGGAACAAGTCCAGATGTCTTAAAAGATACAGAACCTCACCTCAAGTCCATGCGGTGTCCTCAGACGTCCAGGACTCCTCTGCGATCATCTGAAGGCCGTTCCAGACGTCGGACCACTACTCCGGCCGTCTGGAAGCACCTCCAATCGTCTGGTAAGCTGATCAGACATCCGAAAGTGCATGGGAGAGCATTCCGCGCTCCTTCCCAAGGCTGCTCCTACGTACGACAGTCGCAGCCACCCAAAATTAGGTAGACAATTCCTTCTGCGATGTGGCCTGCATGGCCGTAACCGCAAAAAGAACGTACCTTCGCAATAAAGGAGCTTTCAAACGTCTAGTCTTGACTCCAGACGTCCAGATGCTCCGCCAATCGTTTGGACTCCGCTCCAGACGTCTGATACTAGAAAATTTCCAGTATCAGAACCCGCTACCAGCGCTCTCCACCACGTGCCTCCTCGCGTCGCCGTAGCTCCAGTCACTGCAAGTGGTCGAGGATGCCTCTCCGGACTCTCTCCTACTGCCACACGTGCCCACGGTGGCCGTGCAAGCTCCGCTGAGCTTCCACCGAAGCTCCCGACCTCGGCCTCCTCCTCCTTCTCCTTCATTCTCCTTCGTGCCCTCCCGCTCTCCCTTGCTCACCTCCTCTCGCAGCTCCCATAGCTCTGAAGGTGAAGGTAGGGTGTGGAGTGGAGAGGAGAGGAAGGGAGGGGTCTTTATAGATGGAGTGGGGGCTTAGGGTTCAGGCAGGAAGGAGGAAAGGAGAGAGAGGAAAAAGGAGTTCTGCAGATCGCCCGCGCGTAGAGCGCATACAAAAATTTCATTTTCAGAAGTCCGAGAAAGGGTCCAAACGTCTGGATAGACGTTTGACTGAGACTCCAGACGTCTTCAAAGGCTAAAAGTGAGATGGGTCTTTACATCATAACAAACTTAAAGGAAGTTTCGTCCCTGAAACTTGAACTAGCTAGGGTGCAGAAAAGGAACATAAAACGTATAACATAAAGAGGATCGAAGTAGGTCCAAAAAGAAGTACCCTCAGAAAGCTTCGGGTCCACTCTCGCATCGCCGCCTCAAGCTCCCAGGTAGCCTCCTCGTACCGCTGGCTTCTCCATAGGACCTTCACCAGTGGTACCAACTTCCGTCTCAGACTCTGGACGGCTCTATCTAGTATCCACACTGGTCTCTCGGGATAGGTCAGGTCATCACCCACCTCGACGCTCTCGTGGCTCGGAACGTGACTGGGATCGGCGACGTACTTCCTGAGGTTGGACACGTGGAACACGTCGTGCACTCCAAAAAGCTGGGGAGGAAGGGCAAGCCGGTAAGCAATGGGTCCCACCCGCTCCAGGACCTCAAAGGACCCCACAAACCTCGACGCAAGCTTCCCCTTCACCTCAAAATGCTGCAGGCCCTTCATGCGCTAAACGTGGAGAAAGACATGATCCCCAACCTCGAACTGCACCTCTCTACGTTTCCGGTCAGCATAACTCTTCTGCCTGCTCCTAACAATGCGGAGTCGTCTGTGGATCTACTCTATCACCCTCTAACTCTACCGGATCAGCCTAAGGCCAACCTCCCACTTGGTCCCCACCTCGACCCAACTCAAGGGTGTAGTACACCTCCATCTGTACAGAGCCTCGTAAGGTGCCATGCCGATGCTCGAGTGGTAACTATTATGATATGCAAACTCTACAAGGGTTAAATGCTCCTCCCAAGAGTCTCTCCAATCCAATACACAAGCGCGTAAAAGGTCCTCAAGTGTCTGTATGGTGCACTTTGACTGTCCGTCCATCTAGGGTGGTACGCGGTGCTAAATCTCAATCGTGTCCCCAAAGCCTGCTGAAACTCAGCCTAGAACTGGGAAGTAAAATGGGTATTCCTGTCGGATACAATCTCATGCGGAACTCTGTGCAGGCGTACCACATCGCGAATGTACCTCTCTGCCAACTGTGCTGGTCCTAAGGTGACTCGGATTGGTAGGAAACGCACCGTCTTCGTCAACCTATCCACTATCACCCAGACTGCGTCATGTCCTCACTGGGTAATAGGTAGGCCCACCACTAAGTCCATGGTGATGCTCTCCCACTTCCACTCTGGCACAAGAAGTGGCTGCAACGGACCAGCAGGCCTCTGGTGCTCGACCTTCACCTACTGGCACACTAAACACTATTGCACAAACTCACGAACATTCCGCTTCATCCCTTTCCACCAAAAGTCTCATCTCAGATCATGATACATCTTTGTGTTCCCGGAATGTATGGTGAACCTAGACCCATGTGCCTCCGTCAGGAGCTCTCTCAACAACCCCTCATCCCTGGGAATGCATAAACGTCCCCTCATGCGCAGCACCTTGTCTATAAAAGAAAAGTCTCCTGGGTCCCCTGACAGCACTCTGTCTCGCAGTGTCTGTAAGTACGGATCTATCATTTGCCCTGCGATGATGCGATCTATCAACTCTGGTCGCGTCTGCCGCGTCACTTTCACTGCCCCACAATACCCTTGTAACTCCCAGGGTCGCCAACTAGCCAACTCCTCCATGAGCCTCCAACCCTACGCCAGTAGACTGGCCAAGTGGGCGGGCACCTTCCAGCTCAAGGCATCAACCACCACATTGGCTTTCCCTGGATGGTAGGAGATACTGCAGTCGTAGTCCTTCAGGAGCTCTAACCAACGTCGCTGTCTCATGTTAAGCTCATTCTGGTCAAACAAGTACCTGAGGCTCTTATGATCTGTGAAAATCTCAAAGGTCTCACCGTAAAGGTAGTGCCTCCATGTCTTCAGCGCGAAGACAACAGCTGCCAGCTAAGTCATGGGTAGGGTAGCTATGCTCATGGGGCTTCTGTTACCATGAAGCATAAGCGACAATGTGACTCCGCTACATGAGCACACCCCCTAACCCTTGCAACATAGCGTTTGTGTACACCACAAAGCCGCCACTACTATCCGGGGTGGTAAGCATAGGAGTTGAAGTCAGTCTCTCCTTCAACTCCTGAAACATGCCTCACACGCATCTGTCCAGGCAAAGGGCACGTCCTTTCGAGTCAACTGGGTCATAGGACGTGCAATCTGCGAGAATCCTCTGATAAACCGCCGATAGTAACCTGCCAATCCCAAAAAGCTGCGTATCTCTGTCACTGTACGTGGCCTCTCCTACCTGAGTACGGCCTCAACCTTGGCTAGGTCCACAGCCAAACCATCCCCCCAGATCACGTGGCCCAAGAAAGTCACCTGTCTCAACCAAAACTCACACTTGCTGTACTTGGCATACAACCTGCGTCACCTCAAACTGTCCAAAATCATCCATAGATGCTGCCCGTGCTGTGTCTGATCCTGCAAGTAAACAAGTACGTCATTGATGAATACCACCACAAACTGATCCAAGTACAGTCTGAAAACCCAGTTCATCAAATCCATAAAAGCAATGGGGGCGTTGGTCAACCCAAACGGCATGACCAAGAACTCGTAGTGCCCGTACCAGGTGCAGAAAGCGATCTTGGAGACGTCTGCCTCCCTGATCCTCAACTGGTGGTAGCCTGACCTCAGATCTATCTTGGAGACCACTGTGGCATCTCGTAACTGGTCAAAAAGGTCAACAATCCTAGGGAGCGGATACTTGTTCTTGATGGTGACCCTATTCAGCTGTCTGTAGTCAACACAAAGTCATAGGGTACCATCCTTCTTCTTCACAAACAACACAGGGGCTCCCCACAGGGACGCGCTAGGCCTCACAAAGCCCTTCTCCAACAGGTCCTGTAGCTGTGACTTAAGCTCTCGTAGCTCAAGTGGTGCCATCTGGTATAGTGCAGTAGAAATGGGGCTACTCCCCGGTACCAGTGAGATCTCAAACTCGATCTCACGCTCGGGTGGTAGTCCTAGCAGCTCTTCTGGAAACACGTTAGGGTACTCACACCACCAGAATGCTCTGAAATTTAGCCATAGGGTTAGGCTCTACCACTACACAGATTAAAAAGCTCTCACACCCCTAACTCAAAAGCCTCGCTGCCCAAAGTGCAGAGACGCATCTGAAACCTCCATCCATCGGCTATCCGTGAAACTCAAAGAGAGGCAACTCTAGTATGGAGAAGATGATCTTCCTCCCGAAATAGTCCACCAAGGTGTGGTAGGCAGACAGCTAGTCCATCCCTAGAATCACATGAAAATCCTCCATCAATATCACAATCAGGTCAGCGGGGAGGCTATGTCCCCCTATACTGACCTTACAATCCGTGTAGACCTCCTCAGCTACAAACAACTGGCCACCTGGGCCTCTGATCACAAACGGATCCTCTAACAGCACACTGTCCTGTCCTAAACTGACAGCAAAACTCGCAGCAACAAAAGAGTGTGTGGCGCCAGAATCAAAAAGTACGTACACTAATCTACTAGAAACGGTAACCATACCTGCCACCACTGAACCGGAAGCCCTGGCGTCTCTGTGTGTCAGGGCGTTGATACACTCCTCAACCCTTGGTGAAGACGAAGCAGCTACACTCTGGGTCAGGCGAGCAGTGTTGAAGCTACGGGTTACTACGCTATTGTATTTGGTTTTAAAAACCTGTTGTTGTAGTTTAAAAGCGAAGAACTCGTGTTCAACAAATAAAATTTATACCAGAATAGAAATCCTGGGTCGAACTCAGGGAGGCTACGTCAATCTAAGTTCGCAAATATATTTTTAGGGTTTCTGTTAAAAAGCAGAAAAATTATAATGAAGCACTATAAACAATCAGCATAAGAGAGAGAGGAACATTCACTTAGTACTTCAAAATGTTTATACAATTAAGCAAGCGAGAAATTACACTAGAAAGTAGGAAAACTTTTACACTAGAAACCAAGAAAATTCTACTCTAGAAAGCAGCAAAAAGGAATGGGAGAGAAAAGTTATCCTCCTCGATGATTGCTTGGAGTATGAGCCAGACGGGATGATGCTTGGAAGATGAAGGACAAAGCGGGAAGAAGGAGGTCGAGGTAGGAAGAACGAGAATGGGGCAGCACGTCGCCGTCATCGCGGGATCCGCTTTCGAAATAGGGGCGAAAATTTGACTTTATCTCTCGAGGAGCATCTCGGGTGTGGGACAAGCTTCTCTTGAGCTTTGGAGAGGGAGTGAAGAGAAAGAAAGGATGAGAAATTCGTATGGAGGAGGTCTCCTTTTATAGTTGCAAGGAGTGGGGGCATTTTAGTCATTACATTTTGGAAAACATTAATTCAGGACCTTTAGTGATGGATAAATCTGTCACTAAAGGCCTGAATGTGGGGTAAAGATCTGCGCACCCCCGCCTCCTCATCTCCGACTGCCTTAATGCATATCCACGTTCTTCTCATATTAGCCATCCAATCGCACAATCGGATGACTTGTATTGCATTTGCGCCGCTTCAAGTTTCAGCCGCTGCACACACCTACGGCCAAGCACCTCATCCGTCACGCCACGTGGCGCGCTCGTTGCTGCATGATCAACATCCAAGGGTGGAATTCTGCCCGCACCCGTTGCTGCATGATCTCCACATCCTCACACATGTAAGATCTTATCCATTGTGCTACGCGCGTGGATAGACAAGAAGAGCGTTCACATGCCATTTAATGCTGACCGTTGGATCTTGATTTGACGGTTGAGATTAGCTATGGAATTCCTCTCATATGAAATGTGGCTTGAGGAAGGAAACCTGATCAACTCTTAGCCGTTGGATGAGAAGGTAGGGCAGGGAGTGATTTGGAGGGTCTAGATGGTGCCACGTGACATCATCTAGACCATCCATATTCTATTAGTTGTAGATGGTGACACGGATGTCGGATTGGATCGATTTTCACGTCGTTAGGCTACGATCGTCGATCCGAATCCATCCGTGCAGTCGGATTTATCATCTAAGGTGTAGATTAACACCATCTTAGCCCTTGATCTTTAGGGTTCCTTGGTCTCTATCTGGTGCTATGGAATCCAATTAGGGCAATCTTGGAGTCGTTGAACTCCAATCATCGCCCTAATCAGATCCATATGGTTGGATCTTTGATTCGAGGCCCCGATAAAAAGTTGCCCTGTCCCTGCCATAAAAGGAGATAATTAACCTCCATTTTATTCAGACTAATCTAAATGCAAGATGATGCATGTTATGCAATATTTATAGTATGTAATGCAATTCTATGCTTAAGAACATGCATAATAGACATTTTATGTAATATAAACATGTTTACATCACACCCCCATGCCTATCTTTTGCTAGTCCCTAGCAAAAACTACATACTATTTATAAAAGAATTAGGTTGGATTATTTGGACATAAGTTATTTTCAACATTAAGAAAATTTTTACTTGGGATCTGAACTTTCAAAGGCACAGCAGCACCCAGGTACCTGCCAAAATGTAGACCGCCTCAAGCCCTCGCCTTATTCAAAAAATTTCTTTTTCTCTTTTTCTTCTTTTCTAATTTTTTTTGGATTTTTAAGTTTAGGGTTAAAGAGTGGCTTTCTACGTCCCATTCAACTCACCCAAGATTTGTTGAGAACCCTAAGTTCTAAGCATCTTATTGTGAATGTGATAGACTCGTTGATCGGCAATTAGAACGAACTTTGGGTTTCTACGCCTCTAGGTGACCTTAAAAAGAGAATTCTGTCTAAAGGTGTATCTTTACGACCGGTAGCTTTCTCCCTACTTTTATTTCTATGGGGTCAACACAAGGGTGAATCCAGTGTATATCTCCCCAGTTTATTCTACTTCTCCGCTTCTTCCTAAGTGTTTTGGGAATTTTAAGTGCATTTCTTGAGCTGGGTTCTGGACAACTAGTCAATGAGCTGTTACAACCGACAACTTGCCAGCCATACTCGTGTGGCGAAGTGTGGCTTATTTCTTTTATTTTCTTTTTCTTTTCTCCTTTTCTTTTTCTTTTCTTTTTGACTTTCTTTTTCTTTTTTTAAGTAGGTGGCTTCCTTGGTCTAAGATTTACCTAAAGGCAATAAGAAGAGAATGGTCCAGTGACTGGACTCTAGACAACCTACCTATGGGCTATTACCCACGATAACTTGCCAACCATATCACCCTAGAAAGTTCATTAGCTACCCAATTTCCATTAAAATCACTGATCAACAAGTCAGTGAAAAGAAAGTGTGTAGATGCTTTAAACTTAAAGTTTTCTCAATTCAGAGGGTGGGTTGATAAGTTGTGTACTTATCACCCAAACTTATTTAATCAAATTACAATAGAATTAAGATGGTGACGACTCGAAAAACAAATCCACATTTTAGTGGATACATAGGCTGATTAAGTCCGAAGACCTGAAGAATCTTCACGTTCAAATCATACAGTTTTATTTCCTAAGATTGACAATTTTCTTAAGCCCAAGTTCTCTTCCCTAATTCCACAAAAAAAATTTTATATATATAAATGAAAGAAAATAAAATGAATCTACGGAGCTAACTAATTAATTCAGAGATGAATATCCACCCCCCCATGCCTATCTAATGCAATGTCCTCATTGTATTAAAAAGACATAAAACAATGTAATAGAGTAGAAAGCACCTGAATTGCATGAATGACAGGTCCGCTCCAAGATAAAGAAAAACTGTATATGTGTTGAATTTAATGCCTTCAGCTAAGCACACTATACAAAGAAGAGAAATAAAGAATTCACAGGTGCAAGTCAAAATCAGAATAAAAAGACGAAACCTTTGACTTGCCAGCAAATGTCTATAAATGTGGACCAGATTGTGGTGCAAACCCATACCCCATGATCGAGAATATCTAAGGTTTTGAATAAAAATTACCCAATACCTAAAATCAATATGCAAGCAGGGTCAGGCCTGCGATTTATGAGGATGCAACCCAAGACCAAAAAGTCGAGTTACAGAGAAATCAAGCTCCAAATGATAATCAATGAATGTGTGCTTGGGTTGGACATCTGATTACGCAGCAATCATAGGTCTTAATTGGCCTAAATTAGGCTAGGACTTAGCATAAGTTAGGGTTATTCATGCATGCATACGCATTATCTGCATCTTTACTGCATTCCTTTAGCTATGCATAAAATAATGTTATAATGTGCTGATTAAGTGCATTATGTCGATTGCAGGGAATAAGCTGATCAGGAACTGGATCTGAAGCTGGATCAGGAATAACAGGAGTTGTAGCAGAGCTGGAGCAAAAGTCCTAGTTTAGATGTAGGAATAATAATGTAAGGGGGTTACAAGTTTGCTATTCTATTAAGTAGGAATAAAGCAGTAAAATATGAAGAGCTTAGGTCTATCCTAGCCCTAGGATAGCCTAGAGACTTCCCCAAGCCTTAGCCACCCTTAGATTAGGTCACAACACCCTAGGAAGCCCTAAAACCCTAGTTCCAACCCTTCTCTGGACGTCCAGATAAGTTTTAAGACGTCCAGGACCCTTAGCCAACTCCTGCACACTTCAAACCCACTTCTGCAGTGTTATTGGACGTCCAGACACTTTGTCAGACGTCTAATTTCTACAGAATACCCAAAACAAGACTTCTTATTTTTGAGTATAAGACATCTGATTATATTATTAGACGTCTGATACTGCTCTCCAATTCCTGTTTCGAGATTTTAGCCTTGATCTTGGATCCCTAGGTCCCTAAACCCAATTCCAACCCCATAGGAACATAAATTAAGGTGCCCTAACCCTAGTACATCACCTCTAGACCTCCCTAAGGACCTAATTAGGTCCTCACTAAACCTAATTGACTTGGATCTTAGTCAATTCCATTAGCCTATTCAATTGGACTCATCGAGTCCAATTGAGCCCTGATCTCAGCACACACTGTCTAATTGGACTCAATGAGAGTCCAATTGACCTAGACCTGACTTAATTGAGTTGTTTTACTCTCAATTAAGTTCTCACACACCCAATTAAACTTGTATTAAGTTTAATTGCACTTTACCTTAGTGAATTAGGGTTTATAACCCAAATTTGAGACATACCTTGACCTATACCTACTAGAACCTAACCTAATCAACCTAGCCACCTAAGTTTCTACCCACACACACCCACACACACCCCACACACCATCCACATGAAAATACCTAGCCTAGAGTTCTCTAGAACTCTCTACCATGTGTGGTTGCCTTGGTTGCCAAAAATAGCAACCAAGAGCCATTCAATTTTTAGATCCACATTTGGTGGATCTAAAAACCACCATCCACCCTCTCTCTCTCACTCTCCCACGAGCTCCCACCAAAGGCCTCTCTAGAGAATTCTATAATTCTCTAGAGAGCTTCCCTTAGGTCTATAAAAAGACCCCTTGGGTGGCCATTTGCACCCATTCACTTCCATGGCATCCATTCCACTTAGGCTAGCCACTTCCATCTCCACTCCACCTCCATGAGTTGAGCACCACCATGGAGGCCACCATCTCCACGCCAGGAAGCTGGACCAGCTCCCCAACCTCTCTCCAAGGGCCAGCCTAAGTTCCATTGGCCGCCCCTCCTCTCAACTACTCAAAGGCCATCGGGGACCACCCCTGAATGCCCTTCCATTCTGCTAGATTTAGATTATGCTCTTCGTATATTTACTACTGTTATTTACTGCTTAGTAGTGTAGTCTTATTTCTCCCCCAATGATGCATGCGAAATCCCCCCATCGATTCTTGTATGCGATCATTTTCTGATAGCTAGATTTAATTTTCAAGCATTTATGTACAAGCTTCCCTCTACGTTTTATGTTGCAAATGACTCTCCCACTGAATGAATGAAAAATGCTTATATATATATATTTGTCTCTATATGTTTGAAATCACCATGAGCTTAATAATTGTCATTCTTTTTGTATGATTCAAGTTGCCTATTTCCGATTCCTAATATTCTTTCAACTAAGCATGTCATACCTAAATACGTAATAATCACGAACTGGCATGCGATTCTAAACAAAGTAAAGTAAGATCGATTTCAAAAGTAAAAGCAACGCCTCCCAGAGACGAACGACCGGGACTCAAGTCTCGTTATCTTTAGAAATTAATTTTTGACGAACGTTTTTGTGCGACTATACTACGATTTCCGACGACTTTTAAATGCGCGAAAATGGATTTTTGTTAAATGGCGTCGTTGTCGAGGAGGCAACGTCATTTTTCTTGATTTCGATCTTTTAATCTATCACAGACAAATCTGCCTCTACTTTGTTTTTGATGTGCAGGACAACACGGAACAAAAACGGCATCTATCTTAGATTAGGTTTCTCTTTCTGAACCCTAGGAGTAGATTTACTTGCTGCAATTTCTTTTCAAAAATTCTTTGTGAAAAAGAAATATATATTTTTCTCATTTTCGTGAAAAAGAAAAAAAATCAAAAAGGAAAATTTTGAAACAAAAAATCTAGATTAGGTTTCCTTTCGAATCTAGGATACTTTAAAAAAAAAAGAAAAAAAATATTTTCTATGAATCTTTTGAAAAATATTTTTTGAAAAAAAAAACATCCTTTTTGGTGGAAAGCCTAGATTTGAATTCAAACCCCTTTAAAAGGTTTTTCGACCATCTTCTGATTTTCGGCCAGATTTCAATTCTAAATTAAAAATTCGATTGCCGAAAAATGAGTTAGCGAAAAATTTTGAAATTCGGGCTAAACCTTCATTTTCAAACCATATTTCAATTTCCACCGTTACTTTGAAAAAATTCTAAGTATTGAATTTTTAAAAATTCGCGAAGTGCACAGAGGTCAGATTGACCCAGATTCAAAATTTTTCAAATTTCAAAAACTGATTCCGAGCAATTCGCGAATCTGTTTTGACTAAAAATGGTAGGGTTTGAAAGATGATCTCATTAGATTTATTTTCCATATTTTTCTCGAATTTTTGAAGATCATTTGATACTATTTCAAAGTGAAAAATCGACCAGGGGTCAAAATTTCAAATCTGACCCCCTGATATTCAAAATTCCCTAAAAATTTGGTTGAAATAGTAAAAATTCCAAAACAATATTCTCTGAAAAACTGATTGAAAAAGGAATCTACTCGAAAAATTTCAAATTAATTTGATTCCAATTATTAGTAGAAAATCAACATTAATTTTGTGGTATGCTGAAACAGAGAAAAACCCTAGAAGTGTATGCAACCTGGGTCAAACCCTTAGGGTTACAACTAGAGACCACACATTGGGCTAACTTAGACTTAATCAAATCTAGTTAGCCGGTGAACTTGGTTACCTTGTGGGCCACTCACCACAAACCCCACTGAAGAAAACGGGTTAAAATTAACTTTAAAATACGAAACCAACTCGAGTTCGTTGTCGTACTACTGGGTGAGTTTAATCTCTCTTGCCAAACCTGGTGACTAAGTCTGCGGGGTAGTGTCAAATGACCGCGTCTCGAGGGTCAACGGAACTGGAAGCGTAAGCCAAAGGAAGAGCCTTCCCCTTAGTCCCCTCGTAACTAGACTGGCTGGGTTAGCTTGAGAGGTGGGATTCACTTTCAGTCGGTTGTACGATGAACTTATCTTCAGGAATTTAAATCCATAACGAAAAATCTAGTCACCTGATCTATAAGGACCATTTGATTGACAGGGCCTTAGCCTTGTCCTGCGTGGCTACACCAACCCAGGGGTTGGGCGGTGTATGCACGGAAGGAGGTCACTTCGACCTCACTTGGTTGGACCTTGGGAGCCGCTCCCAAGGAGGCGAGTCACTTCTTCTATCTGCTGAGCTACGATGGCTAACATTGGATCTGGACCTAATTAGGATCCAGAAGAGCTGGACCCACGAGCTTATCTGAGAGCTCGGGTCACTAAATCAGCTCAACCTTGGGATCAGAACCCAAGGTGGCGAAGATGAATTTTCGCTTCGCCTGATCCTTCTCGGGTTACCGAAATGGTTAACCCATATCCTAACCCTGGATATTATGACCCATACTAGTCGGTTCCTCAAAGGATCGCATCTTATAACCCAGGATATGGATTTCATACTCCTTCTCACCCATGGAACATGGGTAGACCTGATTCACCCCCTGGAACCCTTGAAGAGCTACCGGTGCATATGCGGCCACATTATAGAATACAGAGAGCTCTAGCGAGCGCTAAGGAAAAGGCCACATCCTATCTACGCGAAATCCAGGCTATCGTTGAGCCGAACCAAAGACAAAGCCAGATTCCGCATCAACAAGCTGTGATGGAGCTCCTTCAGGAAACAACAGAGATAACAAGGCAAATGGGACAAAATCGGGAAACTCAAGAACTATTGCTTTTGAGATATCAAGTGGAAAATAGCATTGAAGACCTCGAAGAATCTGAAACAACTACGCCGGAAGAACATACAGAAGATTCTCGGGAGCAGATGCCCGAAGATCACTCAGGGGAAAAAGAATCTAGCGTGGATATGAGACAGGAGCAGGAAGTATGCCGAATGGGTTCATCTGAGAACTCCATTCAGAAAATTGAGGAAAGGACTGATATCTCTAGGACTAAGCCACAATTAGATTATCCTAAATCCTGGGAGACACCTTTTGGGTTGGATAACCCAATCGAGATAAGAGAAGCGGATCCAATTGAGGATATGGATCCTAAGGCAGACATTACATGCGACACTACTGATCAATCTAGACCACTTCCCATTGTAGGTGAACTTGTGCTAGAGCCAGCATCTTCTGATCTACACTCTTCTTCTTTCACCTACATCCCTAATTCGGATATTAGAGATTCTAAGATGACACTTTCTATCCCTGATCCTAACATCCGAAAACCAGAAGTAGCTATGGACGACTTAACTGAAGAAATAAATATGCTACCTGAGACAGGAATTACTGAGGAACCCAATGCATATGAGGGTGAAGCTTTGAGCAGAAGGAGCTGGGGACGCACCTATCATCCTAGTAGATGGCTCGACTTTGAGCCTGAGGAGACAACCTCTGATGAATCAGAGATGGGTACTGATGAGGACGAAGTAATTTCTGATGAGGATTTCAGTGACCTCCCCACAGATTTTCTACTTTCACGAATACCCTCGTATGACCCAGAGGCTGGAGAGGGAATGATTTTTGATGTCAATTATCATTATGAGGATCCTTATGACTCAGATTCTGGTTCTGAGGTACATTTTGATCTACTCCCTCAGCAACTTCCTGTTGAATTGTGGGACATGATAAATCAGTTGAATCAACATCATGATCCCCCCTCTGATTATCCTCTATTTTCCACCACCACTTCACACTTTCTTATAGCTAGACTTTTTGGAGTAGGGGTGCATAATCAGCTGGTTCGTATCTCCGGACCATTGATTCTGGGAGTGTACAAGCATATCTTTCTCTTAATCTTAGCCGGCTCCTATGCTAGAAATGACACATCTGATTGAGTTTTCGCCCAGCTGGAGGCGTTAAACTCAGCACATATAGATACCATTCACCCCACATTCCACCATCATTTATATATAACCATTTTTATACATAGCATATTTTTGTTTTAGCATATTTCCCTTTTATATTGCATATTAACAGGTTGTGCGGAATATAATTTCAGAAGCAATTACAGGTGATTTCTACCCATTCTCTCCCTGCAGCATTTATTTTCTTTTATATTCATGCATGAGGACATGCAAGAACTTAGGCATTGGGGGTAGATACAGAAAAACTAAAAAAATTTTTATGCCAACAGTTAGGAAAACCTCAGAGCTGCATGCAGAACGTACTTTAGGACCTTAAATAAAAGAACAACCGACTCCACCTCCAGTGCTCTCATTGGAGCTAAAAATCGTTCGCAACAACCAATTTCGACTCACCCACTCACCTTTTGTTCTAAATTTAGGGTCAAGCTAATTGTAACCCGATACGGGAAATTCACAAAGTACAAATTATATGAGGTTACATGTTTATAGCATATATAGATATTGCATTCATGAATAAGATTATTTTATTAAGAGAATGCATTAGGAATTTTATCCTTTAGTTGATTCCTGTAATCTGGAATCCAGTACAACTTTTCATACACACATAGAATTTGCAATCGATTCACGGTGAAGGCGGATAAATGTCTTCAGTTTGTCGAGAAGAAGCAGTGCTTCTTTTCTTGAACCATTGGACAATGTTTTGGGAGTTAAGCAGATTTTCTTCCAAAAATCCACCAAATAGTGTGAGAGAGTAGAGTGTATTGGTGCTCTAAGATTTGTGCAAGGAATCTGGAATCCTAGATAATTAGGTAATGATACTCTGAGATTAGACATAGTTTTCACTCTCGGTTCCTGCGTATACATTTTTGTACGAAATTGTGAGAGCCACCGAATAAGGCAAATACGCGGAGAGCGAGTTTTCATAAAACTAGGGCTAAGGTGGATGGTTATGACCAATCTTTACGGAATCCTTGGCTGAAGGAGGGTATTGATGTCAAGGTCAGAAATACATCGTCCTATCCATCTCTCCCGGTGCTATGAGTAGGCACTTCCACCAAATAAGCCACCCAATGTCTCTTGAGTACCACCAATCCCCAATAATGCCTCCTTAAT
The DNA here is from genome assembly GCA_037157565.1 of Thalassia testudinum. Taxonomy (NCBI): domain Eukaryota; kingdom Viridiplantae; phylum Streptophyta; class Magnoliopsida; order Alismatales; family Hydrocharitaceae; genus Thalassia; species Thalassia testudinum. The sequence goes on along the minus strand of JAZHRO010000036.1, from coordinate 122,478,082 downwards.
AAAGTTCATGGATGTATGCCAGTTGTGTTATGCTGAAAAAAAAAATTAAAAAAAAATGAGAAAAAGAAAAAGAATGATGAAAAGAAAGAAAAATTGAAAAAAAAATTAGAAAAAGAAGAAAAAAGAAGAAAAGAATGAATATTTAGTGTTTATCAAGGAAATACCACCAAATAAAATTGAGCTCCACCAAATATGGCCTTAACCTATTTTTCTTGTGTTTCTGACCGCCCGAATACTGGCTGAGGAATCCCGACTTAGTGTTAGGGTTATGTGAACTCAATTAAAGTGTTAATGCCTAGTGAGACCACCAAATACAGATCCTATGTGTGAATCTAGTGAGGTTGTGAGCTCTAAGAAAAAGAAAGAAAAAGAGCAAGAGAGAATTAATACAAAGGAATCAACGAGAGCATAGTTTTTCTCGGCTTTCTCTAAGTTAAGTTACTTAGTAATTCGGGAATCTGGATTCTGTAGTACTACTCTCTATGTAGCACCAAGTGAGAATGAGCTGTCAAATATATAATCCTTTCCCTCAAAGATTCTCTACCTAAGCCCAAAGCCGGGGTGAAATTCATAAAATATCTTAAATACCCCGAGGGAAGAAGTCCGCCTATCCCGCTAGAATTTTTATTAGGGGTCAAGTACAGGCTTTAGAGGTGTATTAGTTTTCACTTAAATCCGTTGCAAAAGCTACATAGATGCACCTTCACGATTGTCTGGATTTCTAGAGCATAGGATGAAAACAAAAGGGAGAAAAATCTCTATGCAAACACTTGATAAAATAACCAGCCCCTTAGGGACCCTTGTTGTAAATAATTTAGTCTTGCATTTGCTAGGGACTAGCAAGATTTAGGCATGGGGGTATGATTGCGCAGCAATCATAGGTCTTAATTGACCTAAATTAGGCTAGGACTTAGCATAAGTTAGGGTTATTCATTCATGCATACGCATTATCTGTATCTTTACTGCTTTCCTTTAGCTATGCATAAAATAATGTTATAATGTGCTGAGTAAGTGCATTATGTCGATTGCAGGGAATAAGCTGATCAGGAGCTGGATCTGAAGCTGGATCAGGAATAACAGGAGTTGTAGCAAAGCTGGAGCAGAAGGCCTAGTTTAGATGTAGGAATAATAATGTAAGGGGGTTAAAAGTTTGCTATTCTATTAAGTAGGAATAAAGCAGTAAAATGTGAAGAATTTAGGTCCATCCTAGCCCTAGGATAGCCTAGAGACTTCCCCAAGCCTTAGCCACCCTTAGATTAGGTCACAACACCCTAGGAAGCCCTAAAACCCTAGTTCCAATCCTTCTCTGGACGTCCAGGTAAGTTTTAAGACGTCCAGGACCCTTAGCCAACTCCCGCACACTTCAAACCCACTTCTGCAGTTTTATTGGACGTCCAGACACTTTGTAAGATGTCTAATTTCTGCAGAATACCCAAAACAGGACTTCTGATTTTTGAGTATAAGATGTTTGATTCTATTATTAGACGTCTGATACTGCTCTCCAATTCTTGTTTTGAGATTTTAGCCTTGATCTTGGATCCTCAGGTCCCTAAACCCAATTCCAACCCCATAGGAACATAAATTAAGGTGCCCTAACCCTAGTACATCACCTCTAGACCTCCCTAAGGACCTAATTAGGTCCTCACTAAACCTAATTGACTTGGATCTTAGTCAATTCCATCAGCCTATTCAATTGGACTCATCGAGTTCAATTGAGCCCTGATATCAGCACACACTATCCAATTGGACTCAGTGAGAGTCCAATTGACCTAGACCTAACTTAATTGAGTTGTTTTACTCTCAATTAAGTTTTCACACACCCAATTAAACTTGTATTAAGTTTAATTGTACTTTACCTTAGTGAATTAGGGTTTATAACCCTAATTTGAGACATACCTTGACTTATACCCACTAGAACCTAACCTAATCAACCTAGCCACCTAAGTTTCGACCCACAGACACCCACACACACCATCCACACAAAAATACCTATCCTAGAGTTCTTTAGAACTCTCTACCATGTGTGGTTGCCTTGGTTGCCAAAAATAGCAACCAAGAGCCATTCAATTTTTAGATCCACATTTGGTGGATCTAAAAACCACCATCCACCCTCTCTCTCTCAGTCTCCCACGAGCTCGCACCATAGGCCTCTCTAGAGAATTCCATAATTCTCTAGAGAGCTTCCCTTAGGTCTATAAAAAGACCCCTTGGGTGGCCATTTGCACCCATTCACTTCCTTGGCATCCATTCCACTTAGACTAGCCACTTCCATCTCCACTCCACCTTCACGAGTTGAGCACCACCATGGAGGCCACCATCTCCACGCAAGGAAGCTGGATCAGCTCCCCAACCTCTCTCCAAGGGCTAGCCTAAGTTCCATTGGCCGGCCCTCCTTCTCTCAACTACTCAAAGGCCATCGGGGACCACCCCTGAATGCCCTTCCATTCTGCTAGATTTAGATTATGCTCTTCGTATATTTTATGCTTTTATTTACTGCTTAGTAGTGTAGTCTTATTTCTCCCCCAATGATGCATGCGAAATCCCCCCATCGATTCTTGTATGCGATCATTTTCTGGTAGCTAGATTTAATTTTCAAACATTTATGTACAAGCTTCCCTCTACATTTTATGTTGCAAACGACTCTCCCGCTGAATGAATGAAAAATGCTTATATATATATATATTTGTCTCTATATATTTGAAATCACCATGAGCTTAATAATTGTCATTCTTTTTGTGTGATTCAAGTTGCCTGTTTCCGATTCCTAATATTCTTTCAACTAAGCATGTCATACCTAAATACGTAATAATCATGAACTGGCATGCGATTCTAAACAAAGTAGAGTAAGATCGATTTCAAAAGTAAAAGCAACGCTTCCCAGAGACGAACAACCGGGACTCAAGTCTCGTTATCTTTAGAAATTAATTTTTGATGAACATTTTTGCATGACTATACTACGATTTCCGACGACTTTTAAATGCACGAAAATGGCTTTTTGTCAACATCCTTGGAACAAATGTCATAAGGGTCCTAGTTTGATGGTTTCAGCTTAATTGGAACCCTTAGACTCGATCTTCTACTTCCTCCAGAGTTGCTTCCCAAATCAAAATTTCCCAGCTCCTATCCTCCTTCAGAATGTCAAATTCCGGGATCTCCTGCATATTAATAACCCTGTCTGAAATTTCCAAGTCTAAAAGATGTGACTGAATCAGAATTGACTTGGGTTTAGTTATCTCAAAAATAGAATCATCAGTAAGTTCAATGGGGTGTAACTGACCATCAGGGCATTAGATTGAATCCTCCAGAAAATGCAATTCTGGATCTGTCATGTGAGCCCCAATAAGATCAGTTTCCTCAGTTATTAGGCTTTCAAATGATCTATCAGATTTCTCAAGCCTAATCGTCTCATAGAAATCATGTTCTGTAAACTCACATGAGACTTCACAAACTAGATCTTCACCATCAAAATCGAAGAAATCAAAATCCGTATTAATGTAAGCCCCAAAATCATTTATCACTTTATGATCCATGGAGACATACGTTTCCTCATACCTTGACTCAAGGATCTTAGGTGAAGAAATTAGATCATCCTTAATTGGTTGCTCTAATTCAATCTGGTCAGCCTCGTAACACGTGTCCCCCCAAATAAGTGCCTGAGCTGGTTCTGACATTAGCTCTCCTGAAGGGGGTTCATCCTAGGAATCATCCCACGATTGAACTAAAGCAACCACAAATCTCATTCTCAATTTTGCTAACTTCCCAAGTAGAAACTCACCCGTGTTTTTATCCTTAACATCCTGGAGCCAATCCAACAAATACTTGTTCAAATCATCAATCATCTCAATCAGGGACTCCAATTTTTCAATGCATGGTATTGGCTGAACTTCTAAAGATTGTATGATATTCCTCAAGTTAGCCAAAATCTTATCTTGAACCTAGTTACCCTGAACCAAATGACTTGTTTTAAGGTTGGCCAGGTTTGGAATCAATGCAAAGGAGTTAACGAATTGAGATTCATGATACCCATCCTGATAATAGGTCATTTTGGTTTGTTCAAAAGGTGGTGATGACCTAAAGGTAGTGTATTCAGAGGATGGGTAAGGATCAATGTATCCTCCTTGATTGTAGATCGTATTAGGTTGTCCATGAAAGGGTGGCGATCTATAATCGATGTGACTCTGAGAAGGATAGAAATCACAATTATGGTGTTCATGGTTAGACCCTAAACATAGAGGTCCGGAACTGTATCCTCAATCTGAGTTATCCCAACTAACTAATGGTTGATTACAGTATGAGTCGGGATAATCGTCATGTTGAGGATAACTCATAATAGGAGGGAAAGAGCGGGAATGTGTATAAAATGTGGAAGGATTCATGATAGACGGGAGGAAGAAAGGTGCCCTGCAATATAAGCAATCAAACCTATCCTTAAGTTGGCTAGCCTAAAGACCTACAGACTCCCAGAACCCATCTTGAGATAAAGAAATGATTTGATCTACTTCTGTCTGTTCAATCCAACCAGTTAGGAGGGACTGGGGAGAAGGTTCTTCCTTCAGCTTGCGCCTCCAATTCCTAGTGTACCCCCAACCGCAATCATTTGATTCTGCTCCCCTAGCTAGACATCAGATTGAATAGTAGAAATAGACTAATAAAAAATAATCTCGTTCTGGGCTCCAACGAGCGAGTTGAATCCTTAAGGCCAACATCTACTTTGTTTTATTTAGGGCTAGGTTTGAATATGCTTTGGAATGTGATGTACCCTTTATCTAGGTTGTGCCCTTAATGATTGATTGAGTATTGTGTAAGTGCGTGCACAACCAGGGTTTTCAAGCAAGATTATTTGTGATGCGTAGATTTTAATATTCAAATCTTGCTTAAATAGCTTTTAAGGTTCAGAATTAGGTTGATTTCAATCAATGTTTAAGGCAAACCAAGTTTTCAAGCACAAGTGAAGATTGCTTTCCTAAAAAACCAAAAATAAAGTGAAGTGCCTAGAATGAACCTAGATTGAAAACCCTAAGAAGAAGCTACTTGATGAGTTGATTTTAGGTTAAGTGGTGTGGCCCAAACAACTCAAACAACTGGCCACAACTGCATCACTAGGTTAGGCACACAGAAATGGTTAACCTAGAATGATTTCTACTCTTTTATGTGTTGCTTTGTGTGTACCAGTTCCACAGATCAGAACCTGGTTGAGTAGAAGCAAATCAAGTAGGTTAAGTGCCTTGAATGTGGGTGTATGTTGTGTGTCTGTTGAAAATTACCCCACAAAATTATATTTATATTTTTATTTTTTATAAGCAAGGGTGGAATGAGTGTGAATGAAAATCCAAACAACCAAACTAATCGTAGGATTTATGCAAACACCTAGGTTAATTGAAATTTGAATTGAGGCACGTGTCGTCCGCAGGAGAGCCGTCACGCTTTGCGAGGCCATCAGTAGCCTTTGGGGGCCCTCGATAGGGGCCAGCTGCCAGCACCAGACCCCCGCCCAACCGTCAGCAGGGACCTACCGAGGGCGGGAATCGAGTTCCCCTTTGCTACTAGTGTGGCCAGCCGAGCCACATTAGGAGGGACTGCCCGTCTAGGGCTAGAGGCCAGCAAATGCTCCCCGCGTCAAGCACTAGGGGACAAGCAGGAGGCCGCAGTTCCCAGGCGCGTAGGGGAGGACAGCAATCGCGGGGAGGGTACCGGCCAGCGGCTACCCATCCGAAGTATAGTGTGGTTGCTTCGTCTGCACCTAAGGCTAAAGGCCGTATCAACGCCCTGACACACAGAGACACCAGAGCTTCAGGTTCAGTGGTGGCAGGTATGGTTACAGTTTCCGGCATACTAGTTTACACACTTTTTGATTCCGGCGCCACGCACTCATTTGTCGCTGCCAGGTTTGCTGTCAGTTTAGGGCAGGACTATGTGTTGTTAGAGGATCCATTTATGATCAGAGGTCCGGGTGGTCAGCTGTTTGTAGATGAGGAGGTTTACACAAGTTGTGAGGTCAGTGTTGGGGGACACAGCCTCCCTGCTGATCTGATTATGATACCGATGAAAGACTTTGGCGTGATTCTGGGGATGGACTGGCTGTCCGCTTAGCACGCTTTGGTAGATTGTTTCGAGAGGAAGATCATCTTCTCCATATAAGAGATGCCTTCTTTTGAGTTTCACGGACAGCCAGTGGACAGAGGCTTCAGGTGCATCTCTACACTTCGGGCGACAAGACTTTTGGGCCAGGGGTGTGAGGGCTTTCTGGTTTGTGTAGTGGTAGAGCCCAGTCTCGTGACAGATTTTCAGAGTATCCCGATGGTCAGAGAGTACCCTGACGTGTTCCCAGATGAGCTGTCAGGACTACCGCCCGAGCGTGAGATCGAGTTTGAGATCTCACTGGTACTGGGGACCAGCCCCATTTCTACAGCACCTTACAGGATGGCACCACGTAAACTGCGAGAGCTCAAGTCCCAATTGCATGATCTTCTGTAGAAGGGCTTTTTGAATCCTAGTGCATCCTTGTAGTCCACACAAAGGCAGATAGCTGAATAGGGTTACCATCAAGAACAGGTATCCGCTGCCGAGGATTGACGACTTGTTTGACCAGTTGTGAAGTGCCACGGTATTCTCCAAAATAGACTTGAGGTCTGGCTACCACTAGTTGAGGATCAAAGAGACCGACATCTCCAAGACAGCTTTCCGCACCCGATACGGACATTACAAGTTTTTAGTCATGCCGTTTGGGCTGACCAACGTCCCCGCTGCTTTCATGGATTTGATGAACCGGGTGTTTAGACCATACCTAGATCAGTTCATGGTGGTATTTATTGATGATGTGCTCATCTACTCTCAGGATTAGGCACAACACGGACAGCACTTGCGGATGGTTTTGGACACACTGAGACGACGTAGGCTGTACGCCAAAAATAGCAAGTACAAGTTCCGGTTGAGGGAGGTGACCTTCTTAGGTCATGTGATTTTCAAGGATGGCTTGGCTGTGGATCCAGCCAAGGTTGAGGAAGTGCTTAGGTGGGAGAGACCGCATACAATGATAGAGATCCGCAGTTTCTTGGGACTGGTAGGCTACTACAGGTGGTTTATCACGGTTTTCTCATAGATTGCACGTCTTATGACACAGCTAACCCGGAAGGACGTGGCCTTTTTTGGACAGACGCTTATGAGGCATGTTTTCAGAAGATGAAGGAGAGGTTGACTTTGGCTCCCATGCTTACCATCCCAGACAGTAGTGGCGGATTCGTTGTGTACACGGACGCCTCTTTGCAGGGGTTGGGGGTGTGCTCATGTAGCGGGGTCACGTTGTCGCTTACGCTTCGCAGCAACTGAAGCCCCATGAGCATAGCTACCCTACCCACGACCTGGAGCTGGCAGCTGTCATCTTCGTGCTAAGGACTTGGAGACACTACCTGTACGGTGAGACTTTTGAGATTTTCACAGATCATAAGAGCCTCAGATACTTGTTTGATCAGAAGGAGCTCAACATGAGACAGTGACGTTGGTTAGAGCTCCTAAAGGACTATGACTGCAGCATTTCCTACCATCCGGGGAAGGCCAACGTGGTAGCTGACGCCTTGAGCCGAAAGGCGCCCGCCCATTTGGCCAGTTTACAGGTGCAGAGTTGGAGACTCATGGAGGAGATGGGCAGTTGGCGACCCCTAGAGTTACTGGGGCACTATGGGGTAGGGACTATGACACGACAGATGAGGCCAGAGTTGATAGACTGCATCATCACAGGACAGATGGCCGACCCGTACCTGCAGTCATTGCGTGACAGAGTACTGTCAGGGGACCCTGGAGACTTCTCCTTTACCAACAAGGTGCTACGCATGAGGGGACGTTTGTGCGTTCCTCGGGACGAGGAGCTATTGAGAGAGCTCCTGACTGAGGCACACGGTTCCAGGTTCACCATATATCCCGGGAACACAAAGATGTATCATGATTTGAGACACGACTTTTGGTGGAGAGGAATGAAGCGGGATGTAGGTGAATTTGTGCAGCAGTGTTTGGTGTGCCAACAGGTGAAAGCCAAGCATCAGAGGCCTGCAAGGCCGCTGCAGCCACTTTCAGTGCCAGAGTGGAAGTGGGAGAGCATCACCATGGACTTAGTGGTGGGCTTGCCCGTTACCCAGCGAGGACACGACGCAATCTCAGTGATTGTAGATAGATTGACGAAGACGGCACGTTTCTTGCCAATCCGAGTCACTTTGGAACCAACACAGTTGGCAGAGAGGTATATTCGCGACGTGGTACGTCTGCACGGAGTTTCGCGGGAGATTGTATCCGATTGAGATACCCGCTTTACGTCTCAATTTTGGGCTGAGTTTCAGCAGGCCTTGGGGACACAGTTGAGGTTCAATATAGCATACCACCCCCAGACGGACGGATAGTCAGAGTGCACGATACAGATGCTTGAGGACCTTTTGCGTGCCTGTGTACTGGACTGGAGAGGCTCTTGGGAAGAGCACTTGCCCCTGGCAGAGTTTACATATAATAACAGCTATCACTCGAGCATCGGCATGGCACCCTACAAGGCTCTGTATGGACGGAGGTGTACTGCACCCTTGAGTTGGGTTGAGGTGGGGACCAAGTGGGAGGTTGGCCCTAGGCTGATACGGCAGAGTCAGGAGGTGATTGAGTAGATTCACAGGCGACTCCACACTGTCAGGAGCAGACAGAAGAGCTATGCCGATCGGAAGCGCAGAGAGGTGCAGTTTGAGGTTGGGGATCACGTCTTCCTTCGCGTTTCACTCATGAAGGGCCTGCAACACTTTGGGGTGAAAGGGAAGCTTGCACCGAGGTTTGTGGGACCCTTTAAGGTCCTAGAGCGGGTTGGACCCGTTGCTTACAGGCTTGCTCTTCCTCCCTAGCTTTCTGGTGTGCACGACATGTTCCACGTGTCCAATCTCAGGAAGTACGTCACCGATCCCAGTCACGTTCTGAGCCACGAGAGCGTCGAGGTGGGTGATGACCTGACCTACCCCGAGTGACCAATGCAGATACTAGACAGAGCCGTCCGAAGTTTGAGACGGAAGTAGGTACCCCTGGTGAAGGTCTTGTGGAGGAGCCAGAGGCACGAGGAGACTACCTGGGAGCCTGAGGCAACTATGCGAGAGCGGTACTCGGAGCTCTTTGAGGGTACATCTTTTCGGATCGGCTTCGGTCCTCTTTGAGTTTGTTATGCATATGTTATTCTTTTTCCGCACCCTAGCTAGCTCAAGTTTCGGGGACGAAACTTCCTTTGAGTTTGTTATGCTGTTAAGACCCGATTCGTTAAGCCTTTTTAAGACGTCTGTACTTTAGGTCAGACGTCTGGTAAGATGTCTAGACTGAGGGCCAGACGTCTTGCAAGACGTCTGGACCCATTCCCAGACATCTGAAAATCAAAAATTTCGTGTACGTCCTCGCGTCTGTGTCCGTGCTGCACGCAGACAGTACGTGACCTCATTTTTTTCTCTCCTTCTCTCTCCTCTCACCGACGCAAACCCTAACCCAGTGCCCTATTTAAACCCCCTCCTCTCCCTCATTCACCCCACCTCCAGCCACCCTCCTCCTTCCTCTAGCGAGAGCAGTGAGCGACGAGTAGCGAGTAGCGAGCATGAGAGGTGGGGGAGGAGAGGAGCAGCGAGGGGAAGAGATGAGAGCAAGCGCGCGAGCTCGTGAGGGAGCTTGCCGAAGAGCCCACGGCCGGTTGGCGCGTGTGTGAGGCAGAGAGGTGCATCGGGGAGGTCCTCCCCGACACTGCTGCAACCGGAGCAGCAGGCAAGTGGGCGCAACGCAGCCACGCACCACACGAGAAGGCGAAGGCAGATTCTGATTCTGAGTTTTTCCTAGAATTAGACGTCTGGATCAACGTCCAAACGACGTAGACGACGTCTGGAGGAGGTTCTAGATGACTGAGAGATAAGTTTCACGACGTACACCTTCTTTGCGGATACGGCCATGTAGATCGTTCCACCAAGGCACTGTTCTGTGCCATATTGAGGAGATTTGTGTCGATGCGTGCAGGATTCGCTTCGGGAAGGCGCGGGATACGCCCTCCCACGCAGTTCAGATGTCTGGGCGAGGTACTAGATGGCAGAAAGCATTTCCAGACATCCAGAGAGGTGGTCAGACATCTGGAACTAGGTCTAGATGGTCCAGCAGAGTTCCTAGATGTCTGAGGAGTGGCGTAGGAGTTGAGGTATGGTTATGGACTCTTTTAAGACGTCTGAAAGGTGTTCCAGACATCTGATGTGAATTAGAATTTCTACTTTTGACCCGTTTAGGATCCGTTTAAGGTTCGATTTCATCAATTAAGATACCATTGTTTCCCGTATAATTCCCTCTACTTGTTGAAATACTTTTTATTCTATTCTGAGTAGTCTCTTGTGATTAATCCTTGTGGTAGGACCTCGTTCCGTTGCGGATTTGGGGTTTGCTGAGTCACGTAGACCTGCCGATCAAGCCCCCACTACTCCTGGGTTTACTGGTAGAGTGGCTTCCCCTGGTTTAATTACAAACATGAATGCATATGTGGAATGAATGTTAAATCCTAGGGTATGGCATGAATCCTAGGACTAGAAACACGGAATATTTGTATGGAATGTATGGATTGCAGTCTTGGATGAGTAGATAGAATAATAACAATTGCCTGTGAAATGTAAAGTACTTCTATTAGCAAACTGTTGCATGTAAATTCTTGTTGTTTACATTAAATGCCATAATATGAGATGCATGTACATGAATTGGAAATGGAAGATTGCATGTTGGAAACACGAGCTACCTGCGAATAAACCTGGAATGTGAACAATAAAGTTACATATTACATGTGTAGAACCTGAGAAACGGACATAGAAATGATGAAACTTGGTATGGCTTGGCCTAAGAAACATGAGCGTGAACCCTACGGGGAATTAGGAGTAGAGCTCCTGGAAATAAATGGAATGGAACTGGAAATGTGAATGGGGAAGTGAGCTGGCCCTTGAGTACAGAGTACCAAGGAGAGTGACTATCCCCCTGTTCAGTGCAGAGCGAAGCTAGCCGCCCTAGGGTTGGGACCCAAGGTTAGGATTGGCCACTTTGTATCAACTTTTTGGCTCTCGCGTACACAGTACCGGGGAGAGCTACTAGTGTAGGGAGAGAGCTAGCCACCCCACGGGGCCCAGGGTTCAGCTAGCCACCTTACATCAACTTGTTAGGCCCACTGGTCAAACCAGGGTAGTCAGGCGAGGATGCGCGGACTGTGGAGGGGCGAGACCCCTATTTGGTTCTTAGGGGCTAGACCCCTGTTACTGAGAGGACTATGCCCTATACTGGTTCCGTACTGTGTTTGGGCGCACCCGCTAACGGAAACGACTGACCACATGCCAGTGCGAGGTAGCTACTCGTGCATTTATCGTGTGTGCCATAGTCACCGTTACGTCTGTCTGTGACCTTGGGGTGGTTGATTGGGTGTAGGACCACCACGGGGGACTCTCCCGGCCAGGAGAGCACCACGTGCTACTTCTACTCTTCAGAAAAGACTGCAATCAAGATTGTTCCCACGAGGAACATTCGAGATCAAGAAAGAGACCTGATAAATAAACCAAGTGATGAAAGAAAGAATAATTAGTCAAAGAAAGAAAGAAATTGAAAAACAACAGCTACCTGTCCACCTTTACTGTTTTAGTTAGTTGGTTGCCACTCTACTTAGTGTTCGCTGACGTTTTGTATTCATAACCTTTTTCAGGTCCAAGTGTTGAGCAGCCAGAGCCTACGGCTGCAGAGGGTGCTTGGCCCAATAGAGCCCAGTAGTTGTAGCTTTCTATTGTACTCCATTTCCTGTTGTAGTGAGTAGTTTGTTACATTTCTGTACTCTTTTATTGTGAACTTTATATTCCTGTACTCGTTTACTTTATTATTGTTGTGGTGGTGTGTACTGTAGTAGTTATTTCTTTACTGCTGTACTTTTATTACTGTTAGTTGCTTGCATGGTAGATGTGGTTTATTTTACTGCTTTTTTGGTTACTTTCTCGTTAGACGACTGGGTCTTGAGATCAATCAAGTCGGTCTGATCTCGTGTCCTGTAGGGATTCGGGAACCGGGTCGTAACATGTGTCAATGAATGTTTTCAAATTATATTTGTTCAAATAATTGGATTGATGATGATGCACTTAAAATTTATATGTTTGAATTGTGAGGTGTGCCCACATATGTTATGTCATTTTTAGCATGCAGGAATTAGGAAAAGTTTCATATTAGAGGGGGGACTCTCTCGACTAGTACGTACATAGGGAAACATTGAGTGGATATGATGAATAATTATGCTTTGGGATTTATGGCTTATGGATTACGATTTAGGTCTAGGCTTAGGTTTAGGTTTTGGTTTTGATATTGGTTTCAACTTTATTTTTAGGATTTTGGGTTTATGGCTACGAGATAAAGGTTTAAGGTCATGGGTTTAGGTTTAGGTCATGGGTTAGGCGATGTGTTTATTTATGTCTTAGAGTTTAGGGCTTAGGATTTGTGGCCTTGGGTTTAAGGTTACGAATTGAATGTTTAAGGTCTCGGGTTTCAATTTAAGGTTTACATTTAGGGTTTGGGGTTTAAGATTTGATGGTTAGGGTTATGAGTTTAGGGTTTAGGTTAAAAAACCTAAGGTTTAGGGTTTTAGAAAGGAGGGAAGGAAGAGAATGGAGAAAGAGTAAGAGAAATATAAAGAAGATTAAGGGTTGAGAGGGTAAGGAGGAGGAGAGGGTTGGGATGGAGGGAGTTACAGTTAGAAAAGTAATTTATAATTGAAATATTTGATATTTATGTTTCATTATGATATTTTTATTACAAGTTTATAGATATACATGCTTGTACCAATTTAGATGCACCTGATGACAAACAATAAGAGTTCTAACCCCTAAGGTATAGGTTGTGAGAGAGATATAACTGTGTCAAAATATTTGGCTGTCAAGACTTATGATCATATTATACAGAAAATGCGAAGTGTGTGTATATTTTACTTACATGCACGATGCGTTGTCTTTATAGAATGCTATAAGACTCGATAGTCTTTAGTTTCGTGAAGTATCAGGCTAAAGACAGTCCTTGAAGATTTGATCATAGCTTAGGGTTACTTCTTGCATGTAGCTAATGTGTAGACAAATTTTGGTTGCATTTTCTTGCCATTCTCTGGTATACTTATTGATCTTAGCCACATTCCTAAAGTGCCCTTAAGTATGGGCTATTAGGAATGTAATTAAGGTTAGTCTTAGGGGGTATACAGGATAAGTGCAGGGAAATGCTATCGAAATTTCTTTAAATACTAGTTTCATGTAAGAAGTAATGTTGTGATCAAATCTTCATGGATGGGCTATCAAGTGAAAATCTTCTTAAAATACACATATTTTCCTTATTTGAATATAATTTCTGAGTGGTTGACATTGAAATTTAGGTTATCATGGATAAGTCATGGATTAGTCTGAGGAATTAGAATTACTATGAATACGAGCATGGAGTGATTTCGTTTTTGGAGTGGGCATTTAATGATGATAGGAAGACATTTAGGTGAGAAGAATTTCTTGAGCTGATTTTATGCCCATGTAGATGCTGTTTGAATAGGTTTTTCTATGACTGAGACATTGTTTTGGAGCATGTGATATGTAATGGTTGGTGGCAGCATTACTTAAATTGGATAACTCTTGGTGAGCATATCATAGGAGAAGTCAAATATGATAGAATTGACAATTTAGAACAAAGTGATGATAATCAGGGAGATAAATTAGATGAAATGTTACATGATATGAGAGCAACAAATCCTAAGGATGCAAATGACAATGAGACATTACGAGATTATAATAAGTTTTACAATGCAGTCAAGGCAGCAGAGGATCCTATTGCTTCTAGAATAAAGTCAATGTCGAAGTTGTCATTACTTCGGAAATTATTTCAGATGAAAGTGATGAATAGAGTCATAGCGAAATTAATGTCTGAGGTCCTTCAATTCATTAGGAAGCTACTGAATAATCCTATTGGGTACCTTCGGTCATGGTATGATACGAAAAAGTAGATACGCGAGCTTGGACTGAATGCGAGAAGGTTGATGCATGTCGAAATGATTGTGTCATGTATAGAAATGAGTACTCAGGGTTGAGTAATTGTCCTAAATGTGGTAAAGAAAGGTATAAGGTAGGTAAATAACAAACATAGGCAGAAAGAAACAACTAGAGAAGGTTTCCTGTTATTTTCCACTGATCCCTAAGCTACAATGCCTATTCATATCAAGTAAAATAACAAAATTAATGGCGTAGCATCAGAAGAATAAATCAAGAGATGGACGCATCCATCATCCAATAGATCTTGATGAGTGGAATAGATTTAACAAGAATCATGCATCATTCGTAAAGGAGGCACGAAATGTGAGATTGAGACTTGTAAGAGATTCATTTAACCCATTCAAGAACATATATATGCCATATTCCATATAGCCGATGGTCATGTTAACTTATAAATTACCTCATTGGCTATGCATGCGATCTGCATTTATGATATTGACCTTTCTTATCCTAGACCCCAAGCAACCAGGAAATGAGATAGATGTTTATCTCTAACCGTTGATTGATGAACTGAAAGCTCTGTGGTATAGTGGTGTTTAAACATGTGATGCACACAAGAAAGAATTCTTTTAGTTGCACACAGCATTATTGTAGAAAATCAATGACTTTCCAGTATATGCTAATTTGTTAGAATGGAGTAAGAAGGGGAAGTTTGCATATCCAATCTGTATGGATGATACCTATCACTTGAGATTACCTGAAAGCAAGAAGTTTTGTTATTTAGGGCATTGCAGATTTTTTCCCATTAAACATAGATGGCAAACGTCACAATTCAAAGATAGATTTGATGGTAAAGCATTCCGATATTCGTCGAAGAATCCGAACATAAACTGAGTACAGGTTCTCTTAGGTTATTTGGTGTGAAAATCATGGAGACATTACAACAGCTCGGTGAAATACTTTTGGGTCATTTTTTAAAAAATGACTTAACTTCTTTGCGACATTGAGGATTTAGAAAGAAAAATATATTTTTTATGGAGCTTCCATATTGGCAGTATTTGATTATGCGACACAATTTAGATGTTATGCACATTGAGAAGAATGTAATAGAGAACATTTTAGATGTATTAAACTTAACAGACAACCCAAATGATACAGTTAAAATAAGGAATGATATGAAAAGTTTGGATATTCGTCCTAAGTTACACATTCAAGAAGACGACTCTCACTTTCCAGAAGTTATATAGTCTTACTGGAGAGTAGAGGCAAAGGATTTTTTCCTTCCTAAAAGACATTCAGGTTCCAGATGAGTATTCATCCTAGCTTTCACGTTGTGTGTATGAAGCGCAAAAGAAGATTAGTGGGTTAAAAAGTCATGATTCTCATGTGTACATGCAAATCTTATTACTACTAGCGATACGTAGAGTGATGCCTGATCCAGTAGTTGATTCATTTACAGAGATGAGCCGATATTTTAAAGTCACATGTTCCAAGACATTAGATCCAAATTGCTGGAGTACTAGGATAAACAAATTGTAATCACACTTTGTAAAATAGAGCATATTTTTCTGCTTGCATTCTTTGACGTGATGGTTTATGTCATGCTTCATCTTGTGACTGAAGTGAGAATTGCTGGACTCATGTAGTACAAATGGATGTATCCAATTGAACGATATTTGAAGAAATTGAAAATTTATGTCTTGAATAAGACAAAGCTAGAAAGGGCAATCGTGGAAGGATATCTTGTAGAGAAATGTATTAACTTTTGTGCCATTTACATGAATGAGACAGACAATAGATTTAATGGCAATGATGAAGATTGCCTATCCATATTTGACATTGGAGGAAGGTCGATCCTCCGCACCGAGTTCAAGTCTATCTCGGAAATGGACCGACAATTGGCTCACTCATACATTCTGAAGTAAATTCTAGAAGTGGATGAATTTTACAATGAATTCAAAAAATCCTCTAATTTATCAACACGTGAATTGCAGTTCCTTGATTGGTTCAAGGATAGTGTAAATAAACTAAAAGAATAGGGGGATTCACTCTCGGTACATGATTTTGATCTAATTGCTTATACACCTTTGACATACGGACATTACCATTCGGGTTACATAATTAACGGAATCAAATTCAGTGTAAGGTCAATTGATGATGCGAAGGTCATACAACAGGCAGGAGTCATCGTCAGTTGTGACCTAAGTACTGGTTGTGATGGGTATTACGGTCAAATTGAAGAAATTGTGGAAATGAGTTTCAAGTTTGGTCGTAGGGTGGTGCTATTCAAATGTGATTGGTTTAATGTTTTCAAAGAAGGCGTTGGATTCAAAGTGGATAAGAAACACAGTTTCTTGAGTTTAAGTAAGAACCATCGAATATTCTTCAGTCATTAGAACCATTCACATTACACAAATATTCTACGTGCCTGATAATATGTAACAACCCGGTTCCCGAGTCCCTACGAGACACGAGAACCGGACCGACTCGACTAATCCCAAGACCCAGTCGTCCAACGAGGAAGTAACCAAAAGACAGTAAAATAAACCACATTCAGCATGAATATAACTAACAGTAAGAAAGTACAGCAGTAAGGAAAGAAACTACTACAGTAGGCACCACCACAACAGTAAAACAACATTTATCATATAACAAAAACTGCAGGTAAAGAAGGTACAGCGGAAACAAAACTACTCACTAGAACAGAAACAAAAGAAGGTACAAAGCTGTGGTAACTCTACTGGACCCTACTCGGCCCAGCGTCCTCTGTAGCCGCCGACCCTGGCTGCTCAACACCTGATCTTGAAAAAGGTAACGAGTGTAACACGTCAGCAAAACGCTGAGTAGAGTGGCAAACTAACTAAAGGCAACAGTAGAGTGTACAGTAGCTGTTATGTTCTATTACTTCCTTTATTTACATCTTTCAATTTTTCTCACTATTTCATTTACTTCTCAGATCCTTTACTTGATCTCGGATGTCCTCGTGGGACGATCTTGATTGCAGTCTTTTCCAAAAGTAGAAGTAGCACATGGTGCTCTCCTGGCCGGGAGAGTCCCCCGTGGTGATCCTACCCTCAGTCAACCACCCCAAGGTCACTGACAGACGTAACGGTGACTACGGCACGCGCGATAAACGCACAGGTAGCTAGCCCGTACTGGCACGCGGTCAGTCGTTTCCGTTAACGGGTGCGCCCAAAGCACAACACGGAACCAGGGCAGAGCCCTCTCAGTAACAGGGGTCCAACCCCTCCACAGTAACCAAACCGGGGCCTTGCCCCTCCACAGTCCGCGCACCCTCGCCTGACTACCCTGGTTTGCCCTAGTGGGCCTAACAAGTCGGTGAAGGAGGCTAGCAGAACCCCGGGGCCCGTGGGGTAGCTAGTACTCTCCTAACACTACTAGCTCTCCTCGGTACTACGTACACGAGGGCCAACAAGTCGGTACAGAGCGGCCAAGCCTAACCCCGGGTCCCTGGGGCGGCTGGCCCCACTCTGCACTAAAACAGGTACAGGTACTTCCCTTGGTACTGCGTACCCAAGCGACAGTACAAACTACATCTCAGTTCCATTCCTTTTCTTTCTAGGAGTTCCACTCCTAATTCCCCGTAGGGTTCCAGCCCTTTATCTCAGAACATCATATGTTTCACTTTCCAGATTCACGTTCTCAATTTCCATGATCTCAAACATGTTTCTTTGTTCATAACAGGCAGCTGTTAATTAAATTCACAGGCAGCTTATATATTCCTTTCCATTTTTCCAAGACTGCAGTAATATACATTCCACTAGTTTTTCCATCCTAGGATTCATGCCATATCCTAGGATCTATCATACAATCTAGTTTTCCGGCCCTAGGATTCATGCAACAACTAGGAGCTATCATTCCATATATTTCTCATTCCTAGGATTCATGCAATGCCCTAGGTTCTAGTTATGGTTCCATACTTTAACAGATTTTATTAATACTTAAAACCACTCTACCAGGTACAACGGGAGTAATGGGGGCGTGGTCGGGAATCCCGCGCGCCTCCGCGACTCTCAAGACTGCAACCGAACGAGGTCCTATCACAAGGATCAAACACAAGGAGTGTCTCAAAACAGTGTATAGCTACTGTAGGCGGGTAGAGGAATAAATTCTGAAACGAACGCAACTCGAATCGCGGAAAACGGAGCCCAAACGGGCCCTAAACGGGTCGAGAAAGACGATACTGTGCAAAATCAGACGTCTGGAACTCCTTCCAGACGTCTTAAACGGTGGATCAGAGAATTACCTGTTCGGCTTGGTTCCCCGGACGTCCAGAAGTCTGTGGGGACGTCTCTCCTAGATCCCAGACGTCCGATGGTCACTACGGACGTCTGGAGGTCACTCCCGCCGTGCTCCTCCACAAAACCTTTACCAGGGGTACTTGCTTTCGTCTCAACCTGCGGACGGCTCGGTCTAGGATCTGCACTGGCCGCTCGGGGTAGGTCAGGTCGTCGCTCACCTCGACGCTCTCGTGACTCAGTACGTGGCTGGGATCGGCTACGTACTTCCTGAGGTTGGACACGTGGAACACGTCGTGCACACCAGAAAGCTGCGGGGGAAGGGCAAGTCTGTAAGCAACGGGTCCAACCCGCTCCAGGACCTCGAAGGGCCCCACGAACCTCGGCGCGAGCTTCCCTCTCACCCCAAACCGCTGTAAGCCCTTCATGGGCGAAACACGAAGAAAGACGTGGTCCCCGACCTCGAACTGCACCTCTCTGCGTCTGCGATCTACGTAGCTCTTCTGTCTGCTCCTGACAGTGGCTGCAGAGGACGCTGGGCCGAGTAGGGTCCAGTAGAGTTACCACAGCTTTGTACCTTCTTTTGTTTCTGTTCTAGTGAGTAGTTTTGTTTCCGCTGTACCTTCTTTACCTGCAGTTTTTGTTATATGATAAATGTTGTTTTACTGTTGTGGTGGTGCCTACTGTAGTAGTTTCTTTCCTTACTGCTGTACTTTCTTACTGTTAGTTATATTCATGCTGAATGTGGTTTATTTTACTGTCTTTTGGTTACTTCCTCGTTGGACGACTGGGTCTTGGGATTAGTCGAGTCGGTCAGGTTCTCGTGTCTCGTAGGGACTCGGGAATCGGGTTGTTACAAGATGGTATCAGAGAATTACCTGTTCGGCTTGGTTCCCCGGACGTCCAGAAGTCTGTGGGGACGTCTCTCCTAGATCCCAGACGTCCGATGGTCACTACGGACGTCTGGAGGTCACTCCCGCCGTCTGGTACAACTTCCAGACGTCTGATTCGCAAAGGATGACGAATCAGAACACCTGCGCACAGCCAACCCCCCCTCCCTCAGTACGGTCAGTCGACAAAAGAAGGAGAAAGCGGAAACTCACCTTTCAGACGTCTGTATGATCTCACAGACGTCGACCTTGCCATCTGGATATCAATCCAGACGTCTGATTCTGGAAATTTTTCCAGAATCAGAACCTTGCTCGGCCTCCGCTCGCAACGCCGCCCGCGTCGCACCTCGCGCGTACGCTGCTCCGCCCGCAGCAGGTCCCTCTCCGCGACGCTTTGCGCCCCCTGCGCCCTCCGCCGGCCGGCCAAGCCGCTCCCGGCGAGCTCGCCCTCACGGCAGAGCCCCGCCCTCGCACGCCGCAGCTCCTCCGCGCCTACTGCGGCTGCCGCTGCCGCTGCGCCCTCGCGTCTGCTCGCTCTCGCGCACAGGCAGGAGAGAAGGAGGAAGATGGTGGAGACGGGAGGGGAGGCGCGCCCCCCCCTTTTAACGCCGCGCGGAGAGGAGAGAGAGGCGGTCGCAGTCGCCTGCAGCCGCAGAGAAAGATGCAGGATCGCAGGTCTGCGCGCACAGGCGCGCAGACGAATATGCCGTGCGAGCATAACTGTTCGCCAGACGTCTGTAAACTATCCCGGACGTCTGGTCAGACGTCTGGATGTGATCCCAGACGTCTTTACAGACGTCTGGGCCACCTCCCAGACGTCTTAAAAGACGTCTGGGGCACGCGCTCGTTACATAATAGCAGAAATGAGTGAATAATACCCATTAGAACTCTATCGCACGAACAATACGATGCGAGAAAAGATCTTGACTCAGATGTTGAATCTAAAGCATATCACCAAAATCCACAAAATGAAGAAGTTTCCCCTCGTACAACTGACATTGATATATAAGGAAATTTACCAAAAGTATTAATTCTTAACCCACAAATGAAATTATGTTTTCCAAACTTTTAGTTATAAGTTTCATTTATTTGTTCTTTAAATGTATCATTTTATTCTCAAAGCTTTTTTTTATTGAAATTGAATTTTATTTTATCACATGCTTTTATAGGTTTCCCGAGTTCTTTGAAGTCTTTCTAAATTTTTCTACCGTGTACACCATGGTTTATTCTGCTACTTCCTTAAAATTTTGTAAATGCATGTGATTTTCCTTTTTTTATTATGTGGAGTGTACCCACTATATATATATATATGATGCATGTGATTTTTTTTTTATTATGTAAGGTGTGCTCACTAGATATATATATGATGCATGTGAGTTTTTTTTTTTTAATATGTGTGATTTGCCAACTATTTGTTGTTTGTTGAATGTTTAATATGATAGGTAATGAGAGGAGGAAAAATGAAGGGTAGGAAATGAGAGAGAAGAAAAAGAAGAAGGAAGTGGAGGGGGGAGGAAGTGTGAGGAGAAAAAAAAGAATAAGGAAGTGGAGGGGGGAGGAAATGTGAGGAGAAAAAAGAAGGAAGTGGAGGGGGCAGGAAATGGGAGGAGAAAAAAAGAAGTGTAGGAAATGAGGGGAAACAAGAAGGAAGTGGAGGGGGTAGGAAATGGGAAGAGAAGAAAAAGAAGGAACGGTAGTGGGGAGGAAATGTGAGGAGAAAAAAAGAAGTGGAGGGGGGGAGGGGATAGGAAATGGGTGGAAACAAGGAAGTGGAGGGGGTAGGAAATGGGAGGGGAAATGGTGGAGATGTTTTTATATTTGTTTTATATTACTTTCTTTATTTTCATTTTTGTTTCATACATGATTCTTAAAAAATCATAATATATAAGGAAAATATTGTCGAATTTTTTTCTACATATCTAATTATTTATTTTGTTTCTATGCAAGAGAATGTCAAGAAGAAGGCCAATAGGGGTGGCGGGTATCAGACCACCTCCCAGCAGCTCAGGCTCAAGCCCCCCGCCAGCAGCACCAGGCTCAGGGCCCTCGTCAGCAGCCCTAAGTACCCCACCAATAGTTTTTGAGGACTGGAGATGTTGCTTGATATCTCTAGAGTGAGGTGGGGGGGGGGGGGGGGGAGGGGAAGGGGAAGAGCTCGATGCCTCTTCCTACGAATCTCGAGGAGTAGGATCCTGAGTACGAGCCATAGGACGCACCCGTCGATGATGAGGAGGACAGTACTTTATTCGATGAGGAGGATGTTGGACAGGACGATTAGCCAGAGCGGCCGGTTGACCCTGATCCTTCCTAGCGGGGACCTTCTGCACCATGCCCTCAATGTACTTGTATGAAAGTTCAATAAATAATATGATTTATTTATTTCTTTGTAATTTAATATTATGTTATAATTTTGTCATTCAGGTACGGTACGTAGAGGTCCAATGCAGAATAGGGACCTAAGAGACTTCCGCATGGGATCTGCATATCAGTCACCAGTAGGGGAAGCAAAGGGCTATCTTCCATTGGTCAACAGGCTGGGTACATTGACGACGATTATCACCCCACTCTCGTACTTTGACTAGAGGAAGGTGTCAAAAGAGCTGAAGAGGTAGCTCCTTTGAGAGTTAACGTTAATTCATAAAAGCTTACTTATTTACATTTCTTTATATAATTTCAAATTACATAACAATTACTATTCTCCTACAGGCGATCTTCAATTGGGATGACAATTCAAATGTCCCCAAATGCATCCCCAAGCACGCGACTAAGATCTAGAAAGATTGGAGATGAAGAGTAAGGTAAAAGAAAATTTTAATTTTATATATTCCTTTTTTTACCCTAACTACATTATTTCTAACATTAAAGATATATATTTTAGTTTTATAAGTATAGGACCCATGATGAGGCATTGCATTATGAGCCTCCTATGATACAACCGAATATTTAGAAAGAAGCATGCCGGCATTGGCATAATCCAGCAGTGTAGGTAAAAGTATTGTATATATCATAATTTAACTAATTTTAAAGTTAATAAATTATACCTTTATTTCAGAAGCAAGTATAGAAGAATAAGGAGAATAGGGCTAAAGCTTCAGTGAAGACCCATGTCTTGGGTAGGAGTATAGACGGGATGAAATCCTGATACATTAGTATTTCTAATATTTTTATTTTTTTCAACCATACAAGATTTATAATTTATTTCAAATAACTCGTTTAAATTGTAGTCCCATATGCATCAAGGTGTCCAACTTGATCGGGTGAGAGCATATGAGGCTATTCATAGTAAGCTAAGTCATGAGGAAAATATAAAGTGGCTTCATAATACATACCATTAGAGACAAGTAGGTTATATTACAAAAAAATTACATTTCATTTTTTAATTAAATTTACGTGATATTACTTAACGTAATTTTATTTTTGCAGGATAATATAGTAAATTTAATGAATCATCTTGAAGACACCAACTCTAGTACAGTCCAGTAGCCACTATCAGTAGAGGAGGAGTTCCGAACCGTCATGCCACCCAAGCATGGCGGATTCATGCGTAGTACAGGGAGGAGTGAGACCATCTCCATCTAGTATGGAAGAAAGGGGGCATCATCATCTTTAGCTGAGTTATTGGAGATAAGGAAGGAGATTGCGGCATTACACTGTCAAGACAAGGAGGAACGGATCGAGGAGCTAACCACACAGGTCAGGGACTCCTTGATGCAACTCAAGGAGTCGATTGCACGGTTGCAGCAATCGACTTGGACTATTCAGGAGCTCTTGAGGATATTTCTGCGAGGAGGTCTCGATCACCCCTCATTTAGTCAGTTTAGAGATCGTCATAACGACGACGATTTAGGTGGTGGTGGAGGCGATGGTGCCCTAGCTTGATTCATGTATTTTCATATATTATTATTTGTACATCTACTTTATAGACATTATTATATATATGAAATTTTGATTTTGAATCTCATTTTCTCGTTATGAATGAAAGCCTTCATTTTGGTTGTGTGATTCTTGTTTATAGGATTTCAACTTGTTTAGAGGGCTTCCATATAGCTAAAAATTTTAATTAAAAAAAAGACTAATTTTGTTGGTTATATGAACGATGCCAATATCTTGTCATCAATGTTGTCATTATTATCGACCGTTATATAACTGACGAGAATATTAATATTTTTGTCAATTTTTCCTTAACGGTCGAACATAATGATTTAATCGACTATTATACAACTAACGAGGATGCAAACATTCTCGTCCACTTTAGGTAAACCGACGAGAATGCCAACACCCTCGTTAGTTGTAATCATCGTTAAGGTTAACTTTTACCTCAATGGTGGTTGTGAAACGGTCGAGAAAACCTTCCTCCACCGTTTGAAAACGATGAGAAAAACACCAATACGTCGGATGAGGGGCTGCTTTTGTCCTATCGGTAAACCCATCAACAAAATGTAACTACAACATAATATTCCTCAATCATATTTTTTGATGGTGGAATCATCATTGCCGATGATTTTTAAACGTCAACACTAAGGAAGATTCTTGTGGTGTCACCTTCATTTCTAGTAGCACTTGATTCTCAAGACCAGAAAAAAACTACAAGCACTACAGCTTCATGACCACATTTATTAATGACATCATCAGAAGAATTCAAATCACATTCAATATTTAGATCCATGAAAATTCACCGTAAAAGGAAAAAGCATAACGTACAAAGCACATTCAAATGAAATCACATATATCAAACAATATTAAAAATGGTCGATCGCAAAGATCTTATAAAGAGAAAACTTGAAAAATAAAAGAAGATGACTAACAATCACTTGATTGGAAAGAGTCTTATAAACTTGAGTATGGATACGAGATGATATGTTCGAATACAATAAAAACAAATTGAAAATACGAAAAAATGTGAAAAAGATGAAAGAAGAGACAAGACGAGTAAAAGATGAGAGACGGAGAGAGCAGCGACAAAATAAACGAAGACACTGAAAAGTGGTAAAAATGAATAGTGTGGTGGAGTTAACTCAAGAAATTCGTGTATACAGTGGGGCCCACGTTTGTTACGCACGTGCGTTTCCAAATGTATCATTTTTTTTGAGTTTTTGTATCATTAGAAGTAATAATTTGATCCCCCAATGTGGCTATAGCGGCTCTATTTTTTGCTTGCCCAAATTCTGGGCAACTCTTCCATGCATGAACGAATTTCTCCCTTTTGTCACCCCTGAATTTTGTAAAATCTTCATATATAGTATACGCAAATTTACATCTAGTTGTTGGGGCCTCTGATACAATACTTGGTCCTGTTTACGTAAAAATTGAAAATATAAATTCTTCCCCATCAACGGAATTCCATTTCTTTCAGAAAAATTAGTTGATTGCAAAAATAGTATGCTTCGATAGGATGGGTCGGCATGATATTGGAAGTATGTGTACGTTACTCTAAATTGTATCATTTTCTAATTAATTACTTACAACCCGAAGGGCGATAATCGCATCTCCAACTTCCCCTCGTGCCCAAGTAGGCCAATATGGTGATATGGTCCCGATGTAGCTTCATACTTTGGGAAAAGAACGTTTAACCGAACCGAAACTTATTGCAGGAAAACAATATAGTTGACTTATAAGTGCCAGTGTATACGAAAGCAATGACAAGGACTAAACATTTCAATATACTTTTGCACCTGTTTCTATAACTGCCTATTAATTCATGGATTCATAGATTGAAATGGTCTCCATTTGCTTTTTCCTGACCTTGTAGTCAATGCGTTATATATGATTTCCTGGCATTAGGGACGAAACAGAAGAACTAAGTTGATGGACATGATTTTTGGTTGTAATTAATTCTTGGATTAAAATAATGACTAAAATAGATCTCCATTAGCCTTTGGGGTTTACGCAACGAAGGGAAAAGTCTGAGATTTTCCAGGCGATCAGAACTTGAAGGGCTATAGTTCATCTGAAGAAAAGTGTGTCATAACTTATTTTGTAACCTCTTTTCTCATGTATTTTATAATGTATATTTAATAAAATATATTAATATATTTTAATTTTTAATCGATATATTTTAATTTTTCATCTAAATATATAAATTGAAAAATAAAATATATCTATTAAAAATAAAAATACAACGACATATTTTTACATGTGAATTTTAAGATAATTTTTTATTTTTAAATTTAAAATTTAGGATTTAAGATCTCAAAAAATTTAAATCCTAAATTTAAAGATGGAAAATTATTTTTTAAATAAAAAGTTATTTTTTATAAATGAAGAATCATTATTTATCAACTGAAAAAAAAAAAAGCGCACGTCGACTGAATATAAACGTAATTTCATTTTCGACCCATCCGTATTGTTGGCGTTTACGCGGAACGTAGGTTGATTTTCCGATGGTGTTTAGTAAAAGAGGGGCTAAGTTAGGAATTCTTAGTGTGATTTGACAGGTACGGAGGAATGCATTATCTCTTCTACGGACTAAGAGTCGAGCAAATTATTAGGTCAAAAGCAGATTTCGATATCCCCCGAGGGAAATGAGAGATACCTCCAATTTTGAGAGCATATCCCTCCACACAAACAAGCCTGAGGGGGATAAAAAACCTGAAAAGAAGAAGACCATTGAAAGGGTTCCATGTGCCATTCTTTCGCCATATGCCAAATTGGCGTCTCTCACATATGGGCAAAGCACGAAAGTCATCACTCTCTCCTCGGTTTTTTTTTTTTTTTTTTTCTTTCATCTATTCTTCTTATGTTTCACAATGTTAAATCATCATCATCATCATCTTAATTTCCTTGATTAAATGAGAAGAAAAATGACCACCGTGATTAATCTTGATTTAAAAACTCACTTAAATCGTTGGAACCTCTCTAAAGTCCAAGCAACCGACTTACTAGCTAAGGGTACAATAACAGATCCATCATTTTAAAATATCAACGTCACACCCAGTTATTTATACACACTTGCCAACCTCGTTACATCGGCATATCTATACCCTTCTGCCCAAATACGATTTCTATTCGGTGGACACCAAAAATCTGAGGGGCACGATCGCAATAGTCAGATATGAATGAAGTTGCATGTATGCCATACGTACCTTCCTAACTAGTAGACGCGCATACTCTCACATCAAATTTTTATGAAGATACGTTGCATGAAAGCGGACATAGAATTATGTGCAGTTTGGAAATCAGATCTTGCCACTGCATCTAATTTTTTAATCTATATATGTGAACGTCTTATGGTCATAGGTTGTGGTATAATTAACATGTTGAATTGGATGCTTATAATGTATCCAACTTATCAGCGAGTGGTCGGTTTTAACTATGGCCGTTTTGATTTCATGTATGTGTCATCTTAATCGTTTGAGATGCGTGTATATTTGTTCTCAGTTGACGATGTACGTATAGTATGGTCATAGAGGTTATTATTTAAGCTGCCCATTAATTGTGATGGGAGTTGGGAACAAATCCAAACCAAAGCCAAACTACACATCTGAAACTGATGCTTAACTGGTTCTGTACAGTGCATTATATAACCATCTGTGAAGGCTTCTAATATATTTATAAGGAATTTTCTACATTTTTTTTTCCCTCGGAACCTTCCTATAGCTGCCGACAGGAGAGATTGGGAGAGAGACGGTGCGGCCACTTAAAAGCCGGGACCGTTTAATAGATTTCCTTCACCAATATTAGCTGTTTACTTGACTCAATATTTATTAGTTTTTAACATGTGTAGTGATTATAAAACTTAATACTCAGAAAAGCTTTAAAATTAATCGTATGAAAGTATATATAATTTTTAATTGATATATCTTAATTTTCAATTAGTATAAAATTAATATATTACATATTTTAAAATATATTACTTGATATATCTTGATTTTAAATTAATGAAAAAAAAAATCGATTGAAAATCAAATACCTTATACATTAAAAAATATATTATCTAGTATATTTTAATTTTCTATCAGTATATTATATTTATTTATATTTATTAATTATATATATATTATTTTATATTTTTAATAGAAATATAATCAATATTAATCTCTAATAAAAAAAATATAATCGGAAAGTGATGATAAAGTCGAATTTTAAAATGAATATATATATTTAATAACATGTAACAAATATGAAATAAGAGAAAAAAAATTAAAAGAGATAAAAGAGAGACGAAACAGTAATGTAATAAATGAAAAAGATAAAAAAACGAACAATACAAAGAAGGAACAAACGATCTGACGTGAATTATAACTGTTACGGTTGCTGTCCGACGACGAATATATATCTACATAGATGAGTGCGATATCTCAAAGTTTATAATATTTGGCAATTTGAATTTAAATCGGAACAGCGAGTTTTCATTGACTTCTACGTATTTCAGTAACTAACTACGTACCAATCCGTGGTATGTATCTGTCTATTATCATTTCGATCTATACACTTTTTTTTTTGTTAATTTCGATCGATATCTGCTTTCTTGAAGGGTTTGGGGCTTGGAAATATCTGAAAAGGTCATCCTTTAGGTTTTTCTTCTTCTTTATTTTTATTGTTCTTACTAGTATTTTGCTGAGTCATGCTCCAGGAATTCATTAAAACAAGAGAGGCAATAAGGGAGGTGGGAGTTACACCAACTATACCTTCCAAACCCTCTTTATTACAATAGTTTGCAAGAATGTGAGCTAAGAAAGTTCAATCCCTTGGAACCTGAATAAGAGAGGTTTTGTTAACAAGGGAAGCTAGTATATCTTGAAAATTCTAAATTGAGAATTTACTCAACAAATTGGGAGGTTGTTTGCCATGGAAGAGTAGCATCTAAAGGTGTTTGCTAAGTGTAACCTGAGGGCAATTGCATCTAGCTTCGGTTCTTTAGGGGTGTTGGCTTGTGCAATGCGCACTTCTACACTCATGGAAATGTTGCTTGGAAGTAGGCAAATTACAGTAGCGATGCCTTGCTCACAACAAAAGATGCATCTACTTAAATTATAATATCAATATCAGGTAACACAATTAATGGATTCAGCTGGCTATTGCTAAACTCTGGGCAAGAAGGATTGATGCTTATCTAAACATGCTATTAGACATCTCTTGAGTTTGGCTTTGTGTGCTGATGCTTGGCTTCACAATGTGCTAATCATATTCTATGCAACAGGTGACAAGCAACTCTGAAATATAATTCATCTTTGACCAGATGGTTAAAGATGAATTCCTGGAAATAATCTTCAAGCTGATCTACTTTGATTCCAAAAGAGAACCAGAGTACATGTAAGAAATGGCAATGCACAAAGAGGTGATTCTTGGATTTAGAGCGCTTAAGGAAAAAAGGACAAAAGTCCTGGTAATGGGGAATATGGTGAGCTAGAAGTTCACCTAGGGGCAGCGCATCTTTAATAAAATGCCACATGAACATTTTAACCCTTGAACCCAATTGTTTGTTATTGTTAATATATTTGTTAAATGTTTTTGATAATGACAATTTATGTTATGTGTGAGAATGAACAAGTGGCGTAGGAGATCTTAAAGCTAAATGAGTATTAAAGATGGAGCTAAAGTGTGAATTCAAGAAGGATGAGAAGATGCAAAGATAGTTAGGTTTTAGATAAAATTGTATAGTTTTCTTTCTTAAAGTTTTGTTGTATTATTTTTTTCATCTTTTATAATGTAAAAGATACTTTATAACTTTGAAAACACTCATAGGATATACCTTAGAACCTACCTAATCTTTCTATATCCTTTAAAACCTTGAAAAATCACATTGTATGATTTTCGAGACGTCTACTTTTATTTTCAGATGTCTGAATCACCTATTTCATATGTCTAATCTCCCATTTAAGACTCTATTATTTCATTCCAAATTTCATCTTCTTCATCTTCATCTACTCATTATTTCAGACATTTATATTGGATTTTAGACGTTTGCTTGAGTTTGAAAATCTCAACAACAATCATATTTTTTTAAATCCCAATATTTAAAGAGTCATTAATGATCAGTTACTTACATTTGAATTTAGCATTTCAATTCTTTAGACTTCTACACTTCTCTTTGAAATGTTTGATTCACATTTCTAGACATCTGTCCTTTTTTCTAGATGCCTTATTTTATCTTATAGGACATCTCTAGCTTTGAGATGTTCTTGTTCTCAATATCCCAAGTATAGGAACTCAACCCTTGATATTGATGCTATTTCAAAACGTCACAGTTCTCTTTCGAGAAGTCTCAATATTATGTTAACACATTGGACTTTAGTTACTAGAATCTTTTAAACACCGAGCCATTTAATGTCAAACATTTGACTTCTCTTTATGATGTCTTCTATCTCTTGTTCAGATGTCTGAATTCTTCTTTAGATGTCTGAGTTTCACTTTTCAAATGTCTGAACTTATTTAATCAGTCAAATTATTCATTAATGTTTTATAGCCATTCCACCTCAAATAATTGCATTCAAATTTAAATTTTAACGTCTCCTAAGGCTTAAACCTAACCTCCTATACCTTATAAGTATCCATCTAAGGTTTCCTAAGCCTACACACCAAGAAAAGAAACATTATAATGCAAAATTCTCTTATTCTTGCTCTTGAAATCTCTAAGAACATACTCACTCCCTTTGATCCATCACTGCTACCTATAGGTTTGATAAGAGGTATCTTAGCCTTACATTACATTTCATATAATTCAAAGGCTCTTAGGATTTTTTGGATACTGCTTTTTTAGTAGTTTGTTGGGCACCCAATCTGTAGGTTTCTCACTCTCTCTAAGAGAGGGGCAAAACTCTTCTTGGGGATTATCTAAGAGAGGCGTTGTGAAATTTGATTATAATGATTCTCATTATTTTGGGGGGCAAAATCTTATATTGGGCGATCTAGGTGGAGGTTTTTCTTGTGAGGGTTTCCTCTATAAATTATTGTGTTATTTCATGCGATTGATTGGAGCTTAATTTTGCTACACAATTCAACCCTCATTCTCGTGCCACTAACATTTGGTATCATAGCCTTGTTTCTCTTTGTTTGCAATTGTAAAAATCAAGTAAAAGATCTAACGACATCAAGGGTTGTCGCAACAAATGGATCCAATGAAATCTCTACCATAAAGCCTCCATATTTTGATGGTACGAGCTATTCATATTGGAAGTAGAGGATGGAGATCTTTCTCCAATGCTGAGATATATGCATTGGGAAATGATGAAAACACCAATTGTCAAACCGGTGAAGCTTGAAGGAGGAAATCTTTTAAAGGATAAGAAGAAGCTTTCTCTCAACTTGAAAGCTATGAATGCATTGTATTGTGCATTGAGTCCTAATGCGTGAGTTTAATAGGATTTTGCAATGCACAACCACGAACGAAATTTGGAAAATGCTCCAAATCACTCATAAAGGAACAAATAAGGTAAAGAATTCTAAAGTTGTTATGCTACACAAGACTTCAAAAAACTTAAAATGCAAGAAGGAGAAACTGTGTGTAAAGACTCGTCCCACTTTTAGCCTTTTAAGACGTCTCAGACGTCTGAAAATGAAATTTTTGTACGCACTCTGCGCTTTACGCGCAGGCGGCGTGCATAGCTCCTTTTTCCTCTCTCTCCTTTCCTCCTTCCTGCTTGAACCCTAAGCCCCCCACTCCATCTATAAAGACCCCTCCCCTCCTCTCCTCTCCACTCCACACCCCACCTTCACCATCAAAGCTGCAGGAGTTGCAAGAGGAGGTGAGCAAGGGAGAGCGAGAGGGTGTGAAGAAGGAGAGTGCGGGAGGAGGAGGAGGAGGCTGAGGTCGAGAGCTTTGGTGGAAGCTCGGTGGAGCTCGCACGGCTACCGTGGGCGCGTGCGGGAGGAGAGAGTCCGGAGAGGCATCCTTGACCACCTGCAGCGACTGGAGCTGCGGCGGCGCGAGGAGGCGCACGGCAGAGAGCGCTGGTAGCAGATTCTGATACTGGAAATTTTCCAGTATCAGACGGCTGGCAGAGCATCTGAATGTCTGGAGTCAAGACCAGACGTCTGGCGGAGCATCTGAACATCTGGAGTTAAGACCAGACGTTTGAAAGCTCATTTATCGCGAAGGTACGTTCTTTTCATGGTTACGGCCATGCAGGCCGCACCATAGAAGGAATTGTCAGCCTAATTTTGGGTGACTGCGACTGTCGTACGCAGGAGCAGCCTTGGGAAGGAGTGTGGAACACTCTCCCACACACTTTCGGACATCTGATCAGCCACCAGACGATCGGAGGTGCTTCCAAACGACTGGAGTAGTGGTCCGACGTCTGGAACTGCCTTCAGACGATCGCAAAGGAGTCTTGGATGTTTGACGACACCGCAGGGACTTGAGGTAAGGTTTTGTATCTTTCAAGACATCTGGACTTGTTCCCTGTAACGAGCGCGTGCCCCAGACGCATTTTAAGACGTCTGGGAGGTGGCCCAGACGTTGGACCAGACGTCTGGGATCACATCCAGACGTCTGACCAGACGTCCGGGAGAGTTTACAGACGTCTGGAGAACAGTTAGGTTCGCACGGGAGATTCGTCTGCGCACCTGTGCGCGCAGACCTGCGTTTCTGCCCTCTTTCTCAGCGGCTGCAGGCGGCTGCAACCGCCTTCTCTCTCCTCTCCGCGCGGCGTTAAAAGGGGGGGCGCGCCTCCCCTCCCGTCTTCACCATCTTCCTCCTTCTTCTCCTGCCTGTGCGCGAGAGCGAGCGGACGCGAGGGCGCAGCGGCAGCGGCAGCCGCAGCGAGCGCGGAGGAGCTGCGGCGTGCGAAGGCGGGGCTCTGCCGTGAGGGCGAGCTCGCCAGGAGCGGCTTGGCCGGCCGGCGGAAGGTGCAGGGGGCGCGGAGCGTCGCGGAGAGGGACCTGTGCGGGCTGAGCAGCAGACGCGCGAGGTGCGACGCGGGCGGCGTCGCGAGCGGAGGGCGAGCAGGGTTCTGATTCTGGAAAAATTTCCAGAATCAGACGTCTGGATTGATATCCAGACGGCAAGGTCGACGTCTGTGAGATCATACAGACGTCTGAAAGGTGAGTTTCCGCTTTCTTCTTCCTTCTTGTCGACTGACCGTACTGAGGGAGGGGGGTTGGCTGTGCGCAGGTTTTCTGATTCGTCATCCTTTGCGAATCAAACGTCTGGAAGTTGTACCAGACGGCGGGAGTGACCTCCAGACGTCCGGAGGGACCATCGGACGTCTGGGATCTAGGCAGACGTCCCCGCAGACTTCTGGACGTCCGGGGAACCAAGCTAAACAGGTAATTCTCTGATCCACTGTTTAAGACGTCTGGAAGGAGTTCCAGACGTCTGATTTTGCACAGTATCATCTTTCTTGACCCGTTTAGGGCCCGTTTGGGCTCCGTTTTCCGCGATTCGAGTTGCGTTCGTTTCAGAATTAATTCCTCTACCCGCCTACAGTAGCTATACACTGTTTTGAGACACTCCTTGTGTTTGATCCTTGTGATAGGACCTCGTTCGGTTGCAGTCTTGAGAGTCGCGGAGGCGCGTGGGATTCCTGATCACGCCCCCATTACTCCCGTTGTACCTGGTAGAGTGGCTTTATGTATTAATAAAATCTGTTAAAGTATGGAACCATAACTGGAACCTAGGGCTTTGCATGAATCCTAGGAATGAGAAATATATGGAATGATAGCTCCTAGGTGTTGCATGAATCCTAGGGCCGGAAAACTAGATTGTATGATAGATCCTAGGATATGGCATGAATCCTTGGGTGGAAAAACTAGTGGAATGTATATTATTGCAGTCTTGGAAAAAATGGAAAGGAATATATATAAAGCTGCCTGTAAATTTAATTAACAGCTGCCTGTTATGAATAAAGAAACATGTTTGAGATCATGGAATTTGAGAACGTGAATCTAGAAAGTGAAACATATGATGTTCTGAAATAAAGAGCTGGAACCCTACGGGGAGTTAGGAGTGGAACTCCTGGAAAGAAAAAGGAATGGAACTGAGATGTAGTTTGTACTGTCTCTTGGGTACGCAGTACCAAGGGAAGTACCTGTACCTGTTTAGTGCAGAGTGGGGCCAGCCGCCCCAGGGACCCGGGGTTAGGATTGGCCGCTCTGTACCGACTTGTTGGCCCTCGTGTACGTAGTACCGAGGAGAGCTAGTAGTGTTAGGAGAGTACTAGCTACCCCACGGGCCCCGGGATTCTGCTAGCCTCCTTCGCCGACTTGTTAGGCCCACTAGGGCAAACCAGGGTAGTCAGGCGAGGGTGCGCGGACTGTGGAGGGGCAAGGCCCCGGTTTGGTTACTGTGGAGGGGTTGGACCCCTATTACTGAGAGGGCTCTGCCCTGGTTCCGTGCTGTGCTTTGGGCGCACCCGTTAACGGAAACGACTGACCGCGTGCCAGTGCGGGCTAGCTACCTGTGCGTTTATCGCGCGTGCCGTAGTCACCGTTACGTCTGTCAGTGACCTTGGGGTGGTTGACTGAGGGTAGGATCACCACGGGGGACTCTCCCGGCCAGGAGAGCACCACGTGCTACTTCTACTTTTGGAAAAGACTGCAATCAAGATCGTCCCACGAGGACATTCGAGATCAAGTAAAGGATCTGAGAAATAAATGAAATAGTGAGAAAAATTGAAAGATGTAAATAAAGGAAGTAATAGAACATAACAGCTACTGTACACTCTACTGTTGCCTTTAGTTAGTTGCCACTCTACTCAGCGTTTTGCTGACGTGTTACACTCGTTACCTTTTTCAGGACCAGGTGTTGAGCAGCCAGGGTCGGCGGCTGCAGAGGACGCTGGGCCGAGTAGGGTCCAGTAGAGTTACCCCAGCTTTGTACCCCTTTTTGTTTCTGTTCTAGTGAGTAGTTTTTGTTTCCGCTGTACCTTCTTTACCTGCAGTTTTGTTATATGATAAATGTTGTTTTACTGTTGTGGTGGTGCCTACTGTAGTAGTTTCTTTCCTTACTGCTGTACTTTCTTACTATTAGTTATATTCATGCTGAATGTGATTTATTTTACTGTCTTTTGGTTACTTCCTCGTTGGACGACTGGGTCTTGGGATTAGTCGAGTCGGTCCGGTTCTCGTGTCTCGTAGGGACTCGGGAATCGGGTCGTTACAAGATGGTATCAGAGCAAGGTCGTCCCGAGAAGTGAACCAACTGACTGGAAAATAACCAATTCACATGTTTATAGCTAGAGTAGCCACCACAACATATCTCTTGATATGAGCTCTTAGAAGTGTTGTTAGGTACCGTCTGTTTTGACGTTTCCGTTTTGTTTCGCGTCTCCTTGCAGGAGATGCCTCGTCGTGGGACTGGCGAGACTGGCCGCGGGCGCGGCCGAGGGCGAGGTCGGCGAGGTGGACGTGCTGTCGTTGACGTCTCGGTGGACCAGCCACCACTCCCTGGCATCCAGGCCCAGGACCTCGCCAGACTGATACGGGATATTGTACGAGAGGAGCTCCACCCACCGGCCCGAGCACCTCCTCCTAGGGTTGCAGAGGGGGAGTCCTCTGTGGGACCACGCGATGGACGCGGCGCTGGACACGAGGGAGGGGATGGGCCCCTGCCGCCCCCACCTTCCTCCGACACTTCTATACACGAGGCACCTTCGCCTGGAGGTGCACCAGCACCTCCCCTACAGCACCACTTCGAGCTTTTCGGACAGTTCCGGAAGCTGAAGCCCCCCTCCTTCAAGGGGGATGAGGACCCGACCGAGGTAGAGGACTGGCTTGAGCAACTGGAGAAGATCTTCGACACCCTTCGCCCCCCGGTGGAGTGCCGCGTGGCCTTTCCCACGTACCAGCTGGAGAGTGCGGCACACCGGTGGTGGAGGGCGGTCCGGGGACAGGAGAGGGACGAGCCGACGTGGGACCAGTTCGTCACCCTCTTCTGCGAGCAGTACTTTCCCCAGACGTGGCAGGACCAGAGGAGGCAGGAGTTCCACACTCTCCGCCAAGGGACGATGACCGTGAGCGCGTACCGCACGCGTTTCTTGGAGCTGTCCCGCTTTGCAGCGACAGCGGTAGCCACTGAGGAGGAGCGCCTTTGGAGGTTCACCGAGGGCTCCGGCCTGCGATCCGGGGGTATGTCAAACCCCTGAAGCTGCCGACGTTTTCAAGGGTGGTAGAGGCAGCTATGACTTACGAGTAGACCAACCCGTCCGCGCGAGAGACCGACGGCGGGCGGAAGAGGCCCTTTCAGCCAGACTTCTCACAGGGCCGGCAAGAACGGAGACACGTGGCGTCCGCAGGAGAGCCGTCACGTTGTGCAGGGCCATCAGTGGCCTTTGGGGGCCCTCGACAGGGGCCAGTCGCCAGCACCGGACCCCTGCCTAGCCGACAACAGGGACTCACTGAGGGCGGGAGTCGGGTTCACCTCTGCTACCAGTGTGGCCAGCCGGGCCACATCAGGAGGGGCTGCCCATCTAGGGCAGGAGGTCAGCAGATACTTCCCGCGCAGAGCACTGGAGGGCGCGCAGGAGGCCGCGGTTTCCAGGCGCGAGGAGGAGGACCGCAGTCGCGAGGAGGGTACCGGCCAGCACCTACCCGTCCGACGCGGAGTGTGGCTGCTTCGTCCGCACCTAGAGCTGAGGGGCGTATCAACGCCCTAACACACAGGGACGCCAGAGCTTCGGGATCCGTGGTAGCAGGTATGGTTTCAGTTTCTGGCAGACTCGTCTACACGCTTTTCGATTCTGGCGCCACGCACTCGTTTGTCGCAGACAGTTTCGCAGTTAGTTTGGACCAGGATTATACATTGTTAGAGAATCCGTTCGTAATCAGAGGTCCGAGTGGTCAGCTGTTTGTAGCTGAGGAGGTGTACACGGGTTGCGGGGTCAGCATCGGGGGACACAGCCTGCCAGCTGACCTGATTATGATACAGATGGAGGACTTTGGAGTGATTCTGGGGATGGATTGGTTGTCCGCTTACCACGCCTTGGTAGACTACTTTGAGAGGAAGATTGTCTTCTCCATTCCGGAGTTGCCTTCCTTCGAGTTTCACGGGCAGCCAGTGGACGGAGGTTTCAGGTGCATTTCGGTACTTCGGGCGGCGAGACTTTTGAGCCAGGGGTGTGAGGGCTTCTTAGCTTGTGTGGTGGCAGAGCACAGCCCCGTGGCAGACTTCCAGAGCATCCCGGTGGTCAGAGAGTACCCCGACGTGTTTCTAGACGAGTTACCAGGACTACCGCCCGAGCGTGAGATCGAGTTTGAGATCTCACTAGTACCAGGGACCATCCCCATCTCCACCGCGCCATACAGAATGGCACCGCTTGAGCTGCGAGAGCTCAAGTCTCAGTTGCAGGACCTTTTGGAGAAGGGTTTCGTGAGGCCCAGTGCGTCTCCCTGGGGAGCCCCGGTACTGTTTGTGAAGAAGAAGGATGGGACCCTACGCCTTTGTGTGAACTACCGACAGCTGAATAGGGTCACCATCAAGAACAGATATCCGCTGCCGAGGATCGACGATTTGTTTGACCAGTTGCGAGGTGCCACGGTGTTTTCCAAGATCGACTTGAGGTCTGGATACCACCAGTTGAGGATCAGGGAGACCGACGTCTCCAAGACAGCTTTCCGCACCCGGTACGGACACTACGAGTTTTTGGTCATGCCGTTTGGGCTGACCAATGCCCCCGCTGCTTTCATGGACCTGATGAACCGGGTGTTCAGACCGTACTTGGACCAGTTTGTGGTGGTTTTCATAGATGATGTACTCATCTATTCTAGAGATCGGACGCAGCACGGACAGCACTTGCGGATGGTTCTGGACACTCTGAGACGACGCAGGCTGTACGCCAAATACAGCAAGTGCGAGTTCTGGTTGAGGGA
Source organism: Thalassia testudinum (assembly GCA_037157565.1). Taxonomy (NCBI): domain Eukaryota; kingdom Viridiplantae; phylum Streptophyta; class Magnoliopsida; order Alismatales; family Hydrocharitaceae; genus Thalassia; species Thalassia testudinum. The sequence continues at coordinate 122,441,185 of JAZHRO010000036.1, read as the reverse complement.
GGTGACCTTTTTGGGTCATGTGATCTCTGGAGACGGCCTGGCGGTGGATCCCGCCAAGGTCGAGGCAGTGCTCAGGTGGGAGAGACCGCATTCGGTCACTGAGATTCGCAGTTTCCTGGGACTGGCAGGTTACTACAGACGGTTCATCAGAGGGTTTTCGCAGATTGCACGTCCTATGACACAGTTGACTCGGAAGGATGTGCCTTTCGCTTGGACAGATGCCTGTGAGGCGTGTTTTCTGGAGCTGAAGGAGAGGTTGACCTCGGCTCCCGTGCTCACCATCCCTGACAGTAGTGGCGGGTTCGTTGTGTACACGGACGCTTCATTGCAGGGGTTAGGAGGTGTGCTCATGCAGAGGGGCCACGTGGTCGCTTACGCTTCGCGGCAACTGAAGCCCCATGAGCATACCTATCCTACCCACGATCTAGAGTTGGCAGCTGTTGTCTTCGCGCTGAAGACATGGAGGCACTACTTGTACGGTGAGACCTTCGAGATTTTTACAGATCACAAGAGCCTCAGATATCTTTTTGACCAGAAGGAGCTCAACATGAGACAGAGACGTTGGTTGGAGCTCCTGAAGGACTACGACTGCAGCATCTCCTACCACCCGGGAAAGGCCAATGTGGTGGCTGACGCCTTGAGCAGTAAGGTGCCCGCACGCTTGGCCAGTCTCCAGTTACAGAGTTGGAGCCTTTTGGAGGAGGTGGGCAGTTGGCGACCTCTAGAGTTACGAGGGTACTGTGGGGCAGTGACGGTGACACGGTAGACCAGGCCAGAGTTGATAGACCGCATCATCACGGGACAGATGGCCGATCCGTACTTGCAGTCTTTGCGCGACAGAGTACTATCAGGGGACCCAGGGGACTTCTCTTTCACAGGCCAGGTGTTACGCTTGAGGGGACGGTTGTGCATCCCCAGAGACGAGGAGCTGTTGAGAGAGCTCCTAACTGAGGCACACGGTTCCAGATTCACCATACATCCCGGAAACACGAAAATGTACCATGACTTGAGACGCGAGTTCTGGTGGAGAGGGATGAAGCGGGATGTGGGTGAGTTCGTGCAGCAGTGCTTAGTGTGCCAGCAGGTGAAAGCCGAGCATCAGAGGCCTGCAGGGCCGCTTCAGCCGCTTCCAGTGCCAGAGTGGAAGTGGGAGAGCATCACCATGGACTTGGTGGTGGGCTTACCTGTTACCCAGCGAGGACACGACGCAGTCTGGGTAATAGTGGATAGATTGACGAAGACGGCACGATTCTTGCCGATCCGAGTCACTTTGGGACCAGCACAGTTGGCAGAGAGGTATATCCGTGATGTGGTGCGACTACACGGAGTTCCGCGGGAGATCGTATCCGACCGGGATACCCGCTTTACGTCCCAGTTTTGGGCTGAGTTTCAGCAGGCTTTGGGGACGAGGTTGAGGTTTAGCACGGCTTACCACCCCCAGACGGATGGACAGTCGGAACGCACAATACAGACACTTGAGGACCTTTTGCGTGCCTGTGTACTAGACTGGAGGGGCTCTTGGGAGGAGCACCTGCCCCTGGCGGAGTTTGCATACAACAACAGTTATCACTCGAGTATCGGCATGGCTCCCTACGAGGCTCTGTACGGACGGAAGTGCACGGCACCCTTGAGTTGGGTTGAGGTGGGGACCAAGTGGGAGGTTGGCCCCAGGTTGATCCGGCAGAGTCAGGAGGTAGTTGAGCAGATCCACAGATGACTCCGCACTGTCAGGAGCAGACAGAAGAGCTACGCAGATCGCAGATGCAGAGAGGTGCAGTTCGAGGTTGGGGACCACGTCTTTCTTCGTGTTTCGCCCATGAAGGGCTTACAGCGGTTTGGGGTGAGAGGGAAGCTCGCGCCGAGGTTCGTGGGGCCCTTTGAGGTCCTGGAGCGGGTTGGACCCGTTGCTTACAGACTTGCCCTTCCCCCGCAGCTTTCTGGTGTGCACGACGTGTTCCACGTGTCCAACCTCAGGAAGTACGTAGCCGATCCCAGCCACGTACTGAGTCACGAGAGCGTCGAGGTGAGCGACGACCTGACCTACCCCGAGCGGCCAGTGTAGATCCTAGACCGGGCCGTCCGCAGGTTGAGACGAAAGCAAGTACCCCTGGTAAAGGTTTTGTGGAGGAGCCAGCGGTACGAGGAGGCTACCTGGGAGCCTGAGGCGGTAATGCGGGAGCGGTACCCAGAGCTTTTCGCGGGTACGTCTTTTCGGACCGGCTTCGGTCCTATTTGAGTTTGTTATGGTTATTTGGACATCTTTTTCCCGCACCCTAGTTGGCGCAAGTTTCGGGGACGAAACTTCCTTTGAGTTTGTTATATTGTAACGAGCGCGTGCCCCAGACGCATTTTAAGACGTCTGGGAGGTGGCCCAGACGTCGGACCAGACGTCTGGGATCACATCCAGACGTCTGACCAGACGTCCGGGAGAGTTTACAGACGTCTGGAGAACAGTTAGGTTCGCACGGGAGATTCGTCTGCGCGCCTGTGCGCGCAGACCTGCGTTTCTGCCCTCTTTCTCGGCGGCTACAGGCGGTTGCGACCGCCTTCTCTATCCTCTCCGCGCGGCGTTAAAAGGGGGGGCGCGCCTCCCCTCCCGTCTTCACCATCTTCCTCCTTCTTCTCCTGCCTGTGCGCGAGAGCGAGCGGACGCGAGGGTGCAGCGGTAGCGGCAGCCGCAGCGAGCGCGGAGGAGCTGCGGCGTGCGAAGGCGGGGCTCTGCCGTGAGGGCGAGCTCGCCAGGAGCGGCTTAGCCGGCCGGCGGAAGGCGCAGGGGGCGCGGAGCGTCGCGGAGAGGGACCTGTGCGGGCTGAGCAGCAGACGCGCGAGGTGCGACGCGGGCGACGTCGCGAGCGGAGGCCGAGCAGGGTTCTGATTCTGGAAAAATTTCCAGAATCAGACGTCTGGATTGATATCCAGACGGCAAGGTCGACGTCTGTGAGATCATACAGACGTCTGAAAGGTGAGTTTCCGCTTTCTTCTTCCTTCTTGTCGACTGACCGTACTGAGGGAGGGGGGTTGGCTGTGCGCAGGTTTTCTGATTCGTCATCCTTTGCGAATCAGACGTCTGGAAGTTGTACCAGACGGCGGGAGTGACCTCCAGACGTCCGGAGGGACCATCGGACGTCTGGGATCTAGGCAGACGTCCCCGCAGACTTCTGGACGTCCAGGGAACCAAGCTAAACAGGTAATTCTCTGATCCACCGTTTAAGACGTCTGGAAGGAGTTCCAGACGTCTGATTTTGCACAGTATCGTCTTTCTTGACCCGTTTAGGGCCCGTTTGGGCTCCGTTTTCCGCGATTCGAGTTGCGTTCGTTTCAGAATTAATTCCTCTACCCGCCTACAGTAGCTATACACTGTTTTGAGACACTCCTTGTGTTTGATCCTTGTGATAGGACCTCGTTCGGTTGCAGTCTTGAGAGTCGCGGAGGCGCGCGGGATTCCCGATCACGCCCCCATTACTCCCGTTGTACCTGGTAGAGTGGCTTTATGTATTAATAAAATCTGTTAAAGTATGGAACCATAACTGGAACCTAGGGCTTTGCATGAATCCTAGGAATGAGAAATATATGGAATGATAGCTCCTAGGTGTTGCATGAATCCTAGGGCCGGAAAACTAGATTGTATGATAGATCCTAGGATATGGCATGAATCCTAGGATGGAAAAACTAGTGGAATGTATATTACTGCAGTCTTGGAAAAAATGGAAAGGAATATATATAAAGCTGCCTGTAAATTTAATTAACAGCTGCCTGTTATGAATAAAGAAACATGTTTGAGATCATGGAATTTGAGAACGTGAATCTAGAAAGTGAAACATATGATGTTCTGAAATAAAGAGCTGGAACCCTACGGGGAGTTAGGAGTGGAACTCCTGGAAAGAAAAAGGAATGGAACTGAGATGTAGTTTGTACTGTCTCTTGGGTACGCAGTACCAAGGGAAGTACCTGTACCTGTTTAGTGCAGAGTGGGGCCAGCCGCCCCAGGGACCCGGGGTTAGGATTGGCCGCTCTGTACCGACTTGTTGGCCCTCGTGTACGTAGTACCGAGGAGAGCTAGTAGTGTTAGGAGAGTACTAGCTACCCCACGGGCCCCGGGATTCTGCTAGCCTCCTTCGCCGACTTGTTAGGCCCACTAGGGCAAACCAGGGTAGTCAGGCGAGGGTGCGCGGACTGTGGAGGGGCAAGGCCCCGGTTTGGTTACTGTGGAGGGGTTGGACCCCTATTACTGAGAGGGCTCTGCCCTGGTTCCGTGCTGTGCTTTGGGCGCACCCGTTAACGGAAACGACTGACCGCGTGCCAGTGCGGGCTAGCTACCTGTGCGTTTATCGCACGTGCCGTAGTCACCGTTACGTCTGTCAGTGACCTTGGGGTGGTTGACTGAGGGTAGGATCACCACGGGGGACTCTCCCGGCCAGGAGAGCACCACGTGCTACTTCTACTTTTGGAAAAGACTGCAATCAAGATCGTCCCACGAGGACATTCGAGATCAAGTAAAGGATCTGAGAAATAAATGAAATAGTGAGAAAAATTGAAAGATGTAAATAAAGGAAGTAATAGAACATAACAGCTACTGTACACTCTACTGTTGCCTTTAGTTAGTTGCCACTCTACTCAGCGTTTTGCTGACGTGTTACACTCGTTACCTTTTTCAGGACCAGGTGTTGAGCAGCCAGGATCGGTGGCTGCAGAGGACGCTGGGCCGAGTAGGGTCCAGTAGAGTTACCCCAGCTTTGTACCCCTTTTTGTTTCTGTTCTAGTGAGTAGTTTTTGTTTCCGCTGTACCTTCTTTACCTGCAGTTTTGTTATATGATAAATGTTGTTTTACTGTTGTGGTGGTGCCTACTGTAGTAGTTTCTTTCCTTACTGCTGTACTTTCTTACTGTTAGTTATATTCATGCTGAATGTGATTTATTTTACTGTCTTTTGGTTACTTCCTCGTTGGACGACTGGGTCTTGGGATTAGTCGAGTCGGTCCGGTTCTCGTGTCTCGTAGGGACTCGGGAATCGGGTCGTTACATTCCCAGACGTCTGATTTTGGTTAGTAGACTCATTTTTGACCCGTTTGTGGTCTAATCGGGATACATTTTACGCAAATGAAGTATCTGTAGTTTCCTTGCGAGTTTCTCTATGTACTAGAAATCTTTGTACACTATTCTGAATCTTCCTTTTGTGATGTATTCCCTGGTATAGGGTTTCGGCCTACTGCGTGTTTGGGACTCGCAGAGACGCTTGGGTCTGCGGTTTGAGCCCCCATTACTCCCGGATTTTCTGGTAGAGTGGTCTACTTCTGTCAATCATATTAAATAAGAATGTGCTTATGGAATTAGCCAATTGGAATCCTAGGATGTGGCATGAACCCTAGGACAGAGAAATGAATGAACCATTTGTACTGCATGACTGAATTTGTACACATGATTAAGTTAAACTGCTAGCAATTGCTTGTAATATAGTTGTGAGCTGCCTTTTAGAATATGAGTTTCCTGAGATAAATAAACAATTACCTGTGAAATCATCAGTTGCATGTATTGAATTATGGAAACTCGAGCTGCCTATATATAAACGAGAATTGAATTGTGAATGGTGGAATCTGGATCGGAATAATGTGGTGAACATGAGCATGAACCCTACGGGGAGTTAGGAGTAGAGCTCTGGTGGTCAGATGGAAATCTAGAATGTCGACGGGAACTGTGCTAGCCCTTGAGTACGTGATACCAAGGAGAGCAACTGTCCCCTTTTCGCGTAGAGCGGAACTAGCCGCCCTTGGGTAGAGACTCGAGGTTAGGATTGGCCACTCTACACCGACTCCTGTTAGTCCTTGTGTACGCGATATCGAGGTGAGCTACTAGTATAAGGAGAGAGCTAGCTACCCTACACCGACTTATTAGGCCCTCTGGGCAAACTGGGGTAGTCAGACGAGGGTGCGCGGACTGTGGAGGGGCGAGTCCCCTGTTTCGTTCTAAGGGGCGAAACCCCTGTTTCTGAGAGGGCTAGGCCTCATACTGTTTCGTACTGTACTTTGGGTGTACTCACTAGCGGAAACGACTAACCACGTGTAAGTGTGGGGTAGCACCCGTGTTCTTATCACGCATGCTGTAGTCACCGCTATGTCTTGATAGTGACCTCGGGGTGGATAACTGGGTGTAGGACTACCACGGGAGACTCTCCTGGCCAGGAGAGCACCACGTGTACCTTCTACTCTTTGGAAAAGACTGCAATCAAGATCATTCCCACGAGGAACATGCAAGATCAAGAAAATATGAAAGTTTAAGGAAAATGGGTGAAAAAAAAGGAAATACATATAAAATAAATAATTAGAAAAGAGAATTAAACCTGTTGCTTTTACCACTTTAGATAGTATAGATACCACTCTACTCAGCGTTCACTGACTCTGTCTTTTTCATAACACTATTTAGGACCAGGAGTTTAGCAGCCCGAGCTTCCGATTGCAGAGGGTGCTGGGCCCAGTCAAGCCCAACCGTAGTTTCAGCACTTTCTCATTGTTTCCCCTTACTGTTGTAATGAGTTTCAGACTTTTAGCTACTATTCTTATTACTGTTTCTTTCGCTTCCGTTGTTTCTATTGTTGTGGTGGTATGTAATGGAACAACAATTTTACTTTCCTTTACTGCTTTGTACGTTTTTACTACTTAGTTATATATATGTGTGAATGTGGTTTACTTTCATGTGTTTTGGTTATTTCTTGTTGGACGACTGGGTCTTGGGATTAGTCGAGGCGAGCCGGTCTCGGGTCCTGTAGGGATCCGGGAACTGGGTCATAACAAGATGGTATCAGAGCAAGGTCATCCCAAGAAATGAACCAACTAACTTGAGAATAACCGTTCACGTGCATGTAACTAGGGTAGCCACCACAACGTATCGCTTTGATATCTGTTCTGAGCCCTTTTTTGAAGAAATTCGATAGCGTTGACCCTTTTTTTCTGTCTTCTACGTCTCCTTGCAAGAGATGCCTCATCGGGGAGTTCTCGAGGTAGGCCATGGTCGCGACCGTGGATGAGGTCGGAGGGGCAGACGTGCTAGGCCTGAGGTGCCAGTTGACCCACCTCTTCTCCTGGGTGTTCAGGCCCAAGATCTCACCCAACTGATTAGAGACAGTGCGAGAGGAGCTCCATCAACCTCCACGGGCACCTCTCCCTGAGGACATGGAGGGGGAGTCCTCGGTGGGACAGAGAGAATGCCGCAATGTCGAACGAGCAGGAGGGGGAGGGGGTGGTCCTCCACCGCCCCCACTGCTCTCTGACACTTCTAAGCAGGAGGCCTCCTTGCCTGGAGGCGTGCCCACTCCCCCACTGCAGCTGCACCACAAGCCTTTCGAATAGTTCTGGAAGCTAAAGCCCCTCTCCTTCAAGGGGGATGAGGACCCATCTGAGGCAGAGGACTGGCTGGAGCAGATAGAGAAGGTGTTTGACACCCTTTGCCCTCCTACGGAGTGTCGCGTGGCCTTTACCATGTACCGGCTAGAGAGCGTGGCACACAGGTGGTAGAGGGCAGTCAGAGGCCAAGAGAGGGGAGAGTCAACGTGGGACCAGTTCGTGACCCTCTTCTGTGAGTAGTACTTTCCGCAGACTTGGTAGGACTAGAGGAAGTGGGAGTTCCACACTCTCTGCAAGTGGACGATGACTGTTAGTGTGTATCGCACGTGCTTCCTGGAGGTGTCACGTTTTGCTTCGACAGTCGTGGCTATAGAGGAGGAGTGCCTGTGGAGGATTACTGAGGGGCTCTGACCTGCTATTCGGGGGTATGTCAAACCCCTGAAGCTGCCCACCTTCTCACGAGTAGTTGAGCCAGCCATGACCCACAAGGAGACCAACCCGACCGCGTGAGACACCGACAGTGGACGAAAGAGGCTACCATCCAAAGTACTCTCAGGGCCATCAAGAGAGGAGGCACACGGCACCTGCAGGAGAGCCATCTCATTTTGCGGGGTTGTCAGTGGCCTTTGGGGGCCCCAGACAGGGGCCAGCTACCAGCACTGGACCCCTACGCAGCAGTCAGCAGGGACCTACAAAGGGAGGGAGTTGAGCTCCCCTTTGCTACCAGTGTGGCCAGCCGGGCTACATCAAGAGGGACTGCCCATCTAGGGCTGGAGCACAGCAGATGCTCCCCGCACTGAGCGTTGGAGGCCGACCTGGTGGTCGCGGTCCCCATGCACGTGGGGGAGGGCAGTAGTCACGAGGAGGGTACCGACCAGCAGCTGCTTGATGTAAACATGTTTATATAACATAAAATGTTTATTTATGCATGTTCTTAAGCATAGAATTGCATTACATACTATAAATATTGCATAACATGCATTATCTTGCATTTAGATTAGTCTAAATAAATGGAGGTTAATTGTCTCCTTTTATGGTCAGGGACAGGGTGACTTTTTATCGGGGCCTCGAATCGAAGATCCAACCGTACGGATCTAATCAGAGCGACGATTGGAGTTCAACGACTCCAAGATCGCCTTAATCGGATATCCGTAGCACCAAATAGAGACCGAGGAATCCTAAAGATCAAGGGCTTAGATGGTGTTAATCCGCACCTCAAATGACAAATCCAACCACACGGATGGATTCGGATCGACTATCGCAGCCTAACGACGCAAAAATCGATCCAATCCGACATTCGTGGCACCATCTACAACTAATAGAAGATGGACGATCCAGATGATGCCACGTGGCACCATCCAAACCCTCCAAATCGTTCACTGCCCTACCTTCTCATCCAACGGCTAAGAGTTGATCAGGCTACCTCCCTCAAGCCACATTTCATATGAAGGGAATTCCACATCTAATCTCAATCGTCAAATCAAGATCCAATGGTCAGCATTAAATGGCACGTGAATGCTCTTCTTGTCTATCCACGCACGTAGCGTAATGGATAAGATCTTGCACGCGTGAGGAAGCAGGGTCGAAACCCGCTGTGCCTTCAAATTAAGAATTAAAGCGCGCGGGTGCGGGGGGAATTCCACCCTTGGATGTTGATCATGCGGCAATAGGCGTGCCACATGGCATGACGGATGAGGTGCTTGGCTGCAAGTGTGCATAGCGGCTGAAACTCAAAGCGGCGCAGATGCAATACAAGTCGTCTGATCGTGCGATCGGACGACTGATATGAGAAGAACGTGGATATGTGTTGAGGCAGCCAGAGATTTGGAGGCGGGGGTGCGCGGATCTTAGCCCACATTTAGGCCTTTAGTGACCCGTCACTAAAGGTCCTGAATTAATGTTTTTCAAAATGTAATGATCAAAATGCCCCCACTCCTTGCAACTATAAAAGGAGACCCCCTCCATATGAATTTCTCATCCCTTCCTTCTCTTCTCTCCCTTTCCAAAGCTTAAGAGAAGCTTGTCCCACACCCGGGATGCTCCTCGAGAGATAGAGTCAAATTTTTGCCCCCATTTGAGAAGCGGATCCCACGACGACGACAATGTGCTACCCCATTCTCGTTCTTCCTGCCTCGACCTCCTTCTTCTCGCTCCATCCTTCGTCTTCTAGGCATCGTTCCATTTGGCTCGTCCTCCAAGCGATCGTCGAGGAGGATAACTTCTCTCTCCCATTCATTTTTCCTGCTTTCTAGAGTAGAATTTTCTGCTTTCTAGTGTAGAAGTTTTCCTGCTTTCTAGTGTAATTTCTCGCTTGCTTGATTGTATAAAAATTTTGAAGTATTAAGTGAATGTTTTTCTCTCTCTCTCTCTCTCACTCTTATGCTGATTGTTTATAGTGCTCCATTGTAATTATTCTGCTTTTTAACAAAAACCCTAAAAATATAATTGCGAATTTAGGTCGACGTAGCCTCCCTGAGTTCGACCCGGGATTTCTATTCCGGTATAAATTTTATTTGTTGAACACGAGTTCTTCGCTTTCAAACTACAACGACAGGTTTTCAAAACCAAATGCGATAGCGTAGTAACCTATAGCTTCAACATTTTGGCGCCGTTGTCAGGGAGGCAACAATTTCCGATCTTCTTTTTGCATTTTATGCACTTTATTGTTTTCTAACTTGCTTTCTCTTGTATCTATTGTTTTGCAAAGACCTCCATCTGGGAATCTTCAAGCGATATACCAGAGTAAAGTGTAGTTGAAGATGACTGTAAGTGCTCCCCATTCTTCCCCCTCCATAGGTAGGGCCTCTTCCGTCCGCTGTCAATGTCACGTGTAGCCGGGTTGGTCTCCTCATATGTCATGGCTGCCTCCACCACTCTAGAGAACGTAGGCAGCTTCAGGGGTTTGACATACCCCCGAATAGCAAGCCGGAGCCCCTCAGTAAACCTCCACAGGCGCTTCTCAGTAGCCACAGCTGTCGTGGCAAAACAAGACAACTCCAGAAAATGCTTGTGATACGCGCTCACGGTCATCGTCCCTTGGCGGAGAGTGTGGAGCTCCCGCCTCCTCTGGTCCTGCCACGTCTAGGGAAAGTACTGCTCACAGAAGAGGGCGACAAACTGGTCCCAAGTCGACTCAGCCCTCTCCTGACCTCTGACTACCCTCCACCACTTGTGTGCCGCGCTCTCCAGCTGATACATGGCAAAGGCCACACGGCACTCCGCAGGGGGGCGAAGGGTGTCAAACACCTCCTTGATCTGCTCGACCCAGTCCTCCACCTCGGTCGGGTCCTTATCCCCCTTGAAGGAGGGGGTCTTCAGCTTTCGGAACTATCTGAGAAGCTCATAATGGCGCTGATGTGGGGAAACTGGTACGCCTCCAAGCAAGGAGGGCTCGTGCTCGGAAGTGTCATAGGAAGGTGGGGGCAGTGGAGGGCCACCCCCTCCCCCACGTCTAGCACTGTGTCTGTCTCGCAGTCCCACAGAGGACTCCCCCTCCGCAACCCAGGAAGAGCCACCCGTGGAGGCGGGTGAAGCTCCTCTCGTACGATCTCCCATATCAGCTGGGCGAGATCCTTGGCCTAAACGCCTGGAAGTAGTGGCTGGTCCACTGAGACGTCGGGCTCAATGCATCTGCTCCTCCGACCTCGTCCTCGACCGCATCCGCGGCCCACCTCAATGACTCCACGTCGAGGCATCTCCTGCAAGGAGACGTGAACACAGAATAGAAAGACGTTAAATTCCACAGACATTCAACAAAGGAAACTCAGAACAGATGTCAAAAGGTACGTTGTGATGGTTACTCTAGTCACAAGCACATGAATTGGTTATTTTCCAGCTAGTTGGTTCACTTCTCAGGACGACCTTGCTCTGATACCATCTTGTTACGACTCGGTTCCTGAATCCCTACAGGACACGAGATCGGACTGACTCGACTGATCTCAAGACCCAGTCGTCCAACGAGAAAGTAACCAAAAAGTAGTAAAATAAGCCACATCCACCATGCAAGCAACTAACAGTAACAAAAGTACAATAGTAAAGAAATAACTGCTACAGTACACACTACCACAACAGTAAGAAAGTAAACAAGTACAGGAATATAAAGTTCAGAATAGAAGAGTACAGAAGTGTAACAAACTACTCACTACAACAAGAAATAGAATACAACAGAAAGCTACAACTACTGGGCTCTACTGGACCCAGCACCCTCTGCAGCCGTAGGCTCTGGCTGCTCAACACCTCGACCTGAAAAAGGTTATGAGTACAAAGCGTCAGTAAACGCTGAGTAGAGTGGCAAACAACTAACTAAAATAGTAAAGGTGGACAGGTAGCTGTTGTTTTTCAATTTCTTTCTTTCTTTGACTAATTATTCTTTCTTTCATCACTTGGTTTATTTATCAGGTCTCTTTCTTGATCTCGAATGTTCCTCGTGGGAACGATCTTGATTGTAGTCTTTTCCGAAGAGTAGAAGTAGCACGTAGTGCTCTCCTAGTCGGGAGAGTCCCCCGTGGTGGTCCTACACCCAGTCAACCACCCCAAGGTCATGGACAGATGTAACGGTGACTATGGCATGCACGATAAACGCATGGGTAGCTACCCCGCACTGGCACGCGGTCAGTCACTTCCGTTAGCGGGTGAGCCCAAAGCACATCATGGAACCAGTATAGGGCATAGCCCTCTCAGTAATAGGGGTCTAGCTCCTAAGAACCAAACAGGGGTCTCGACCCTCCACAATCCACGCACCCTCACCTGACTACCCTGGTTTGCCTAGTGGGCCTAACAAGTCGATGTAACGCGACTAGCTGAACCCCGGGCCCCGTGGGGTGGCTAGCTCTCTCCCTACACTAGTAGCTCTCCCTGGTACTATGTACGCGAGGGCCAAAAAGTTGGTAGAAAGTGGCCAATCCTAACCGCGCCTCAATGACTCCACGTCAAGGCATCTCCTGCAAGGAGACGCGAACACAAAATAGAAAGATGTTAATTCCACAGACATTCAACAAAGGAAACTCAGAACAGATGTCAAAAGGTACGTTGTGGTGGTTACTCTAGTCACAAGCACGTGAATTGGTTATTTTCCAGCAAGTTGGTTCACTTCTCGGGACGACCTTGCTCTGATACCATCTTGTTACTACCCGGTTCCCGAATCCCTACAAGACACGAGACCGGACCGACTTGACTGATCTCAAGACCCAGTCGTCCAACAAGAAAGTAACTAAAAAGTAGTAAAATAAACCACATCCACCATGCAAGCAACTAAAAGTAACACAAGTACAGCAGTAAAGAAATAACTACTACAGTACATACCACCATAACAGTAAGAAAGTAAACGAGTACAAGAATATAAAGTTCACAATAAAAGAGCACAGAAGTGTAACAAACTACTCACTACAACAGGAAATGGAGTACAACAGAAAGCTACAACTACTGGGCTCTACTGGGCCTAACACCCTCTGCAGCCGTAGGCTCTGGCTACTCAACACCTGGACCTGAGAAAGGTTTTGAGTACAAAACGTCAGCGAACGCTGAGTAGAGTGGCAACCAACTAACTAAAACAGAAAAGGTGGACAGGTAGTTGTTGGTTTTCAATTTCTTTCTTTCTTTGACTAATTATTCTTTCTTTCATCACTTGGTTTATTTATAAGGTCTCTTTCTTGATCTCGAATGTTCCTCGTGGGAACGATCTTGATTGCAGTATTTTCCAAAGAGTAGAAGTAGCACATGGTGCTCACCTGACTGGGAGAGTCCCCCGTGGTGGTCCTACACCTAGTCAACCACCCCAAGGTCATGGACAGACGTAACAGTGACTGCGGCACGCGCGATAAACGTACGGGTAGCTACCCCGCACTAGCACGCGGTCAGTCGTTTCCGTTAGCGGGTGCGCCCAAAGCACAGCACGGAACTGTTGGTGCTAGAGCACCACGATCATTTGTTTTGATGATAACAAAACACGTGTTATTTAACATTTGCAATTTGAGTCCTAGATTTCAGGTCAATTGCAAATGTGGACGTGTTTAGACGGAACTCGAGCTCGCATCCAGGATGGATTGGAGGAGCTTAATGAAGAACAGAGGAGGTTCGCGTGGAGCGACAGATTGAAGATAGAAGACAAGAAGAATATGATAGATTCTTTTTAATCCTTTCTTGTATCTCTTGTCTTTATTTTCTTGCTCTTATTTTCCTTAGAATATTATGTTAAAGAGCCTTAAAGAACCCTAAAAGTAGTCCTAGGAACACCCGCACAACCCTAGGATACTTAGGTTTTCTGTAGAATACTTAGAAAACCAATATAGGGTTCAAACAGAGTTTCCAGATGTCTAATTCCCAAATCAGACGTCTGATAAAGTATTTTAAGACGTCTGACTGTTGTTTCAGACGTCTGATAACTGTTAGGCTGGACATAGTTAGTTCTGTCTAATGAAATCAGACGTCCAGACCTTAGACCAGACGTCTTAGGAGACGTATGATGATTTGGCCAGACGTCCAATTAATGGACCGTTGGCTGGCTTAGCATACACTCAAGAATATGACCGTTAGAGCCTTATCAGACGTCCATAGGACTGTCCAGACGTCTGATAATTGACCGTTTTGCCTCGGCTGACCCAAAATCTCTTCTCAGAGATTTTCTAGCTGTTGCAACGTTCGGAAATCCATTCCCACAGTAAAAGTAGGTTTCCAGACGTCCAGACATAGTGCCAGATGTCCTATATGTCGTCTGATGGACTTGCACTAAAACCCTGTTTAGATTTGATTCAAGTCAGGAGGAAACCCGCATAGAATCAGACGTCTTAAACTGGCCTTCCAGATGTCTGATGCAAGAATTAGATGTCTGATCACTCTGTCAAATGTAATCATTGTCCTGATTTCGGCCTGATTCTCTTGGGCTTTGCACCCAACGGCTATGGAAGCATTTCCAAGCCTTCCAAAGCCTTCCTAAGGCCTCTATAAATAGAGGGAAACCTTTGATACACCAAGACACACCTTGCAATATACTTTCAAACCATTTTGTGTCTCTTTTGCTCTCCAAGTTTAAGTTCCTACACCTAGAGAGCTAAATTACCTTTGCGCACTCGCTCTCCCGCCGTTGTTCACGAGAGCGACATTGCGCCATCGCGTGGCACACGCACCGTGTCATCAACTCGACGCACTCCTTGCAAAGGGGAGTTTCCTATTTCTTATAGAAGCTAGGTTTAAATTACTTTGTTGGCTCTATAGGATTACTTGTTTTATTTTATTTTTGTCTTTTGGTTGGGTATTCGCTTTGCGAATTCCCGTCTCCTTCGTGGGACAAAATCCTTCTCGTGGAGAGAAGGGGTTGAGGAACGCTACCCTCGTACTTGTAGTGTGGTTGTATTGAGGTTGAATCACCCTCGTTTTAAGTGATTCGGTTTAGTGGATTTTGATCAACTTGGTTGATCAGAAAATCCTAACTCGAAAGGGTTAGGTGGTGGTTTTCACCCGGTTTGGGTTTCCACCTAAAAACAATTGTGTACATTGTGTGATTGGTTTTCTTTGGTGAGATTGCTTTATATTTTATTTCCGCATTTATTACGTCACCCCTCTTCGAAGGGAAAACTACAATTGGTATCAGAGCAGGTTCTTGCAAGTTCGGAGTAACACCCGGCAAGAAGATCATGGAGGGAAGCTGTTCCACAAGCAGGATTTCTGAGGGGCAATCCACAACCCGTCCGCCGTTCTTCGACGGGAGCAACTACCCCTACTGGAAGTTGCGGATGAAGACCTGGCTTCAAGCCACCGACTTCACGATCTGGGCCAGATGCGAGACGCCATTTGAGATCCCAGAAAAACCCGCGGGAGGCTACTCGCAGCAACAAATCTGTGAGCTCTCTTTAAACGCAAAGACCATGAACGCCCTTTACTGCGCGCTCAGCTCGGAGGAGTTCAACAGAATCTCGCAATGCGCCATCGCATACGAGATCTGGCACACACTTGAGGTAACTCACGAAGGTACCTCTAAGGTAAAAACTTCTAAACTCAATTTACTTTCACAAGAATTTGAGGCTTTTTCTATGAAATCTAACGAAACTTTAAGTGAGATGAACACTAGGTTCACTCTCATAGTAAACAATTTAAAAGATTTAGGGAAGACCTTCATCAAGGGGGAGCTTCAAGGGAAGCTTCTTCGTTCCCTTGGACCGAAGTGGGAATAGAAAGTCACCGCCATCGAGGAGGCGAACGAAGTAGAGGAGCTCAACATGGAAGATCTCCTAGGCAATCTAATGGCCTACGAGACAAAGTTGAAGCAGAAGAAGAAGGATACACCGGAGCCCAAACTGAAGAAGACTCTCGCCTTCAGAGCCGCGTCGGATAGCGAGGTAAGTTCCGACGACGAAGACTTTAGAATTTTACTTAAAAATTTTTCCAAGTTTTGTAGGGAATTAAAGAAAGAGAAAAAGGAGAAGAAGGAAAGCCCGAGACGTTGCTACCACTGCAACGAGAAAGGGCACCTACGACCAGAGTGCCCTCTTCTCAAAAAGGAGAAGAAAAAGGAAAAGGAAAAGAAATCTAAGAAGAAGGCGTTCCAAGCCACTTGGGATGATTCCAGCTCGGAGGAAGAAGAAGAAGAAAAAGAAGAAACCGCTTGCTTTGGTTTCATGGCCAGAGGAAGCAATAGCGACAGCAAAAGCGGAAGCGACTCAGACAATGAGGTAAGTTATGATTTACAAGAAGCTTTTAATGAACTATTTGAGCTTAGTAAATCATTAAAAATAGAAAACAAAAGCATGAAAAAAAATCTTAGTTTTCTTAAATCTGAAAATGATAGGTTAGAAAAACAACTTAAGGACATAGAAGCTAGTCCTAGAATTGATAACCTATTATTAGAAAATCAAGACCTCATCAATGAAAATAATAAATTGATTAAGGAAAATGATAGTCTAAAGTTAGAAATCTCTAATTTAAAGACTAAGATGAGTATTATAGAAAAAGAAATTGCATGTCTTAGGGAAAACTCCAACAAATTAATCAATAAAGTAGATAATTTTTATAGTCCTAAGGTTGAGAAAGGATCTCCATCAAGGAGACCCACTAACAGATCCGGATCCAAGCTCACTTGGATTCCGAAGAAAAAATTAGAATCTTGTTTTGTAGGGTTCAGGGATAACTACAACACAAAGGACTGGACCTACAAACTAAAAGCTGGTCAACTCAAGTTGGGAGAACCAAGGAGTAGACCAAGGAGGAGAACAAGAAGACCGACGAGACGGCGAACAAACGACGGACCCGCCGCACGTTGACCACCAGATTGGAGACCGGCGCCAATGCTCGGGCCTCCAAGCTACGGATGGGAGCCCCATCCAATGTGGCATCCTCCACCACCATTCGGGCCATTTTATTGGCCATGGTAGGTGAGGTAAAAATCATTTACCCTATCTTTTTTATCATAAGCATTTAGATAGGGGGAGTTAAAAAATTTTATGAGCTAATTGTCAATTTTTAAGGGGGAGATATAAGGTAGCTAAATTTCCTTTAGAAAGGGGGAGAAAAATAATAGCTATCTTGTTGTTATAAAAAAAAAAAGGGGGAGGACGTTACCTTTGTCAAAAGAAACTCATAGAAGAGCATGTTTTAAGGGGGAGTTATAGGAAATGTAAAACCAATTAAACCTTTTTGATAATGTCAAAAAGGGGGAGGTTTTTTCTGCATTATTATTTATGGTTTTGTCATCATCAAAAAGGGGAAGATTGTTGGTGCTAGAGCACCACGATCATTTGTTTTGATGATAACAAAACACGTGTTATTTAACATTTGCAATTTAAGTCCTAGATTTCAGGTCAATTGCAAATGTGGACATGTTTAGACGGAACTCGAGCTCGCATCCAGGATGGATTGGAGGAGCTTAATGAAGAACAGAGGAGGTTCGCGTGGAGCGACAGATTGAAGATAGAAGATAAGAAGAATATGATAGATTCTTTTTAATCCTTTCTTGTATCTCTTGTCTTTATTTTCTTGCTCTTATTTTCCTTAGAATATTATGTTAAAGAGCCTCAAAGAACCCTAAAAGTAGTCCTAGGAACACCCGCACAACCCTAGGATACTTAGGTTTTCTGTAGAACACTTAGAAAACCAATATAGGGTTTAAACAGAGTTTCCAGACGTCTAATTCCCAAATTAGACGTCTGATAAAGTATTTTAAGACGTCTGACTATTGTTTCAGACATCTGATAACTGTTAGGCTGGACATAGTTAGTTCTGTCTGATGAAATCAGACGTCCAGACCTTAGACCAGACGTCTTAGGAGACGTCTGATGATTTGGCCAGACGTCCAATTAGTGGACCGTTGGCTGGCTTAGCATACACTCAAGAATATGACCGTTAGAGCCTTATCAGACGTCCATAGGACTGTCTAGACGTCTGATAATTGACCGTTTTGCCTCAGCTGACCCAAAATCTCTTCTCAGAGATTTTCTAGCTGTTGCAACGTTTGGAAATCCATTCCCACAGTAAAAGTAGGTTTCCAGACGTCCAGACATAGTGCCAGACGTCCTATATGTCGTCTGATGGACTTGCACTAAAACCCTATTTAGATCTGATTCAAGTCAGGAGGAAACCTGCATAGAATCAGACGTCTGACCTTTAAATCAGATGTCTTAAAGTGGCCTTCCAGACGTCTGATGCAAGAATTAGATGTCTGATCACCCTGTCAAATGTAATCATTGTCCTGATTTCGGCCTGATTCTCTTGGGCTTTGCACCCAATAGCTATGGAAGCATTTCCAAGCCTTCCAAAGCCTTCTTAAGGCCTCTATAAATAGAGGGAAACCTTTGATACACCAAGACACACCTTGCAATATACTTTCAAACCATTTTGTGTCTCTCTTGCTCTCCAAGCTTAAGTTCCTACACCTAGAGAGCTAAATTACCTTTGCGCACTCGCTCTCCTGCCGTTGTTCAAGAGAGCGGCATTGCGCCATCGCGTGGCACACGCACCGCGTCATCAACTCGACGCACTCCTTGCAAAGGGGAGTTTCCTATTTCCTGTAGAAGCTAGGTTTAAATTACTTTGTTGGCTCTATAGGATTACTTGTTTTATTTTATCTTTGTCTTTTGGTTGGGTATTTGCTTTGCGAATTCCCGTCTCCTTCGTGGGTCAAAATCCTTCTCGTGGAGAGAAGGGGTTGAGGAACGCTACCCTCGTACTTGTAGCGTAGTTGTATTGAGGTTGAATCACCCTCCTTTTAAGTGATTCAAATTAGTGGATTTTGATCAACTTGGTTGATCGGAAAATCCTAACTCGAGAGGGTTAGGTGGTGGTTTTCACTCGGTTTGGGTTTCCACCTAAAAATAATTGTGTACATTGTGTGATTGGTTTTCTTTGGTGAGATTGCTTTATATTTTATTTCTGCATTTATTACGTCACCCCTCTTCGAAGGGAAAACTACAGGAACCAGTATAGGGCATAGCCTTCTCAATAACAGGGGTCTAGCCCCTAAGAACCAAACAGGGGTCTCGCCCCTCCACAGTCTACGCACCCTCGCCTGACTACCCTGGTTTTCCCAGTGGGCCTAACAAGTCAGTGTAAGGAGGCCAGCTGAACCCCGGGCCTCATGGGGTGGCTAGCTCTCCCCCTACACTAGTATCTCTCCTCGGTACTTTGTACGCGAGGGCCAAAAAGTCAGTACAAAGTGGCCAATCCTAACCCCAGGTCCCAACCCTTGGGCGGCTAGCTCCGCTTTGCACTAAACAGGGGGACAGTTGCTCTCCTTGGTACTCCGTACTCAAGGGCCAGCTCACTTCCCCATTCACATTTCCAGTTTCATTCCATTTATTTCCAGGAGCTCCACTCCTAATTCCCCGTAGGATTCATGCTCATGTTTCTCAGGCTAAGCCATACCAGGTTTCATCATTTCTATGTCCGTTCTCAGGTTCTATACATGTAACGTGTAACTTTATTGTTCACATTCTAGGTTTATTCGCAGGTAGGTCATGTTTCCAACATGCAATCTTCCAATTCCAGTTCATGTACATGCATCTCATATTATGGCATTTAATGTAAACAACAGGAATTTACATGCAACAGTTTGCTAACAAGTACTTTACATTTCATAGGTAGCTGTTATTCAGTTGCAAGCAATTATTTTTATTCTATCTACTCATCCAAGACTGCAATCCATACATTCCATACAAATATTTCAGTGTTTCTAGTCCTAGGATTCATGTCATACCCTAGGATCTAACATTCATTCCACGTATGCATTCATGCTTGTAATTAAACCAGGAGAAGCCACTTTACCAGTAAACCCAGGAGTAGTGGGGGCTTGATCGACAGGACCACATACCTCAGCAAACCCCAAATCCACAACAGAACGAGGTCCTACCACAAGGATCAATCACAAGAGACTACTCAGAACAGAATAAAAAGTATTTCAACAAGTAGAGGGAATTATACAGGAAACAAAGGTATCTTAATTGCAGAAATCAGACCTCAAACAAACCCTAAACTGGTCAAAAATAGAAATTCTAATTCACATCAGACATTTGGAACACCTTCCAGACATCTTAACAGAGTCCAGAACCATACCTCAACTCCTGCGCTACTCCTCAGACGTCCAGGAACTCTGCTGGACCATATGGACACAGTTCCAGACGTTCGACCACCTCTCCGGATGTCTGGAAACGCTTTCCGCCGTTTGGTACCTCACCCAGACGTCTGAACTACATGGGAGGGCGTGTCCCGCACCTTCCCGAAGCGAATCCTGCACGCATTGACGTAAATCTCCTCAATATGGCACGAAACAGTGCCTCGACGGAACGGCCTACATGGCCGTATCCACAAAGAAGGTAAACGTCGTGAAACTTACCTCTCAGTTGCCTGGAACCTCTTCCAGACGTCGTTTGGACATCGATCCAGATGTCTGATTCTAGGAAAAACCCAGAATCAGAATCTGCCTTTTCCTTCTCACGCCGCGCGCGACCGCGCCGCGTCCACTCCTTGCTGCTCCGGCTGCAGCAGTGTCGGGGAGGACCTCCCCGATGCACTCTCTGCCTCGCTCACGCACTGACCGGCTGTGTGCTCTCTGACGAGCTCCCTCACGAGCTCACGCGCTTGCTCTCCTCTCTTCCTCTCGCTGCTCCTCCTCTCCTCCCATGCCACTCACGCCCGCTGCTCGCTACTCGCCGTTCACTGCTCTCGTTGGAGGGAGGAGGGTGGCTAGAGGTGGGGTGAATGTGGGAGAGGAGGGGGTTTAAATAGGGTGCTGGGTTAGGGTTTGCATCGGCAAGAGGAGAGAAGAAAATGAGGTCGCTTACTATTTGCGGGCAGCACGCGTGCAGACGGGAGGATGTACACAAAATTTTTTATTTTTAGACGTTTGGGAATGGGTCCAGACGTCTTGCAAGATGTAACGAGCGCGTGCCCCAGACGCCTTTTAAGACGTCTGGGAGGTGGCCCAGACGTCGGACAAGACGTCTGGGATCACATCCAGACGTCTGACCAGACGTCCGGGATAGTTTACAGACGTCTGGAGAACAGTTATGTTCACACGGGAGATTCGTCTGCGCGCCTGTGCGCGCAGACCTGCGATTCTGCCCTCTTTCTCTGCGGCTGCAGGCGGCTGCGACCGCCTTCTCTCTCCTCCTCGCGCGGCCTTAAAAGGGCGCGCCTCCCCTCCCGTCTCCACCATCTTCTTCCTTCTTCTCCTGCCTGTGCGCGAGAGCGAGCGGACGCGAGGGCGCAGCGGCAGCGGCAGCCGCAGTGAGCGCGGAGGAGGTGCGGCGTGCGAGGGCGGGGCTATGCCGTGAGGGCGAGCTCGCCGGAGCGGCTTGGCCGGCCGACGGAGGGCGCAGGGGGCGCAGAGCAACGCGGAGAGGGACCTGCTGCGGGCTGAGCAGCAGACGCGCGAGGTACGACGCGGGTGGCGTCGCGAGCAGAGGCCGAGCAGGGTTCTGATTCTGGAAAAATTTCCAGAATCAGACGTCTGTATTGACAGCCAGACGGCAAGGTCGACGTCTGTAAGATCATACAGACGTCTTAAAGGTGAGTTTCCGCTTTTCTTCTTCCTTCTTGTCGACTGACCGTACTGAGGGAGGGGGGTTGGCTGTGCGCAGGTTCGCTGATTCGCCATCCCTTGCGAATCAGACGTCTGGAAGTTGTACCAGACGACGGGAGTGACCTCCAGACGTCCGGAGGGACCATCGGACGTCTGGGATCTAGGCAGACGTCCCCGCAGACTTCTGGACGTCCGGGGAACCAAGCCGAACAGGTAATTCTCTGATCCACCGTTTAAGACGTCTGGAAGCAGTTCCAGACGTCTGATTTTGCACAGTATTGTCTTTCTCCACCCGTTAGGGCCCGTTTGGGCTCCGTTTTCCGCGATTCGAGTTGCGTTCGTTTCAGAATTAATTCCTCTACCCACCTACAGTAGCTATACACTGTTCTGAGACACTCCTTGTGTTTGATCCTTGTGATAGGACCTCGTTCGGTTGCAGTCTTGAGAGTCGCGGAGGCACGCGGGATTCCCGATCACGCCCCCATTACTCCCATTATACCTGGTAGAGTGGCTTTAAGTATTAATAAAATCTGTTAAAGTTTGGAACCATAACTAGAACCTAGGGCATTGCATGAATCCTAGGAATGAGAAATATATGGAATGATAGCTCCTAGGTGTTGCATGAATCCTAGGGCCGGAAAACTAGATTGTATGATAGATCCTAGGATATGGCATGAATCCTAGGATGGAAAAACTAGTGGAATGTATATTACTGCAGTCTTGGAAAAATGGAAAGGAATATATAAAGCTGCCTGTAAATCTAATTAACAGCTGCCTGTTATGAATAAAGAAACACGTTTGAGATCATGGAATTTGAGAACATGAATCTGGAAAGTGAAACATATGATGTTCTGAGATAAAGAGCTGGAACCCTACGGGGAATTAGGAGTGGAACTCCTGGAAAGAAAAAGGAATGGAACTGAGATGTAGTTTGTACTGTCTCTTGGGTACGCAGTACCAAGGGAAGTACCTGTACCTGTTTAGTGCAGAGTGGGGCCAGCCGCCCCAGGGACCCGGGGTTAGGATTTGCCGCTCTGTACCGACTTGTTGGCCCTCGTGTACGTAGTACCGAGGAGAGCTAGTAGTGTTAGGAGAGTACTAGCTACCCCACGGGCCCCGGGGTTCTGCTAGCCTCCTTCCCGACTTGTTAAGCCCACTAGGGCAAACCAGGGTAGTCAGGCGAGGGTGCGCGGACTGTGGAGGGGCAAGGCCCCGGTTTGGTTACTGTGGAGGGGTTGGACCCCTGTTACTGAGAGGGCTCTGCCCTGGTTCCGTGCTGTGCTTTGGGCGCACCCGTTAACGGAAACGACTGACCGCGTGCCAGTGCGGGCTAGCTACCTGTGCGTTTATCGCGTGTGCCGTAGTCACCATTACGTCTGTCAGTGACCTTGGGGTGGTTGACTGAGGGTAGGATCACCACGGGGGACTCTCCCGGCCAGGAGAGCACCACGTGCTACTTCTACTTTTGGAAAAGACTGCAATCAAGATCGTCCCACGAGGACATTCGAGATCAAGTAAAGGATCTGAGAAATAAATGAAATGGTGAGAAAAATTGAAAGATGTGAATAAAGGAAGTAATAGAACATAACAGCTACTGTACACTCTACTGTTGCCTTTATTTAGTTTGCCACTCTACTCAGCGTTTTGCTGACGTGTTACACTCGTTACCTTTTTCAGGACCAGGTGTTGAGCAGCCAGGGTCGGCGGCTGCAGAGGACGCTGGGCCGAGTAGGGTCCAGTAGAGTTACCACAGCTTTGTACCCCTTTTGTTTCTGTTCTAGTGAGTAGTTTTTGTTTCCGCTGTACCTTCTTTACCTGCAGTTTTTGTTATATGATAAATGTTGTTTTACTGTTCGGTGGTGCCTACTGTAGTAGTTTCCTTCCTTACTGCTGTACTTTCTTACTGTTAGTTATATTCATGCTGAATGTGGTTTATTTTACTGTCTTTTGGTTACTTCCTCGTTGGACGACTGGGTCTTGGGATTAGTCGAGTCGGTCCGGTTCTCGTGTCTCGTAGGTACTCGGGAACCGGGTCGTTACAAGATGGTATCAGAGCAAGGTCGTCCCGAGAAGTGAATCAACCGACTGGAAAATAACCAATTCACATGTTTATAGCTAGAGTAGCCACCACAACATATCTCTTGACATGAGGACCCGACCGAGGCAGAGGACTGGCTTGAGCAACTGGAGAAGATCTTCGACACCCTTCGCCCCCCGGTGGAGTGCCGCGTGGCCTTTGCCACATACCAGCTAGAGAGTGCGGCACACCGGTGGTGGAGGGCGGTCCGGGGTCAGGAGAGGGACGAGCCGACGTGGGACCAGTTCGTCACCCTCTTCTGCGAGCAGTACTTTCCCCAGACATGGCAGGACCAGAGGAGGCGGGAGTTCCACACTCTCCGCCAAGGGACGATGACCGTGAGCGCGTACCGCATGCGTTTCTTGGAGCTGTCCCGCTTTGCAGCGACAGCGGTAGCCACCGAGGAGGAGCGCCTTTGGAGGTTCACCGAGGGGCTCCGGCCTGCGATCCGGGGGTATGTCAAACCCTGAAGCTGCCGACGTTTTCGAGGGTGGTAGAGGCAGCTATGACTTACGAGAAGACCAACCCGTCCGCGCGAGAGACCGACGGCGGGCGGAAGAGGCCCTTTCAGCCAGACTTCTCACAGGGCCGGCGAGAACGGAGACACGTGGCGTCCGTAGGAGAGCCGTCACGTTGTGTAGGGCCATCAGTGGCCTTTGGGGGCCCTCGACAGGGGCCAGTCGCCAGCACCGGACCCCCGCCTAGCCGACAGCAGGGACTCACTGAGGGCGGGAGTCGGGTTCCCCTCTGCTACCAGTGTGGCCAGCCGGGCCACGTCAGGAGGGACTGCCCATCTAGGGCAGGAGGTCAGCAGATACTTCCCGTGCAGAGCACTGGAGGGCGTGCAGGAGGCCGCGGTTCCCAGGCACGAGGAGGAGGACAGCAGCCGCGAGGAGGGTACCGGCCAGCACCTACCCGTCCGACGCAGAGTGTGGCTGCTTCGTCCGCACCTAGAGCTGAGGGGCGTATCAACGCCCTAACACACAGGGATGCCAGAGCATCGGGAACCGTGGTAGCAGGTATGGTTTCAGTTTCTGGCAGACTCGTTTACACGCTTTTCAATTCCGGCGCTACGCACTCGTTTGTCGCAGCCAGTTTCGCAGTTAGTTTGGACCAGGATTATACACTGTTAGAGAATCCGTTCGTAATCAGAGGTCCGAGTGGTCAGCTGTTTGTAGCTGAGGAGGTGTACACGGGTTGCGGGGTCAGCATCGGGGGACATAGCCTGCCAGCTGACCTGATTATGATACAGATGGAGGACTTTGGAGTGATTCTGGGGATGGATTGGCTGTCCACTTACCACGCCTTGGTAGACTGTTTTGAGAGGAAGATTGTCTTCTCCATTCCGGAGTTGCCTCCTTTCGAGTTTCACGGGCAGCCAGTGGACGGAGGTTTCAGGTGCATTTCGGCACTTCGGGCGGCGAGACTTTTGAGCCAGGGGTGTGAGGGCTTCCTAGCTTGTGTGGTGGTAGAGCACAGCCCCGTGGCGGACTTCCAGAGCATCCCGGTGGTCAGAGAGTACCCCGACGTGTTTCCAGACGAGTTACCAGGACTACCGCCCGAGCGTGAGATCGAGTTTGAGATCTCACTAGTACCAGGGATCAGCCCCATCTCCACCGCGCCATACAGAATGGCACCGCTTGAGCTGCGAGAGCTCAAGTCTCAGTTGCAGGACCTTTTGGAGAAAGGTTTCGTGAGGCCCAGTGCGTCTCCCTGGGGAGCCCCGGTACTGTTTGTGAAGAAGAAGGATGGGACCCTACGCCTTTGTGTGGACTACCGACAGCTGAATAGGGTCACCATCAAGAACAGATATCCGCTGCCGAGGATTGACGATTTGTTTGACCAGTTGCGGGGTGCCACGGTGTTTTCCAAGATCGACTTGAGGTCTGGATACCACCAGTTGAGGATCAGGGAGACCGACGTCTCCAAGACAGCTTTCCGCACCCGGTACGGACACTACGAGTTTTTGGTCATGCCGTTTGGGCTGACCAATGCCCCCGCTGCTTTCATGGACCTGATGAACCGGGTGTTTAGACCGTACTTGGACCAGTTTGTGGTGGTTTTCATAGATGATGTACTCATCTATTCTAGAGATCGGACGCAGCACGGACAGCACTTGCGGATGGTTCTGGACACTCTGAGACGACGTAGGCTGTATGCCAAATACAGCAAGTGCGAGTTCTGGTTGAGGGAGGTGACCTTTTTGGGTCATGTGATCTCTGGAGACGGCCTGGCGGTGGATCCCGCCAAGGTCGAGGCAGTGCTCAGGTGGGAGAGACCACGTTCAGTCATTGAGATTCGCATTTTCCTGGGACTGGCAGGTTACTACAGACGGTTCATCAGCGGGTTTTCGCAGATTGCACGTCCTATGACACAGTTGACCTGGAAGGATGTGCCTTTCGCTTGGACAGACGCCTGTGAGGCGTGTTTTCTGTAGCTGAAGGAGAGGTTGACCTCGGCTCCCGTGCTCACCATCCCTGACAGTAGTGGCGGGTTCGTTGTGTACACGGACGCTTCCTTGCAGGGGTTAGGGTGTGTGCTCATGCAGAGGGGTCACGTGGTCGCTTACGCTTCGCGGCAACTGAAGCCCCATGAGCATACCTACCCTACCCACGATCTAGAGTTGGCAGCTGTTGTCTTCGCGCTGAAGACATGGAGGCACTACTTGTACGGTGAGACCTTCGAGATTTTTACAGATCACAAGAGCCTCAGATATCTTTTTGACCAGAAGGAGCTCAACATGAGACAGAGACGTTGGTTGGATCTCCTGAAGGCCTACGACTGCAGCATCTCCTACCACCCGGGAAAGGCCAATGTGGTGGCTGACGCCTTGAGCCGTAAGGTGCCCGCACGCTTGGCCAGTCTACAGTTACAGAGTTGGAGCCTTTTGGAGGAGGTGGGCAGTTGGCGACCTCTAGAGTTACGAGGGTACTGTGGGGCAGTGACGGTGACACGGCAGACCAGGCTAGAGTTGATAGACCGCATCATCACGGGACAGATGGCCGATCCGTACTTGCAGTCTTTGCGCGATAGAGTACTATCAGGGGACCCAGGGGACTTCTCTTTCACAGGCCAGGTGTTACGCTTGAGGGGACGGTTGTGCGTCCCCAGAGACGAGGAGCTGTTGAGAGAGCTCCTGACTGAGGCACACGGTTCCAGATTCACCATACATCCCGGAAACACGAAAATGTACCATGACTTGAGACGCGAGTTCTGGTGGAGAGGGATGAAGCGGGATGTGGGTGAGTTCGTGCAGCAGTGCTTAGTGTGCCAGCAGGTGAAAGCCGAGCATCAGAGGCCTGCAGGGCCGCTTCAGCCGCTTCCAGTGCCAGAGTGGAAGTGGGAGAGCATCACCATGGACTTGGTGGTGGGCTTGCCTGTTACCCAGCGAGGACACGACGCAGTCTGGGTAATAGTGGATAGATTGACGAAGACGGCACGATTCTTGGGCAGAGAGGTATATCCGTGATGTGGTGCGACTACACGGAGTTCCGCGGGAGATCGTATCCGACCGGGATACCCGCTTTACGTCCCAGTTTTGGGCTGAGTTTCAGCAGGCTTTGGGGACGAGGTTGAGGTTTAGCACGGCTTACCACCCCCAGACGGACGGACAGTCGGAACGCACGATACAGACACTTGAGGACCTTTTGCGTGCCTATGTACTAGACTGGAGGGGCTCTTGGGAGGAGCACCTGCCCCTGGCGGAGTTTGCATACAACAACAGTTATCACTCGAGTATCGGCATGGCTCCCTACGAGGCTCTGTACGGACGGAAGTGCACGGCACCCTTGAGTTGGGTTGAGGTGGGGACCAAGTGGGAGGTTGGCCCCAGGTTGATCCGGCAGAGTCAGGAGGTAGTTGAGCAGATCCACAGACGACTTCGTACTGTCAGGAGCAGACAGAAGAGCTACGCAGATCGCAGACGCAGAGAGGTGCAGTTCGAGGTTGGGGACCACGTCTTCCTTCGTGTTTCGCCCATGAAGGGCTTACAGCGGTTTGGGGTGAGAGGGAAGCTCGCGCCGAGGTTCGTGGGGCCCTTTGAGGTCCTGGAGCGGGTTGGACCCGTTGCTTACAGACTTGCCCTTCCCCCGCAGCTTTCTGGTGTGCACGACGTGTTCCACGTGTCCAACCTCAGGAAGTACGTAGCCGATCCCAGCCACGTATTGAGCCACGAGAGCGTCGAGGTGAGCGACGACCTGACCTACCCCGAGCGGCCAGTGCAGATCCTAGACCGGGCCGTCCGCAGGTTGAGACGAAAGCAAGTACCCTTGGTAAAGGTTTTGTGGAGGAGCCAGCGGTACGAGGAGGCTACCTGGGTGCCTGAGGCGGCAATGCGGGAGCGGTACCTAGAGCTTTTCGCGGGTACGTCTTTTCGGACCGGCTTCGGTCCTCTTTGAGTTTGTTATGGTTGTTGGACATCTTTTTCCCGCACCCTAGTTGGCGCAAGTTTCAGGGATGAAACTTCCTTTGAGTTTGTTATATTGTAACGAGCGCGTGCCCAAGACGCCCTTTAAGACGTCTGGGAGGTGGCCCAGACGTCGGACCAGATGTCTGGGATCACATCCAGACGTCTGACCAGACGTCCGGGATAGTTTACAGACGTCTAGAGAACAGTTATGTTCGCACGGGAGATTCGTCTCCGCGCCTGTGCGCGCAGACCTGCGATTCTGCCCTCTTTCTCTACGGCTGCGACCGCCTTCTCTCTCCTCCTCGCGCGGCCTTAAAAGGGCGCGCCTCCCCTCCCGTCTCCACCATCTTCTTCCTTCTTCTCCTGCCTGTGCGCGAGAGCGAGCGGACGCGAGGGCGCAGCGACAGCGGCAGCCGCAGTGAGCGCGGAGG
Source organism: Thalassia testudinum (assembly GCA_037157565.1). Taxonomy (NCBI): domain Eukaryota; kingdom Viridiplantae; phylum Streptophyta; class Magnoliopsida; order Alismatales; family Hydrocharitaceae; genus Thalassia; species Thalassia testudinum. The sequence goes on along the minus strand of JAZHRO010000036.1, from coordinate 122,412,934 downwards.
AGGTGCGGCGTGCGAGGGCGGGGCTTTGCCGTGAGGGCGAGCTCGCCGGAGCGGCTTGGCTGGCCGGCGGAGGGCGCAGGGGGCGCGGAGCGACGCGGAGAGGGACCTGCTGCGGGCTGAGCAGCAGACGCGCGAGGTGCGACGCGGGTGGCGTCGCGAGCGGAGGCCGAGCAGGGTTCTGATTCTGGAAAAATTTCCAGAATCAGACGTCTGTATTGACAGCCAGACGGCAAGGTCGACGTCTGTAAGATCATACAGACGTCTGAAAGGTGAGTTTCCGCTTTTCTTCTTCCTTCTTGTCGACTGACCGTACTGAGGGAGGGGGGTTGGCTGTGCGCAGGTTCGCTGATTCGCCATCCCTTACGAATCAGACGTCTGGAAGTTGTACCAGACGGCGGGAGTGACCTCCAGACGTCCGGAGGGACCATCGGACGTCTGGGATTTAGGCAGACGTCCCCGCAGACTTCTGGACGTCCGGGGAACCAAGCCGAACAGGTAATTCTCTGATCCACCGTTTAAGACGTCTGGAAGGAGTTCCAGACGTCTGATTTTGCACAGTATTGTCTTTCTCCACCCGTTAGGGCCCGTTTGGGCTCCGTTTTTCGCGATTCGAGTTGCGTTCGTTTCAGAATTAATTCCTCTACCCACCTACAGTAGCTATACACTGTTCTGAGACACTCCTTGTGTTTGATCCTTGTGATAGGACCTCGTTCGGTTGCAGTCTTGAGAGTCGCGGAGGCACGCGGGATTCCCGATCACGCCCCCATTACTCCCGTTGTACCTGGTAGAGTGGCTTTAAGTATTAATAAAATCTGTTAAAGTTTGGAACCATAACTAGAACCTAGGGCATTGCATGAATCCTAGGAATGAGAAATATATGGAATGATAGCTCCTAGGTGTTGCATGAATCCTAGGGCCGGAAAACTAGATTGTATGATAGATCCTAGGATATGGCATGAATCCTAGGATGGAAAAACTAGTGGAATGTATATTACTGCAGTCTTGGAAAAATGGAAAGGAATATATAAAGCTGCCTGTAAATCTAATTAACAGCTGCCTGTTATGAATAAAGAAACACGTTTGAGATCATGGAATTTGAGAACGTGAATCTGGAAAGTGAAACATATGATGTTCTGAGATAAAGAGCTGGAACCCTACGGGGAATTAGGAGTGGAACTCCTGGAAAGAAAAAGGAATGGAACTGAGATGTAGTTTGTACTGTCTCTTGGGTACGCAGTATCAAGGGAAGTACCTGTACCTGTTTAGTGCAGAGTGGGGCCAGCCGCCCCAGGGACCCGGGGTTAGGATTGGCCGCTCTGTACCGACTTGTTGGCCCTCGTGTATGTAGTACCGAGGAGAGCTAGTAGTGTTAGGAGAGTACTAGCTACCCCACGGGCCCCGGGGTTCTGCTAGCCTCCTTCTCCGACTTGTTAAGCCCACTAGGGCAAACCAGGGTAGTCAGGCGAGGGTGCGCGGACTGTGGAGGGGCAAGGCCCCGGTTTGGTTACTGTGGAGGGGTTGGACCCCTGTTACTGAGAGGGCTCTGCCCTGGTTCCGTGCTGTGCTTTGGGCGCACCCGTTAACGGAAACGACTGACCGCGTGCCAGTGCGAGCTAGCTACCTGTGCGTTTATCGCACGTGCCATAGTCACCGTTACGTCTGTTAGTGACCTTGGGGTGGTTGACTGAGGGTAGGATCACCACGGGGGACTCTCCCGGCCTGGAGAGCACCACGTGCTACTTCTACTTTTGGAAAAGACTGCAATCAAGATCGTCCCACGAGGATATTCGAGATCAAGTAAAGGATCTGAGAAATAAATGAAATGGTGAGAAAAATTGAAAGATGTGAATAAAGGAAGTAATAGAACATAACAGCTACTGTATACTCTACTGTTGCCTTTAGTTAGTTTTCCACTCTACTCAGCGTTTTGCTGACGTGTTACACTCGTTACTTTTTTAGGACCAGGTGTTGAGCAGCCAGGGTCGGCGGCTGCAGAGGACGCTGGGCTGAGTAGGGTCCAGTAGAGTTACCACAGCTTTGTACCCCTTTTGTTTCTGTTCTAGTGAGTAGTTTTTGTTTCCGCTGTACCTTCTTTACCTGCAGTTTTTGTTGTATGATAAATGTTGTTTTACTGTTGTGGTGGTGCCTACTGTAGTAGTTTCTTTCCTTACTGCTGTACTTTCTTACTGTTAGTTATATTCATGCTGAATGTGGTTTATTTTACTGTCTTTTGGTTACTTCCTCGTTGGACGACTGGGTCTTGGGATTAGTCGAGTCGGTCCGGTTCTCGTGTCTCGTAGGGACTCGGGAACCGGGTCGTTACACAAGATGTCTGACCCTCAGTCCAGACATCTTACCAGATGTCTGACCTAAAGTACAGACGTCTTAAAAAGGATTAACGAATCGAGTCTTAACAACACACATTCACTCACACAATATATTGTAATCAAACTAAATATATATGTGGGAACAATTGCTCAACCAACAAGTAACATGAAATCAAAACATAGTAATTAGAAAAAAAAAGAGTGAGGTGGTGGTGGTGGTGGTGGTAGCAGCAGGGAGGAGGTTGAAGGAGGAGTATGAGTTGGTTGTGGTGCAGGGGAAGGGAAGGGAGGAGACTGAGGTGGTGGTGGTGGTGATGGTTGCAGGAAGGAGGTGGGAGGAGGAGACTGAGGTGGTGGTGATGGTGGTGGTAGGGAGGAAGGAGGAGCATGAAGTGGTGGTGGTGGTGGCAGCAGGAGGAGTAAGGAGGAGGAGACTGAGGTGGTGGTGGTGGAGGCGGCAAGGAGGGAGGAGCATGAAGAACATGAGTTACAGCTACCGTTGATTGCATGCATTCTCGATCCTATGGTCAAATTGTCTCCAAACTTCGTGCTCCTTCATGCGTAACTTCATCCCTTAGTCCAAATCCCATCTAACGATGCATCTTTGATTTGAACCTTCCCATCATCCTCTTAGTTCATCTCCACCATGGAAGCCCTAATCATCTAAATCCACCACTACAATTACTAGATATCCTTCTCACCTATTTAATCAACTCCCCTGAGCTCGCACGAGAGTATCAACCTCCCTACTACATTTCTCGAGGCAATCCCTTCGTCCCTCTGATCTCTCCTCACTCTACCTTTACTCCATTGCTATGGCAGTGGAGGTCACTTTCTCCGATCTTCCTCGCTGCTAAGGACTTCGTAGCACCCCAAGGAGACCCAGAGCTTCCCTAGCAAGCTTTCCCTCTGTCGAATCTTCTCCCATCATTCCTCGCTGCAGCCACTAGCTGTAGCTTTCCTCAAGTCCTGTTCTTCCACTTAGTATAGGATTTACTACTTTCATAGGTTAGGTTTACCGCTTTCTTAGGTTAATTAGATAATGTAGATCGTAGTATAATGTCTGAATTGTTTGGATTAGCTCTAGGATAGAGTAGGTCAAGTTTGTCTTCGATCCACACCTCTTTGATCAATTTAGATCAGAGTGGTATTCGCACACGTTTCCTTCATACAACTCCCTAACCATTTCATGACCACTTTCATTTAATTTCTTCATGTTTTTTAATCCATATTCCACCCCACCCATCAAAGTTGAGTTGGATCTGAAGTTCACCAACTTCTAGATCCAATTCACACTCAAGCCCATCTAGGGGTCTTCTAATCCACCTCAGATGTTCACAAGGACCTCTGATCCAGTTTTAATCGAACCAATTTGCTTGATTGACTTGTATTTGGATTTCAAGCCCAATCACAAGAGTTTGGATCAATTTGATCTTAAATGGATTTAATCGAGCAAATTGAGGTTGTTTTATTTAATTGGGTTCATTGCAATGATTCTGAGCTGCTTTGATTGAATTTTCTTTCTCAGATGAGCAAATGCCCAATCTGAGCTCAGTTATGGGTAGTTTTAGCTAATGAACCTCAGATCCACTGAGATGAGGCTTAATAATGACCCAGTTGTGTTTTTATGGGATCGCTTGAGGTCCTAAACACTGATCGTTAGTGTTTAGGAGCTTAAGGTGATCAAATCACCTAGACGAACCCAAAAGAATAGCCCATTTGATATTTAAAGGTCAACTAAGATTTTTAAAGGTTTTGATAGAAGTTTTGAGTTGGTTGAAAGGTGGATTTCCAGTAGAGCTCATCAGATCTGAAAAGCTGCTAATAACTGCTTTATTTTGTCTAGCTAAACAAGTTTTCATGGAGAATTTTAGCTCTGATTTCAAATGACTTGAAGATGAAATGGTTTGTGTGATTCGTAGCCCTTAGATCTGATTTATCACATCTAAGGATGATATTTTGCAAACCTTAAATTAGACCTTGTGGGTCTAGTCTTTGATTCTGCAGATTTGCAGCAGTTCTTGGCTACTGGACAGCAGCTGTAGTTGATTGTCTAGGTCTGATTCAGGATGGATGTTGGGTTGGTTTTGAAGAAATGATGTAGCTGACATGTTGTATAGTGTTAGATTTTATCAAGAAGCATTCATGTACAAGGATTTGGTTTTAATTCCATCCAAATTGCATGTAAATTTGGTTTTAAATTTCTTGTTAGCCCATATGGAATGGATTAACTATCCAAATGTAATTTTGCTTGAGATTTGAATTGAAATTTATGTTTAGATGTTTGAGCATCCTTGCTGTGTTGTAATGAACGTTTGTGACTGCTTAACTAGCTGCCCAACCTATTAGAACCCCTCCTTAGGCCTTAGGTTTCTATTCTAAACACTTATTCAAGGCCTCTCATAGGTTAGTTTGTAAATAAATAAAATACATTAAAAAAATAAAAAAAATTGAAACAAACTTGTCTTATGTAAGATCAGGTATTTTTCTAGGTGCTAGTCAAGTTTCAAAGTAATCTGAACTCCCAGCTTGGTAGAACATTTTAACCAACGGTTTAGTATACTTTGGAATTTAATAATAGAACCTAACTCAAAAACACCAAAAAGAAACTTCTTCCCTCTCATCTCATTTTTTCTCTCCCATCCCCTACCTCTACTATACATATAAAAACTATAAGTATCAGAACATTCCCAAAAATACCTTGTATAGTGTGTATATACTTGTAAATATAATTTAAACTACGCTATATGTATATATTGTAGAATATGTAAATAATGAGTATAAATAACTTATACATGTAATATATATATATGTATATATATAATAAAATATTTAGAATGAGTTATTATATATATAACTTTATTATATAATTATATATTAATTTATATTAAGTTAAATATATATAAACCTAAGTAATTCTAAATACCTATTTATATACTTATAACCCCTGTAATACTAAACGTACGTATTTAAGTACTTAATACATACTGTAAGATACTTGTAATTTAATTTAATTAGGTAATAAAAGTAGGTAATTAAGTTATTAAGTTAATTAAGTAATTTATTAACTTAAAATAAAATAAATTAGTAAATTAAGTTAATACTAAAGTAATCTATATTGTATACTTGTATAATATTATTTTATGTATATTTGACCTATTTATACTGTATTTGTACTATACTACAGTATTTATAAGTTATTTATGTACATAACTATCCAAAACATGTATTTAAATGTAAATAAATTCAAACAAAGACTCTAAAATACATTAAAATTGTATAATAAATACTTTACTATGTAAACTAACTCTATATAAAGTCAATTTTGTAATTAAGTTACCAATTTATACGTTAATTAGTAAATTAAACCCTAAGTTAATGTGTACAACTTCATAACTTTAACTAATTTTATTATATATTTAAATAACTTATTTTTGTAAATAAATTATACAATTATTTAGAACTCTATAAGGTCTTTCTAATGGTATATTTTAATTAGAAATTGGAACTAATTATGGCCCTCAAATCGAGGACCAAAATCAGCAAATTAGAACGCTTGCGTGTGCTGAGCTACATACAAATCTGCTGCGTGAGAAAGTGGCACATTGTGAGTCTGTGAAGTGATGTTGTGGTATAAAGTGAATTCGCACCCCATGTCGACCAGTCGTCAGTGCAGGGCACGAAATAAAACCTTTACCCATTCCTCTCCTAAGCATAGCACATACATGAGCATTCTAAACAGTGGTAGGCCGAGGGCCACACACTATAGCTGGGCCCAAATTGGGCTTATAATCGGATATAAATGCATAATTAATGAACTAGGGTTGTCCCCCTAATAGTGGTCAGGTCACACCTCTATAAGATGCTGTGTATCCACGAAAAGGTCCGACCCACCCATTAAAAACCTAACTTTTAGGTTGGTGAATAGTGCAGTGAGGAGAGGCCCTAAAAAATGACTAAGTGTTGAAGAAAGTAAAGAAGAAAGGAGAGGAGAGTTAGAAGAAAAATGTTAAGTGTATGCATGTGTGTATGCTGTGTGAGTGTGTCGTGTTTGTGTGCATGTATAGGTATATATGTAGTGTATGTCTACATAAATGTGTAGTATAGTATAATAGTATGTAAATAATTAAATGTAAATAAAGTATACGAATATATAGTATGTATAGATATGTACATATGTATAATATAAGTAGAGTAAGTATTGTTTGAGACTCTTATATGTATATAAATAAAATTAAGGCTTTAGTGACAGATACATCCGTCACTGTATATATGTATATTTGTTAGTATAGGTAACTATGTTTGCCTTATATTGTGTATATATTTTACTAAGGCTATAGCAACATATATATATGTTACTATATGTACAGAGTATGTTACTAAAGATATTAGTATGTTGATATAACTTAGTATAGTAGATATTAGTAGTTATTTTTGTACCTACATTTAGGTATTACTTAGAGTATTTGTATATAGCTAACTTAATGTAGTTGAATAGAGCTTTTGATGCCTATTATTTATGAATATGTTTAAGGCATTGTAGATAGAAATAATTGATTCTTTTGTATATAATCAACCCATTCATTTATTATTTGATTTATTCATTTTTATTGTAAATAAAATTAACATTTTTGGAATAAAAGGACATTTTTGGACAAAGAGAGTGATGTATGTCAATAACTACCTCCCAGTGAACGACCTGGAAACTAACCAGTAAAATTGTAATTAAATAAAATGACACGACATCTATTTGCATTGTGTCAAATATACTATAACAATGACATCATAAAATAACATTTTTATCGCAAACAGATAGTTGTTGACCATATTTTTGGTGTCGTTACCAGGGACAAAAACCTGACAATAGTGCTGTATAATGATTGATGATGTCGTTTATGTTAGGAGTCGAAGCCACGTGCTCGATTTTGGTCGACATTCGTCGATGGTTTTAATGAAATCGTCGAGTTAACAACTTGTAACGAGCGCGTGCCCCAGACGCCTTTTAAGACGTCTGGGAGGTGGCCCAGACGTCGGACCAGACGTCCGGGAAAGTTTACAGACATCTGGAGAACAGTTATGTTCGCACGGGAGATTCGTCTGCGCGCCTGTGCGCGCAGACCTGCGATTCTGCCCTCTTTCTCTGCGGCTACAGGCGGCTGCGACCGCCTTCTCTCTCCTCCTCGCGCGGCCTTAAAAGGGCACGCCTCCCCTCCCGTCTCCACCATCTTCTTCCTTCTTCTCCTGCCTGTGCGCGAGAGCGAGCGGACGCGAGGGCGTAGCAGCAGCGGCAGCCGCAGTGAGCGCGGAGGAGGTGCGGCGTGCGAGGGCGGGGCTCTGCCGTGAGGGCGAGCTCGCCGGAGCGGCTTGGCCGGCCGGCGGAGGGCGCAGGGGGCGCGGAGCGATGCGGAGAGGGACCTGCTGCGGGCTGAGCAGCAGACGCGCGAGGTGCGATGCGGGTGGCGTCGCGAGCGGAGGCCGAGCAGGGTTCTGATTCTAGAAAAATTTCCAGAATCAGACGTCTGTATTGACAGCCAGACGGCAAGGTCGACATCTGTAAGATCATACAGACGTCTGAAAGGTGAGTTTCCACTTTTCTTCTTCCTTCTTGTCGACTGACCGTACTGAGGGAGGGGGGTTGGCTGTGCGCAGGTTCGCTGATTCGCCATCCCTTGCGAATCAGACGTCTGGAAGTTGTACCAGACGGCAGGAGTGACCTCCAGACGTCCGGAGGGACCATCGGACGTCTGGGATCTAGGCAGACGTCCCCGCAAACTTCTGGACGTCCGGGGAACCAAGCCGAACAGGTAATTCTCTGATCCACCGTTTAAGACGTCTGGAAGGAGTTCCAGACGTCTGATTTTGCACAGTATTGTCTTTCTCCACCCGTTAGGGCCCGTTTGGGCTCCGTTTTTCGCGATTCGAGTTGCGTTCGTTTCAGAATTAATTCCTCTACCCACCTACAGTAGCTATACACTGTTCTGAGACACTCCTTGTGTTTGATCCTTGTGATAGGACCTCGTTCGGTTGCAGTCTTGAGAGTCGCGGAGGCACGCGGGATTCCCGATCACGCCCCCATTACTCCCGTTGTACCTGGTAGAGTGGCTTTAAGTATTAATAAAATCTGTTAAAGTTTGGAACCATAACTAGAACCTAGGGCATTGCATGAATCCTAGGAATGAGAAATATATGGAATGATAGCTCCTAGGTGTTGCATGAATCCTAGGGCCGGAAAACTAGATTGTATGATAGATCCTAGGATATGGCATGAATCCTAGGATGGAAAAACTAGTGGAATGTATATTACTGCAGTCTTGGAAAAATGGAAAGGAATATATAAAGCTGCCTGTAAATCTAATTAACAGCTGCCTGTTATGAATAAAGAAACACGTTTGAGATCATGGAATTTGAGAACGTGAATCTGGAAAGTGAAACATATGATGTTCTGAGATAAAGAGCTGGAACCCTACGGGGAATTAGGAGTGGAACTCCTGGAAAGAAAAAGGAATGGAACTGAGATGTAGTTTGTACTGTCTCTTGGGTACGCAGTACCAAGGGAAGTACCTGTACCTGTTTAGTGCAGAGTGGGGCCAGCCGCCCCAGGGACCCGGGGTTAGGATTGGCCGCTCTGTACCGACTTGTTGGCCCTCGTGTACGTAGTACCGAGGAGAGCTAGTAGTGTTAGGAGAGTACTAGCTACCCCACGGGCCCTGGGGTTCTGCTAGCCTCTTTCACCGACTTGTTAGGCCCACTAGGGCAAACCAGGGTAGTCAGGCGAGGGTGCGCGGACTGTGGAGGGGCAAGGCCCCGGTTTGGTTACTGTAGAGGGGTTGGACCCCTGTTACTGAGAGGGCTCTGCCCTAGTTCCGTGCTGTGCTTTGGGCACACCCGTTAACGGAAACGACTGACCGCGTGCCAGTGCGGGCTAGCTACCTGTGCGTTTATCGCGCGTGCCGTAGTCACCGTTACGTCTGTCAGTGACCTTGGGGTGGTTGACTGAGGGTAGGATCACCACGGGGGACTCTCCCGGCCAGGAGAGCACCACGTGCTACTTCTACTTTTGGAAAAGACTGCAATCAAGATCGTTCCCACGAGGACATTCGAGATCAAGTAAAGGATCTGAGAAATAAATGAAATAGTAAGAAAAATTGAAAGATGTGAATAAAGGAAATAGTAGAACATAACAGCTACTGTATACTCTACTGTTGCCTTTAGTTAGTTTGCCACTCTACTCAGCGTTTTGCTGACGTGTTACACTCGTTACCTTTTTCAGGACCAGGTGCTGAGCAGCCAGGGTCGGCGGCCGCAGAGGACGCTGGGCCGAGTAGGGTCCAGTAGAGTTACCACAGCTTTGTACCCCTTTTGTTTCTGTTCTAGTGAGTAGTTTTTGTTTCCGCTGTACCTTCTTTACCTGCAGTTTTTGTTATATGATAAATGTTGTTTTACAGTTGTGGTGGTACCTACTGTAGTAGTTTCTTTCCTTACTGCTGTACTTTCTTACTGTTAGTTATATTCATGCTAAATGTGGTTTATTTTACTGTCTTTTGGTTACTTCCTCGTTGGACGACTGGGTCTTGGGATTAGTCGAGTCGGTCCGGTTCTCGTGTCTCGTAGGGACTCGGAAACCGGGTCGTTACAAGATGGTATCAGAGCAAGGTCGTCCCGAGAAGTGAATCAACTGACTGGAAAATAACCAATTCACATGTTTATAGCTAGAGTAGCCACCACAACATATCTCTTGACATGAGCTCTTAGAAGTCTTGTTAGGTACCATTTGTTTTGACGTTTCCGTTTTATTTCGCGTCTCCTTGCAGGAGATGCCTCGTCGCGGGACTGGCGAGACTGGCCGCGGGCGCAGCCGAGGGCGAGGTCGGAGAGGTGGTCGTGCTGTCGTTGACGTCTCGGTGGACCAGCCGCCACTCCCTGGCATCCAGGCCCAGGACCTCGCCAGACTGATACGGGATATTGTACGAGAGGAGCTCCACCCACCGCCCCGAGCACCTCCTCCTGGGGTTGCAGAGGGGGAGTCCTCTGTGGGACCACGCGACAGACGCGGCGCTGGACACGAGGGAGGGGATGGGCCCCTGCCGCCCCCACCTTCCTCCGACACTTCTGTACACGAGGCACCTTCGCCTGGAGGTGCACCAGCACCTCCCCTACAACGCCACTTCGAGCTTTTCGGACAGTTCCGGAAGCTGAAGCCCCCCTCCTTCAAGGGGGATGAGGACCCGACCGAGGCAGAGGACTGGCTTGAGCAGCTGGAGAAGATCTTCGACAACCTTCGCCCCCCGGGGGAGTGCCGAGTGGCCTTTGCCACGTACCAGCTGGAGAGTGCGGCACACCGGTGGTGGAGGCCGGTCCGGGGTCAGGAGAGGGACGAGCCGACGTGGGACCAGTTCGTCACCCTCTTCTGCGAGCAGTACTTTCCCCAGACATGGCAGGACCAGAGGAGGCGGGAGTTCCACACTCTCCGCCAAGGGACGATGACCGTGAGCGCGTACCGCACGCGTTTCTTGGAGCTGTCCCGCTTTGCAGCTACAGCGGTAGCCACTGAGGAGGAGCGCCTTTGGAGGTTCACCGAGGGGCTCTGGCCTGCGATCCGGGGGTATGTCAAACCCCTGAAGCTGCCGACGTTTTCGAGGGTGGTAGAGGCAGCTATGACTTACGAGGAGACCAACCCGTCCGCGCGAGAGACCGACGGCGGGCGGAAGAGGCCCTTTCAGCCAGACTTCTCACAGGGCCGGCGAGAACGGAGACATGTGGCGTCCGCAGGAGAGCCGTCACGTTGTGCAGGGCCATCAGTGGCCTTTGGGGGCCCTCGACAGGGGCCAGTCGCCAGCACCGGACCCCCGCCTAGCCGACAGCAGGGACTCACTGAGGGCGGGAGTCGGGTTCCCCTCTGCTACCAGTGTGGCCAGCCGGGCCACGTCAGGAGGGACTGCCCATCTAGGGCAGGAGGTCAGCAGATACTTCCCGTGCAGAGCACTGGAGGGCGTGCAGGAGGCCGCGGTTCCCAGGCACGAGGAGGAGGACAGCAGTCGCGAGGAGGGTACCGGCCAGCACCTACCCGTCCGACGCAGAGTGTGGCTGCTTCGTCTGCACCTAGAGCTGAGGGGCGTATCAACGCCCTAACACACAGGGACGCCAGAGCATCGGGATCCGTGGTAGCAGGTATGGTTTCAGTTTCTGGCAGACCCGTGTACACGCTTTTCGATTCCGACGCTACGCACTCGTTTGTTGCAGCCAGTTTCGCAGTTAGTTTGGACCAGGATTATACACTGTTAGAGAATCCGTTCGTAATCAGAGGTCCGAGTGGTCAGCTGTTTGTAGCTGAGGAGGTGTACACGGGTTGCAGGGTCAGCATCGGGGGACATAGCCTGCCAGCTGACCTGATTATGATACAGATGGAGGACTTTGGAGTGATTCTGGGGATGGATTGGTTGTCCACTTACCACGCCTTGGTAGACTGTTTTGAGAGGAAGATTGTCTTCTCCATTCCGGAGTTGCCTCCTTTCGAGTTTCACGGGCAGCCAGTGGACGGAGGTTTCAGGTGCATTTCGGCACTTCGGGCGGCGAGACTTTTGAGCCAGGGGTGTGAGGGCTTCCTAGCTTGTGTGGTGGCAGAGCACAGCCCCGTGGCGGACTTCCAGAGCATCCCGGTGGTCAGAGAGTACCCCGACGTGTTTCCAGACGAGTTACCAGGACTACCGCCCGAGCGTGAGATCGAGTTTGAGATCTCACTAGTACCAGGGATCAGCCCCATCTCCACCGCGCCATACAGAATGGCACCGCTTGAGCTGCGAGAGCTCAAGTCTCAGTTGCAGGACCTTTTGGAGAAAGGTTTCGTGAGGCCCAGTGCGTCTCCCTGGGGAGCCCCGGTACTGTTTGTGAAGAAGAAGGATGGGACCCTACGCCTTTGTGTGGACTACCGACAGCTGAATAGGGTCACCATCAAGAACAGATATCCGCTGCCGAGGATTGACGATTTGTTTGACCAGTTACGGGGTGCCACGGTGTTTTCCAAGATCGACTTGAGGTCTGGATACCACCAGTTGAGGATCAGGGAGACCGACGTCTCCAAGACAGCTTTCCGCACCCGGTACGGACACTACGAGTTTTTGGTCATGCCGTTTGGGCTGACCAATGCCCCCGCTGCTTTCATGGACCTGATGAACCGGGTGTTTAGACCGTACTTGGACCAGTTTGTGGTGGTTTTCATAGATGATGTACTCATCTATTCTAGAGATCGGATGCAGCACGGACAGCACTTGCGGATGGTTCTGGACACTCTGAGACAACGTAGGCTGTACGCCAAATACAGCAAGTGCGAGTTCTGGTTGAGGGAGGTGACCTTTTTGGGTCATGTGATCTCTGGAGACGGCCTGGCGGTGGATCCCGCCAAGGTCGAGGCAGTGCTCAGGTGGGAGAGACCGCGTTCAGTCATTGAGATTCGCAGTTTCCTGGGACTGGCAGGTTACTACAGACGGTTCATCAGAGGGTTTTCGCAGATTGCACGTCCTATGACACATTTGACCCGGAAGGATGTGCCTTTCGCTTGGACAGACGCCTGTGAGGCGTGTTTTCTGGAGCTGAAGGAGAGGTTGACCTCGGCTCCCGTGCTCACCATCCCTGATAGTAGTGGCGGGTTCGTTGTGTACACGGACGCTTCCTTGCAGGGGTTAGGAGGTGTGCTCATGCAGAGGGGTCACGTGGTCGCTTACGCTTCGTGGCAACTGAAGCCCCATGAGCATACCTACCCTACCCACGATCTAGAGTTGGCAGCTGTTGTCTTCGCGCTGAAGACATGGAGGCACTACTTGTACGGTGAGACCTTCGAGATTTTTACAGATCACAAGAGCCTCAGATATCTTTTTGACCAGAAGGAGCTCAACATGAGACAGAGACGTTGGTTGGAGCTCCTGAAGGACTACGACTGCAGCATCTCCTACCACTCGGGAAAGGCCAATGTGGTGGCTGACGCCTTGAGCCGTAAGGCGCCCGCACGCTTGGCCAGTCTACAGTTACAGAGTTGGAGCCTTTTGGAGGAGGTGGGCAGTTGGCGACCTCTAGAGTTACGAGGGTACTGTGGGGCAGTGACGGTGACACGGCAGACCAGGCTAGAGTTGATAGACCGCATCATCACGGGACAGATGGCCGATCCGTACTTGCAGTCTTTGCGCGATAGAGTACTATCAGGGGACCCAGGGGACTTCTCTTTCACAGGCCAGGTGTTACGCTTGAGGGGACGGTTGTGCGTCCCCAGAGACGAGGAGCTGTTGAGAGAGCTCCTGACTGAGGCACACGGTTCCAGATTCACCATACATCCCGGAAACACGAAAATGTACCATGACTTGAGACGCGAGTTCTGGTGGAGAGGGATGAAGCGGGATGTGGGTGAGTTCGTGCAGCAGTGCTTAGTGTGCCAGCAGGTGAAAGCCGAGCATCAGAGGCCTGCAGGGCCGCTTCAGCCGCTTCCAGTGCCAGAGTGGAAGTGGGAGAGCATCACCATGGACTTGGTGGTGGGCTTACCTGTTACCCAGCGAGGATACGACGCAGTCTGGGTAATAGTGGATAGATTGATGAAGACGGCACGATTCTTGCCGATCCGAGTCACTTTGGGACCAGCACAGTTGGCAGAGAGGTATATCCGTGATGTGGTGCGACTACACGGAGTTCCGCGGGAGATCGTATCCGACCGGGATACCCGCTTTACGTCCCAGTTTTGGGCTGAGTTTCAGCAGGCTTTGGGGACGAGGTTGAGGTTTAGCACGGCTTACCACCCCCAGACGGACGGACAGTCGGAACGCACGATACAGACACTTGAGGACCTTTTGCGTGCCTATGTACTAGACTGGAGGGGCTCTTGGGAGGAGCACCTGCCCCTGGCGGAGTTTGCATACAACAACAGTTATCACTCGAGTATCGGCATGGCTCCCTACGAGGCTCTGTACGGACGGAAGTGCACGGCACCCTTGAGTTGGGTTGAGGTGGGGACCAAGTGGGAGGTTGGCCCCAGGTTGATCCGGCAGAGTTAGGAGGTAGTTGAGCAGATCCACAGACGACTTCGTACTGTCAGGAGCAGACAGAAGAGCTACGCAGATCGCAGACGCAGAGAGGTGCAGTTCGAGGTTGGGGACCACGTCTTCCTTCGTGTTTCGCCCATGAAGGGCTTACAGCGGTTTGGGGTGAGAGGGAAGCTCGCGCCGAGGTTCGTGGGGCCCTTTGAGGTCCTGGAGCGGGTTGGACCGTTGCTTACAGACTTGCCCTTCCCCCGCAGCTTTCTGGTGTGCACGACGTGTTCCACGTGTCCAACCTCAGGAAGTACGTAGCCGATCCCAGCCACGTATTGAGCCACGAGAGCGTCGAGGTGAGCGACGACCTGACCTACCCCGAGCGGCCAGTGCAGATCCTAGACCGAGCCGTCCGCAGGTTGAGACGAAAGCAAGTACCCCTGGAAAAGCTTTTGTGGAGGAGCCAGCGGTACGAGGAGGCTACCTGGGAGCCTGAGGTGGCAATGCGGGAGCGGTACCCAGAGCTTTTCGCGGGTACGTCTTTTCGGACCGACTTCGGTCCTCTTTGAGTTTGTTATGGTTGTTGGACATCTTTTTCCCGCACCCTAGTTGGCGCAAGTTTCGGGGACGAAACTTCCTTTGAGTTTGTTATATTGTAACGAGCGCGTGCCCCAGACGCCTTTTAAGACGTTTGGGAGGTGGCCCAGACGTCGGACCAGACGTCTAGGATCACATCCAGACGTCTGACCAGACGTTCGAGATAGTTTACAGACGTCTGGAGAAAAGTTATGTTCGCACGGGAGATTCGTCTGCGCGCCTGTGCGCGCAGACCTGCGATTCTACCCTCTTTCTCTGCGGCTACAGGCGGCTGCGACCGCCTTCTCTCTCCTCCTCGCGCGGCCTTAAAAGGGCGCACCTCCCCTCCCGTCTCCACCATCTTCTTCCTTCTTCTCCTGCCTGTGCGCGAGAGCGAGCGGACGCGAGGGCGCAGCGGCAGCGGCAGCCGCAGTGAGCGCGGAGGAGGTGCGGCGTGCGAGGGCGGGGCTCTGCCGTGAGGGCGAGCTCACCGGAGCGACTTGGCCGGCCGGCGGAGGGCGCAGGGGGCGCGGAGCGACGCGGAGAGGGACCTGCTGCGGGCTGAGCAGCAGACGCGCGAGGTGCGACGCGGGCGGCGTCGCGAGCGGAGGCCGAGCAGGGTTCTGATTCTGGAAAAATTTCCAGAATCAGACGTCTGGATTGACAGCCAGACGGCAAGGTCGACGTCTGTAAGATCATACAGACGTCTTAAAGGTGAGTTTCCGCTTTTCTTCTTCCTTCTTGTCGACTGACCGTACTGAGGGAGGGGGATTGGCTGTGCGCAGGTTCGCTGATTCGCCATCCCTTGCGAATCAGACGTCTGGAAGTTGTACCAGACGGCAGGAGTGACCTCCAGACGTCCGGAGGGACCATCGGACGTCTGGGATCTAGGCAGACGTCCCCGCAGACTTCTGGACGTCCGGGGAACCAAGCCGAACAGGTAATTCTCTGATCCACCGTTTAAGACGTCTGATTTTGCACAGTATTGTCTTTCTCGACCCGTTTAGGGCCCGTTTGGGCTCCGTTTTCCGCGATTCGAGTTGCGTTCGTTTCAGAATTAATTCCTCTACCCACCTACAGTAGCTATACACTGTTCTGAGACACTCCTTGTGTTTGATCCTTGTGATAGGACCTCGTTCGGTTGCAGTCTTGAGAGTCGCGGAGGCACGCGGGATTCCCGATCACGCCCCCATTACTCCCGTTGTACCTGGTAGAGTGGCTTTAAGTATTAATAAAATCTGTTAAAGTTTGGAACCATAACTAGAACCTAGGGCATTGCATGAATCCTAGGAATGAGAAACATATGGAATGATAGCTCCTAGGTGTTGCATGAATCCTAGGGCCGGAAAACTAGATTGTATGATAGATCCTAGGATATGGCATGAATCCTAGGATGAAAAAACTAGTGGAATGTATATTACTGCAGTCTTGGAAAAATGGAAAGGAATATATAAAGCTGCCTGTAAATCTAATTAACAGCTGCCTGTTATGAATAAAGAAACACGTTTGAGATCATGGAATTTGAGAACGTGAATCTGGAAAGTGAAACATATGATGTTCTGAGATAAAGAGCTGGAACCCTACGGGGAATTAGGAGTGGAACTCCTGGAAAGAAAAAGGAATGGAACTGAGATGTAGTTTGTACTGTCTCTTGGGTACGCAGTACCAAGGGAAGTACCTGTACCTGTTTAGTGCAGAGTGGGGCCAGCCGCCCCAGGGACCCGGGGTTAGGATTGGCCGCTCTGTACCGACTTGTTGGCCCTCGTGTACGTAGTACCGAGGAGAGCTAGTAGTGTTAGGAGAGTACTAGCTACCCCACGGGCCCCGGGGTTCTGCTAGCCTCCTTCACCGACTTGTTAGGCCCACTAGGGCAAACCAGGGTAGTCAGGCGAGGGTGCGCGGACTGTGGAGGGGCAAGGCCCCGGTTTGGTTACTGTGGAGGGGTTGGACCCCTGTTACTGAGAGGGCTCTGCCCTAGTTCCGTGCTGTGCTTTGGGCGCACCCGTTAACGGAAACGACTGACCGCGTGCCAGTGCGGGCTAGCTACCTGTGCGTTTATCGCGCGTGCCGTAGTCACCGTTACGTCTGTCAGTGACCTTGGGGTGGTTGACTGAGGGTAGGATCACCACGGGGGACTCTCCCGGCCAGGAGAGCACCACGTGCTACTTCTACTTTTGGAAAAGACTGCAATCAAGATCGTTCCCACGAGGACATTCGAGATCAAGTAAAGGATCTGAGAAATAAATGAAATAGTAAGAAAAATTGAAAGATGTGAATAAAGGAAGTAGTAGAACATAACAGCTACTGTACACTCTACTGTTGCCTTTAGTTAGTTTGCCACTCTACTCAGCGTTTTGCTGACGTGTTACACTCGTTACCTTTTTCAGGACCAGGTGTTGAGCAGCCAGGGTCGGCGGCTGCAGAGGACGCTGGGCCGAGTAGGGTCCAGTAGAGTTACCACAGGTTTGTACCCCTTTTGTTTTTGTTCTAGTGAGTAGTTTTTGTTTCCGCTGTACCTTCTTTACCTGCAGTTTTTGTTATATGATAAATGTTGTTTTACTGTTGTGGTGGTACCTACTGTAGTAGTTTCTTTCCTTACTGCTGTACTTTCTTACTGTTAGTTATATTCATGCTGAATGTGGTTTATTTTACTGTCTTTTGGTTACTTCCTCGTTGGACGACTGGGTCTTGGGATTAGTCGAGTCGGTCCGGTTCTCGTGTCTCGTAGGGACTCGGAAACCGGGTCGTTACACAACTCAAACATTTAACTTTTCCACTTCGACGATTAGAAAATTCAACTTTACTTGACAATTCCTAAAAAACAGTTGACATTGATAACTACGTAGACCGTTGTTAACCAACGACGGTAGTCACACCTACCCACTCTTTGTATTGAATGGGGGCAATTAATGAAATGAATATTCTTGATCGTTATTTAAAGAACGGTTGAGAATAATAATATTACTGATGGTTCCATAAACCGTCGACTGTGGACCGTTGGCAACAGTGTAATTTCTACTAGTGTGAGTTTACGATCAATTATTTTCTTTCTATTTTTAATCCTTTTCTTTGAATATCACTGGTGCATTTCATTTTGCACCAGTGATATTTTGATGTGATTATATTCTTTTTAGAAACATATCACCTTTGAAAAATTATTTATAAATATCACTGGTGCTTTCTTGTTTTGCACCAATGATATTTGATTTGATTATATATGCTTACTGTTAACTAATATCATTAGTGCATTTGAATTCGCATCGGTGTTTTCTAATTTTGTACTGGTGCTTTTTACAAATTTCATTAGTTCATTTCCATTATGTACTAATGATATTTGTTGTCTGCATTTTCATTTTCTTTTTTTCTTTTCTTTTATATTCATGTCTTTTGTTTTGTGACATAAATTACTTTTTATTTCAATGTTGTTGATTAGAATTTTGAACTTGGAATGGAATTTGATTCATTTAAGGCTACTATTTCTTATTGTTAAGGTTTTTCTCATCGTAATGGCCTTGAGTATTCTCTCAAGAGTACAAATTATGATGAGGTTGAGAAAACTTTTCTACATAGAGGAAAGCTCATTTGTTTAAGGGGTGGTGAATCTTCTAGGAACTCATCTAACCCTTTTTATTCAAAGAGATTGATAGCTAAACAGTACAAGAAAAACCAATTTTGGCGACAATACACCACTTCAACCATCGCTAAAAGTAACAAAATCGTCCCAATTTGGCGTTGTGGAAGGTTGAGAAGTGAATAGTCTTTCGCGATGATTATTAATACTAACCATCTCTAATAGTATCGATCCTATCTATCATGGTTAGCTTTCTTTTGCGACGACTTATAACCGTCGGTAAAACACTTTTGCGACGGTTATGTAATAACCATCTCCAATAATGAATTTGCGACGGTTATTTGATAACCGTCGTAAATTAGAATTTCGAGATAGTTGTGTAACCATTATAAAAAATAGGTTGTGGGAAGGGAGTGCGTCTCTTGACTTTTTCGCAATGATTGTAAAACCATCGCCAAAGGTTCGTGAGGACGATTATTATAATAACCATCGCCATTTTTTTTTTTAATTGCTTAGATTTTACCAATGATAATCAAAGGTAACATTTAAATTAACCTACATAACATCCAATAACACATATATAGCATTCAATAAAATAAATATAATAAAAAATAATTTACATTAATACAAATTAACTTGGAGAATGTTTACAAAAGAGTAACATTACATAAATAAACCCTAACATTACTTAAACAAAAATAAGAAGTATGAAGAATAGATGCGTGCTAAACTCTCGCACCAAGATCATGACCAACACCTCCTACGCCAAAATTGTCGTCTAGCCAACGACGTGCAAGATAACGGAAGCTACTTTGATTAGGTCCACCTCTACCTCAAAGTATGGCCATCATCTCCGCCCATTGTGTTTGCTACAGTGCCTGCTGTTGTGCCATCATCTCTGCCCACTGCACCTGCTACTGTGCCATTTGCTCCTTGAAATCTAATCTATGCTGGCGGATCTCCTCTCTAACAGCTTGCAGCTCTCTAGTCACGTCATTCAGTTGTGTTTGAGTCTGTTGTACCTGCAACCTCAGCTACCCCACCTCAGTAGAAGACGCTCCAGATGATCCCTTCTGTCCATACCAAGTGGTGAGCATCTGGCTCCGACCTCCACTACGGACAAATCCACCATGGTCTGAAGGCATCACTATCTAGAAAGCCTCCTCAGGTGTCATAGTAGGCTGCTGGGTCGCAGAGTTCTCGTCTGTAGGCGAAGGTGGGTGGACCAAGTCGTACATTTCTCCCTAATTACATTTTTATTTAAGTAATATGTTCGACTGAAATGAAAGTTAATTTTAAATAATTTAAGAAAAATTAACTTACATGCTTGACTCGGTAGGTCTCGTGAATCTAAGTGCGCTTGTCGTCCGTAACCTTGCTATGGGTGATCTCATATATTTCAAGACTATCCATTTGCGCATCGTCATGTGTACTCGCCTAAAATTAAATAAATATAAAAGATATTTAATAATTTAAAGTTATATGTTAATTACAAATATCAATAAATAAGAAATGTACTTACATATCTTGCCTTGAGCTTATCAATACTCATCCGACCCAAGACATGAGTTTGCGGTAGAGCTTTGGCCTTGGTAGAGCTTTGGCCTTGTTGACCTTGTTCTTATTTGCCTGATCTTGTAGAAAATATATACATATATTTTTATTAGTAAAAAAATTAATAATAATTAAATTTTAACGCATAACAATTATTTAACTACATCCGTCTTAGGCTTACTCTAATGCTAACAACAATCCTTCCATACCTCTGGCAGTATGGAAGGAGGTACATTCCTCAAGGCCTCCTAATACGACCTATTCGCAAAATACTAAATAACAAAGAAAATAAATTATATAATTAAAATGTAAACTTGAGAGAAATTAAAAATACCGCTTTTTTCATTTTAAGTCTCTAGTCTCGATGACGCCTCGCCGCATGGCTAAGGATATACTTGGGGACGTTAAGATTGTCCCCCCCAATGGAAGATCTCCTATAAATTAAACATTTATATACATCAAATCACATTAAAATAAACATATATAAACCTCAATATATATTAATTACCTCTAAGTGACGAATGGTCTCCCTCTTAAGTTCCTTTGAGGCAATTCACCAATCGAAACAAGAGAGGGTTGAGAGCCTGCTACTAGAAGGAGGGTAGTCGGGATCTTCCCCACCAAGGGTGATTTTCACCTTCACCCTCGTGCCCTCTAGTATAGCTCCAAATCCCTATTTCTCGTCGAGCCTCTTCCTTTCTTCTTCATTGAAATTAATAACAATGATATTATGAATGAAGAGTAAATACGAAATTTAAAAACTTTTAAAATATAGAAAATAACAATTTACTTACCAGTAGTACTGCGCCCTACCTGATTAGGGTCTATGTTGGCCTCAGGGTGGCCAACCTCAGCATCCCTCTCGTCCTTCCCCTCGTCCCCCTCCTCATCCTCAAGGTCCTGTACATCGTCCCTTCTTATCGCCCTGGTCAGGGTTGTGTCTATCAACCTTATCCTCAAGCTCGGGTAACGTCACAAACTCAGGGATGACTAGCTTCTTCCCCTTCCCTGTAAAAAGGGACTATGCAAGTGCACCAGGATAGATATATGTGTGTGTACGAGGGAGGGGGGATGAAATTGGGAGTGAGTACTAAATATGTATTGGTGGTAAGAGTATAGGAGTCCAGGGGGAGAGTAGGCTGGGTAGGGAAGGTCTGCATGCTGGGTGGCCGTGTGGGAGGTTGTGTGGTAGGTGGCTGCGTGGAAGGAGGTTGCGTTGTACGGGGGTCCTGGGTATCGAGGGTGGTGTCAGGACCCCTCCGACGAGAAGCCTACTTCTTTAGTTTCACCATCTGCACAACACAAAAAAAAAAAATAGTGGCAATAAAACACAAAAATATATAATTTATATGAAAAACATGCATATAACTGAAAGCAATTAGTAATGTTACCCTTAAACAATATTGGTCGTGTAGAAGTATTAACAGAACTGTGTCAACAACCTATAATAAGAGTAAACAAATTACTATATCACTATAACAATGCTTTATGAGTAAATTTATATTATAAAAAAAAGTTTTGTAAATTATACCTTATATATCAATGTTTGTTGCATTTGGATCTAAATCTAGTTGTTGAAGTTCTTGATATGCTTCAAGTTCTAATTTAGGTTCCCCTTCCTTTTGAGAATCGTAATAACTACGTGGCATTATTCTAACGGGAATTACCTATCCACTTTTGCTACTATCAGTCACGTAGAAGACTTGAAAGACTTCACATGTTAAAGTGAACAGTTCAGTGTTCTAAAGAATTCAACGGTTATTTTTCTGACTTATATATTTGTGTTTCTTATCAACCTTAAACCCAACGCCTTCCTTGAAAATATCAAACCATTCACACTTGAAGAGGACAAGTCTACGATCATATCTGAAGCTAATCTCGAGAATTTCATTAATTTGTCCATAATAACCATCATACCCACTGGGTAATTCACAAGGAACAACAATGCCAGGTTGCTGTGTAGCCTTTACATCATCAACATATTTGATTTTGTATTTGAAGCCATTATGATGTACCCAGAATGGTAATGTCCATATTTCAATGGATGATCGAATATTACGTCAAAATCTTCTATCCACCGCAAGTCGTTATTTCTTTCATTTTAGCAACACGATGCTTAAACCACTCAAGAAAGTGTAGATCACGTGCATTTGGATGTAATAATTGTTTAAATTCATCGTAGAAAGGGTCGACTTTAGGAATTTGCTTTAATATATACAAGTGTGTCAATTGTTGATCTACTTCTGGAATCTCAATAAATTCTATATGCAGAATCGACCTGCCTAGAATTTCAAAAATAGAAAGACAATCTCCATCATGTTCATTGTATCCTCCATCATAATTTCTCTCAAAATGATTGAATTCGTGGTCAGTCTCACCCAGGTACATGATACAGAAGTTCATGTATTCCTCAACTAAATATCCCTCGACAATTGACCCTTCTGGCTTAGCTTTATTTAACACATAATCCTTCAATTTTTTCAAATACCTCTCCGTAGGATACATCCATCTGTGTTGAATTGGCCCTACAATCCTTGCTTCATTTTCCAATGTCGAAAAAGGCTGGGGGAAAATCTGTTCCATTTTACACAATGTGATGACAACTTGTTTGTCTTAGTAGCGTAGCATTTCAGCATTTATAGTCTTTGAACAGATAGCTTTGAAATATCGACTCATGTCTATAAAAACATCTACAACGGAATTAGGTAAGACTTCATGTATGGCCAATGGGAAAAACACTTGCATATAAACATGCGAGTCATGACTTTTTAACCCACTAATTCTGTTTTGAGATTCATTAACACAACACGACAACTGTGATGAGTAGCCATCCATCACCCGTATCTCCTTCAAAAATGAGAATATTTTCTGAATCTGTCCATGCTTTAAGTTGTATATAGCATCTGAGAATTCAACACTATTATCATCCTTCTCTGTTGTATGTAGCTTTGGATGGATGCCCAAAAGCTCTATCATTTCTTATTTTTATTGTGTCTTTTGGACTATCTGCTAAATTTAAAACATCTAGCATATTGTCCATGACATTTTTCTCTATGTGCATCACATGCAAGTTGTGCCGGACTATCAAATCTTTCCAATATGGGAGTTTCTTGAAGAAAATGCTTTTCTTCTTAAAGCTTGAATGCTTTAATGTAGCAAGGTCTCTTTTAAAAAGACATCCCAATCTTATGTTTCCAAGTTCTTGCAATTTCTATATTATCATTACTCCTAAGAACATAACAGAATTTGTGCTTAGCTTATTTCTTGGATTCCTATAGGAATATCGACAAGATTTGCCATCAAATCTGTCTTTAAACTATGTTGTTCACCATTTGTGGTTAATTGGAAGGAATCTGCGGTGACCTAAGTAGCACAACTTGCTGCTTTCAGGCAATCAAAGATGATGTGTGTCATCCATACAAATTAGACATACCAATTTTCCTTGTACTCCATCAAGACATATTTGCATATGCCAGAAAGTCATTGATAGTTTATAGCAATGCAGCATGCATCATAAAGAATTCTTTCTTTCCTACGTCGTATGTCTGAATGCCATTATCCCACAATAGTTTCAATTCATCCACCAATGGTTGCAAGTATATATCTATAGCATTTCCTGGTTGCTTTGGGCCTGGGATCAACAATGTCAGCATCATAAACGGCAATCACATACACAACCAAGGAGGTAGGTTGTAAGTTACCATCATCATTGGCCATATTGAACATGACGGATACATATTCTTAAATGGATTAAATTTGTCGCTTGCAAGACCAAATCTTACGTTACGTGATTCCTGCACGAATGATACATGTCTGTTATCAAATTTCATCCACTCATCAGAATCTACGGGTTGACGAATGCGGCCATCTCGTGATTTGTTCTACTCAAGCGATTCCATCAATTTTGTAGTCTTGATTTAAATAGGCATTGAAGCCTAGGAATAAGTGGAAAGTATCTAGGATCTTCTCTGCCTGTTTCTTGATATGTTGATTCCTAGATTTTCCAACCTTATATCTTAATGCACGACATTTAGAACAAGTATCAAAACCAGCATATTCACTTCTGAACAATACGCAATCATTCAGATAAGCATCAGCCTTTTTGCAATTCAAGCCCAGTACTCTAATATGTTTCTTCGCATCATACCACGACTCCAGATAACCTTTAGGCTTAGATAGGAGCTCTTCGATAAATTCAAGCACCTCGGACATTAACTTAGACGTGGCTCTATTGATAACCTTCATCCAAAATAATTTCAATAGAAATATCAACCTTGACATAGAGCTCACTCTAGGAGTAATCGGTTAATCTGCTTCCTTAATGGCATCATAAAAGATGTTACAACTTCATAATGTGTCACTATCACCTACAATGTTATCTAATGCTCTAAGTTCATCCAACATCTCCTCGATCCCACCACCTTTAATATTATCTGTAGGCTCCTCATCAACATTCATTGAATTAGTTTCATAAGTTTCTATGATGAATTCTCCATGAGCAATCCACTTGATGTAATGTTGCCACCAACCATTATAGATTACGTGCTCTAATACAATGTTACTATCATGTACTTCTCTATTTAAGCACCTTCGACAAGGATAGAAAATCAACTATAAAAGTTTCCCTTGTCTAAATGATTTCCTATCATCATGAAAAGCCCAATCCAAGAACTCCCTCACTCCATTCTTATATTGAATGTAATATGAATTTCTTAGACTAATCCAAGACTTGTCCATTGATGTACACACATCGAATTGACCCAAAATGTTTATTTATGCATGTTTCTAGTGTCATGGAAGCATTCATGTGTTATAAATATTGCATTCATGTGTTATAAATATTGCATAACATGCATCATCATGCATTTAAGTTAAATTGTATAAATTTTAGATTAATTTTCTCTTTTTGTGGTCAGGGAACAAGGCAACATTTATCGGGGCCTTGGATTTGAGATCCAACCGTACGAATCTGATCAGGGCAACGATCGGAGTTCAACGACTCCAAGATCACCTCGATCGGACCTCCTTAGCATCAGATGTAGTTTGAGAAAGATCAGAGGTGAAGGGCCAAGGTGGTGTTAAATCTGCACCTTAAATGACCAATCACATGGATGAGTTCAGATCAACGATCGCAACCCAACGATGCGAAAATCAGTTCAATCCGACATCCGTGGCACCATCGACAAGTCAGAGAAGATGGACGGCCAGGATAGCACCACGTGGCACCATACCAACTACTCAACACCAGCCCAAACCTCCCTTTCCACCTCTTCAAGCGATGATCAATGATCTCAATAGTTGGATCATCAATCCAACGGCTGAGAACGTGCCACGTCGCTCTTCAGCCGAGCAGCACCTTCTGAAGGCAAGGGCTCGGGTGATCTCGACCATTGGATTGCCATCCAATGGTTGCGAGTGCCCGACCCTTAAAGCATAAACGTGACACAAGAGGAGGCGTAGCGCATTGGTTGCGCCCCTCCTCATGAAGGTAGTGGTGCCAAGTCGAGACGCCAAGCGCCTCAAATCAAGTGCGTACGTGGACGCAAGCGAAATTCACCCATGTGATGGCGATCAGGTAGTCGAGGAAGCATGATGTGGTGCGTTGGATGAAGTCGCGTGCTTCATGTGTGATTTAATGAGCAAACGCATGCCTAATCTAACTCAGATGTGCATTATGCTAAAGATTAAGAGGCGTGCGTGCATTTAAGTCGTCCGATCTCTCGATTGGACCATTGAGGATGTGTGCATGTGATGAGGCGACTCAATGGCTGAAGGCAGAGAGGCGGGGCGCGTTCGTGCTTCAACGATGTGGGGTCTTTACTGATGCTTATATCCATCACTAAAGACCCCAGCAAGTAATGTGTTAAGCTTGTAAAAGGAAATTTTTGCCCCTATGACTACACCTATAAATAGGGACCCCTACCACTCATTTTCTTCATCTCATCCACTCTTCTCACACCCCCTCCAAAGCTCTATGAGTTTGTCTCAAACCCGGGATGCACCATTAGAGTTAAAATATAATTTTTCCACCTTCTCACCCCGTTCGTGGAGCATCCCGCGGTTGTCCTCTCACTGCCATTCAGGAAGAAGATCCCACTGCGACGTCGCCCTGCTCTGTCCTCCTTCCTCTATCTTCGTTCTCCCTTGTCCAGCATCTCACCACCCTCGTCCGGGCACCACGTCAATGCAGCTTGTCTTCCAAGCAGCTGTCGAGGAGGATAACTTCTCTCCCCCTTCTCTTTTTACCGCTTTCTAGATTAGATTTCCGGCTTTCTAGTGTAGTGAGTAGTTGCATTGAACATGAATATGTGGCTATGAAATATTTGTTCATTCTCTCTCTATTTTCTCTTTATTTGTATTATTCTTTCTCTATCTTTTATTATTTATTCTTTAAGTAGAATAGCTAGGATAGATTTAATTCAACTAGCTAATCTACTTCGTGACAATAAATATAAACGCGATTTTTAATCAAACGTATGCCTCCCTGTTGACAAGCATAGAAATCATGAGTTTTCGGAAAACATCGTAGTATAGTTGCGAAATCCCCTTGACAAAAACATTTATAATATCGAAACTCGATGGATTTTATTCCTTTGAAAACTTGAGTCCCGGTCGTTTGTCTCTAAGAGGCATGAAAACAAGTCGAGATTTGGATCGGCTTAATCTAACCTAAATCTAATTCAACCTAATATATTTTTTGTCTTTTTGTGCTTTTGATTTTTATTTTGAAAAGCGATAGGCAAACAGACTTGAAAACAATCACAGAAGCAATGATCACACAATATTATTCATGCATAGAATACTCAAAATAATGTCACAAAGCATTTAAATAAAAGAAATCTCTCATGTCGGGAAGGTGCCACTAGGGCCATCGGCCTTGTGTGAGTGTGTAAGCTAGACCTTGGGTATGCAAACCCATCTACACGCCTACCAACAAGAGATGGCCGGCCACAAAAAGCTATGGGTGAGCCTTCATGGCCGTCCAAAAAGAAGAAGAAAAAGAGGGCGCATGTTGAAGAGCACTTGATCGGGTTTTAGAAAGGTCGTGTTGTAGTACAGTCAAAAAAGCGTTCAAAACAAATAAATTTTATTACTCGAAGTTTAAGTTCGAGGTCGAACACAGGGAGCAAATGGAGTTCATGCACTAATCTCAATAATAGATGCAATTTGAACACTTAAAATTACTCAAAATCTAATTCAAAATGTAAAGCAGGAGTTTATGAATAATAAAATGTAGCATAAAAGAGAAATTGGGAAGGTCTGAGTATGGAATTAGATGTCTTAAAAAGGTTTGATTCTTCTTTTGCTTCTTCTCTTGGCTCTTTCTTCTTTGTCTTCTTCTTCCTTCCTTCTTCTTTTGCTTCTGCCTTGACTTTCTCTTCCTTCTTCTCTGGCTTTCTTTGGCTTTAATTTCTCTTCAGCTTTCTTCTGCCTTTTAACCCTTAGCTTCTTCTTCAGCTCTCACCTCCTTCAATCCTTGCCTTTTCTTCAACCTTCTTCTTCTCTGCAGCTTCACTTGTGGCTTCTTCTCCTTAGCTTTTTCTTCCTTCCTTATTTCTTTGGCTTCAGCTTTGCCTTTTCTTCAGCCATGGCCTCTCATTCCTTAGCTTCTTTCTTCAGCTTCCTTGCCATGCCTTCTGCCTTCAGCTTCCTCGTTCCTCTTTGGCTTTCTTCTTCCTTTCCCTGCAAGTGCAAAACCTACCCCTACCCTCCCCCGCGAACGCTCTCTCTCTTTTCTCTCTTAGGCTCGCTCTCCCAGAGCCAACTCAGGTAAACGGGTCAGGTTAGCGTTCCTGGGACCAGGCGCACCGGCATGGGTGGTGCACGAGGAGTGCACGGGTAATCGGATCAGGATACCAGGTCCGCAGAGCCTAGGCACGGATGAGAAGTGGGGAGGTGAGTGGGACCTCACCCCGTGTCAGGAGGCGATAAGCCCCTGACACAATTACAATTTATACCACTCCACCTCCTCTAAAGTTACCAAGGTGGGACTAGATGTCCCACCCGCTTCCTCATGCGTGCCCGCAGGGGTCGTGCTTAATTGCTGCAGTTGTAAGGTTCACCAAAGCCAATCACTGGCTGAATGTGTGCGGGCGACAAATCCGTGTCGCCTGGAACCTAGGGCCTGGAGCAAGGCTGCCTGATTCAAGCTTACGAGCAAGCTTCGCTCCTGCTTCAATGGAGACAGAGGTCAAAACCTGCGCTCAAGTAAAACAGCCTTGCAGCCTCATTAAATCATACAGGGGGCTTCACTGTGGCACGGCGAAGGTGTCTCGGTGGGTGGCGTGGCGTGGGGCGGCCTAGGCATGCGTGCCTAGGTCATTCTGTGATCATGAAGATGGATTTGTTCGGGGGCAGTGTGTGGAACGTGTGGCGGTCGATGGAGAGGGGGAAAATGGTCAATGGAAGGTGGCAGAGCTTCTGAGGTGTTTGGCGTGGTGGATGGCTGCGTGGAATGACGGAAGCACCTCGTTGGTGGTCTGCCAAAGGTAAAGAAGATGGTGGTGGTCTGTGGTTGTCGAGGGGTGAAAATAGAAATAGAGAGCGGGGAAATAAAGAGAAGAGAGAGGGGAAGTATCTGACCTATTTTAAGGATGAAAGGAGAGAGGATGGCGGTCGACTCGTATTTGCCGCCGCCAGAGACGAAGATCCCAGTGGAGGGGGACGGTGACGACGAGGAGGGTAGTTGGCGCGTGCGCAAGCATGTCACGACGCGGACGACGGAGGCGGAGACAACTCTGCCACTGGTATTGTGGCAGAGCAACGAGAGGAGGAGAAATAGGTCGTCGGAGCTCGCTGGGTGCCTGGCCGGAGGAGAAGAGACGAATTTGAGGAGTTGTCTCCAACCAAACCAAGCTGAAGATGAACGACAGGGCCTGGGGTGTCTTTTATAGTCGCAAGCAGGGGGCCTTGTGCTTGGAAGGCAAGCTTCCAAGCATGGGCAGCGTCACTGGACTTGGAAGGCGAGAGATACCCAAAGCTCTCATGCAGTCGCATGAGAGATTGGGTGGAAATCAAGGCTTGAGATTAGGTTCACACAATCGGGAATTCCTTAGAGAATCTCCCTTTCAAATTTGAGAGTCTCTGAGGAATCAAGGAGAAATCCCCCTTGAATCCACGATGAAGTAGAATTCCTCCATTGTAATGGCGGAGGGACCTAATTGTAGAGAATGACGAGGAAGCTAGGGGAAATTTGCAATGGTTTTCAAAAGCTAGGGGTCTAAATGTAATTGGGTTGGACTATTTTGCAAAGTAAATCAAGGTGAACTCCCCTTAGGTCCAAATTTTGGTATAAACCTAATTTAGACCTAAGGAATCCATGGTGAAGTTGGATTTTATGTTTGACCATGTTTGACTGGGAATTTTACATAAAAATCTAATTTAGGGCAAATATTTAACTAAGACCCCTATTTTGGTCAAAATAGGTTCCAAAGGCCAAATTGAAGGTTCTAAACCCTAGAGGATATTTTTCCATGAATTTTAGAGGATTTAAGTGAATTTTATCCTGACCAGAACCTTATTGAATTAAGTGGGTCTGTTTTAGGGTTATAAGAAGTTATTTAATTCCCAGATTTCACATTAACCCTTTTCTGATTGAACCAACCTACTTTTTATCTTGTTAAGACCAATTGACCCATGTTTACTCCCTGAGAAATCCCATTGTTGCATTGCAATGGTAAGATTACAATTTTACCCTTTGTTTCTTGCTTTTCTTTCAAATCAATTATTCCTTGAGTTAGGCCCTTCACTTGGTTATGTAGGAGCTTTTGTTCTCTTTTCTAGGTTAAAATGAGCTAGTTAGGACTCATGATGGTGTTCCCATCATACCCCCATGCCTAGCTTTTGCTAGTCCCTTAGCAAAATTTTAAGGTTTTAACTTCTGTTCTAGACCATGAGTTCCTTTCACGTATTATGATGAGTGCTTTTTTCCTTTTCTTTTTGATTAGGTTAGAATGTCGATAGTAGGCCTAGAGGTACTCATGTACCAACCAAGATCCAGACCTGACCAGTTCTAGCCTCGGTCCTCCGCGAAGGTTTTTAAGGCCCGCAGGAACTATCTTAAGGTTCGTTGGACTTTGCGGTTAAAGCACCCGTGCATGAGACATATTTTAGCCTCGGTTTAGTTTGCTGTGCATTTTTTTTTTGTAAGAGAGAGACCGAGGATTTATTTGTTTGGAGAGTTTTCTCTCTCTTTTCTTTTTATTTCTAGCTTCGGATTGGCTTCTCAACACGGTCTGTATCGAATTCCTCATCCCCATCATCAATCCTCAAAGGTCCCTAGCAATCAATGCTTTGTGATAGTACTGCCCATGGCAACCCCCAGAACCCTAGCTTTCGAGATTTTAAGATAATCCCGCCCATGGCGTTCTGTAGCCAAATCCAGACCCTGGCAATTGACATTTCATGATAATGCCGCCCATGGCATCTGAACTAGCAGGGTGCTTACGTGCCCCCAGTAGGATATGTAAATATCCTAGGAGACAAGCACCGAGGAGACGATATGTTGTTACGCATCTTCGAGGAGGATTTCCTGCCTCTCCGCGTCGGGAACTCGTCCAAATCAACTTATGTTGATCAGCTGCTCCTAATCTAGAAAACTATTTTTCAGAACATTTAAATGCTTTTGCGTGATTTGATAGTTATGCGCACTGAACTAGACTATGTGTGGGTTGTGGTGCTTAGGTTACCGAGTCCCGCAAACCAAAGGTTAGTTAACGAGGCCGAATACTCCCTAAGCCTTAGACCTAATACTTAAGCTTCGCATTTTCCCCAACCTCTTGAGGATTATCCAGATCTAAGCGGATACTTGAATGTTTAAGCCTAAGAGTCTAACCCAAAAGGCCTAAGATCAGTGTTCCTACTAATCTCTTTTTGTGTCTCATTAGAACTTTTCTTCATTTTTCTTTTCCTTGATGTGGTCTAGAACTTCGATTAATCCCTTAATTTCTTACTAATGACTATCTCTCTTTTTTTCTTTTTCATTTTGTGCTCCTTTTTTGGCATTTTGCCCTTTTTCTCCTCTAATTTTTTTTGTTCTTTTTCACAATTTTTTATTTTTTTGGTATTTTTGACATATGTGATTTTTTTGTGAGAATCCTTCTAACTTTTCTTGATTTCTGTATGTTTGCACTTTACCACCCCCATGCCTAAGTTTGGCAATGTCCTCATTGTAAACGGAGGGTGTGAAACAGTGTTGGGTTCAGGGAATTAGAACAGGATTTATCGGGTGGGCGAAAAGGTCGGGAATGACTGTTGCGGATGATTTCAAGCTTTGGCACATGTACCAAAGGTGGTATCGACTGTTCTAAGATTGAACTTAGGATGTAGTAGACGTGAAGTACAGATGGATAATCAGATGGGTCTCGGGTTTTTGGAATGACGGGTTGCCTCCCATTAAGCTCTAAATTCAACGCCTTTAGCCGAGCGGGAAATGGGATGGAGAGGGAATGGTCAAATTAGCAGAGTTTTGTAGAACAAGCACCTTGATCAAGAGCCTGGTTGGTCCAACCAGGTGCTTGTTCAGATCAGTAGGCTGATGATGCGGCCCAAACCTAATCAATCTGGTGGGTTGATAAATGTAGATCAAGAGATGTGGAACTCACCATATGCTATGGAGCTCGAATGGATGTGTAAGTGTGAATTCAGGGTTTGGCTGAGTCGAATCAACCTGGTTAGAGTAGGGATCCGTAAAATAATCAGTGGATAATGCAGAAACCCTACAGGGGTGATCAGAGAATGTTGGAGCATGGTCTTCAGTCTGATCAATGTCCGAAACTCGGTATAGATGTGGAGTCGAATCATCTGCAATCGGCTCAGTAAGAGGGGAATCAGAATAGAAATTGAGTCCGATTGCAGGTCGGGGTTGAAAACGGGTTTGGATGGGTTTTGTATGTGCGGAGGAGGTGGCTTCAATAAGAATTGTGTATGAGGGCTCTTCTAGAAAGGAGTTATAGGTGGGTTCATTTAGAGAGTCCTCATAGTAGCTCTTAAATTCAAAAGTGAATGCCTGGAGAGTGTTTATAGGATGCAGGAAATCTGAGTCGAGAAAAGATTCAAACTCTGGGTTGCAGTCACTCTCGGCATTTTTTGGTTTTGATTCCTGAGGATCGAAAAGAAATGATTCCATCTCACTGGAACCTGAACTTAAATCGGTGATCTCAGGAACCGGGACCTCAGAGTCATAGTTGGAGAATGAATAATGTGAGCTGAGGTCGTAGATTGGTTCGTTGAAGTCAGGAGACAGAGTTTCTCCGAAATCATGGTAAGATTCGAAATCGTCGGAGAGTTTGTGAAAATCAAGTTCTAAATGAGATTCAAGATCATGGGTTCCACCACATAATAAATCATATGATGTAGACTCAGCAACCTGACTTGGGTCTAGCCTATATGTGAATTCTGAGCTCAAAAAGGTGTCCTTATTTGGTCTCGGCTCAAGTTCTAAGCTTGTAGGAAAGACCCAATTAAAACCCCACTCGTCCAACTCGATTTCTGTATCGTAGATTGGCGTGACTTCTGAAAAATCGATCTGTATCTCTAAGGATGTTGGTGAGGGATATTCATCAAATAGAGGCCCAGAATCATACTCTTTTTCGAAAATTTGATCTTCATCATATGGGGCCTCGTAATCTTCCCAATAAGTTTTATATCCAGATTCTAGGCTGAGGATGTAGGTTGAATCTCTAGAATCTAGGTCAAAGTTACTGTCTAGGGTCACCTTATCAGAATAAGGGGCGGGATTTACACCCTCGAGAGGTTCAGTTCTAATTTCATCATTGTAGGAGTCTTGGAATTCTATGCTTGGTGAACCAGTTTCTAAGGCTGGCTCCAAATCGTGTTCTCCTGCAATTGGAACTTCCCAACCTAATTCAAGATCAGGCATGTTGTATTCCATCTAGGTTGGGAATCCACAACAACTTTGTGCCTCAGACCCGAGATTTGGGAAATCGGATTGATCCTCAATACTATTCCAAGATGGTTCATTATATGTTTGGGGCGCATACGGGTATTTCTAATCGATAACTTGTTTTAATAGCCTCATCATCTCTTCCCATTTTTCAAGATCATCTTGGTGTTGTTCCCATAGTACATGATTTGTCATGCATTGAAGATATTTAAAGATGTGCAATTTCTTTATCTCAATGTATCTTGTTATGAGAATGTCTCGGGTTGATCCTTTTGTGGCTTTTGTCAATAACACTTGGGCATAGTTTATGATGAAAGTTGTGGTTGTTGGTACACTAACCTGAATGTCTTCTACTAGTGTTGAGGTTTTGTATTCAATTTCATAGAATTTAAGGGCATCCTCAATCATTCTATCTCTCATGGATCTCTGTGATTCAGGTTTCTTGAATGGTAGTCCTAAGTAACCAGGCTGCATGTTTGGATCAGATGGTGGAATCAAGATGTAGAATCAGAATTCAAGTCTTGAAGTGATTAGATCTAAATAGAGAATCCCACTGAAAATCTATGTGTGTGCTCTAAAGAGAAGGGATGAGGGATTGGATGTGTTTTTGACCCAATCAAGGCACCCAAAGATGTTTGGATGACTATGGAGGTTCGAGGCGGATGATACCCCTAGATCGAAAAGTCATCCACCTGAGAATTACCTGGGCAGCCAAAGAGGGAGAGTCCTGCAAAGACCCCTACACGGTAGAGCGTCCCCACAGGTTACAGGGTTTCCCCCACCTGACTTCTCTTGTCACTGAGATTCCAGGTAGACCAGAATGGGGACCTTGACCTCTTAAGTCTACCACTTTTAGATCAAAGGTGCTTTAGGGTTCCACTTGAACTTTATATGTTTTGGTTTTGTGACCTAATTTGGAGATTGGTTGACCCAACAGGGGTCAACTTCACCTGACCTGCCCTAAACATGGTAGAATGATTCTAGGTCAAGCCTTAGAAATCACCCTGATTTGACTCCCAGGTTTTTAGGTCCAAGGTTTTTAAGGTTCAAGTGATTTTAGAGCTTAATTTTAGGGTTCTTCTTGCTTAGATCCTTTCAATCAAGGGCTCGGGTAGCACATAGGTGAGGGTGGGTTTAGTTCCTTTTATGTAAGCATGTGTGAACTAGCACTCCAAAACCCTACTGTAGAAACCCTAATTTGGTTCTATTTCCAATCCTCTTTGATTTTCAAAGAAGTTATCTTTGGACTTCAAACAAGAAGTGTGTAGTCCGCGAAGATTCAAAAATTGAGTGTGATCTCTAATAGGCACAGGAATTTTGGGTAGGATCTCAAGAAATCGCTTTAACTTCGATAAGATTTGAAAAATTTTTGCAAATTAGGAAATTTTTCCTTAAAAATGATAATTACTATGAAAAGAAGGTAGTTGATTCCTAATTGATTGCTTCTTTTTGTCTTCCCAGTATTAGAAGATGGATTAGGGAAGAAGGGAGAAGTTACTTGCCCTAAAGTGGTTGATTTGCATGGGAGATATCCTCGTGAAATACCTCGCAAAAATCACAGCAAAACAAATAGGGCAAGTTAGTGCTCAAATATAATAAAAAATAACGCAGAGACTAGTGATGAATTGCGCGTTGCTTCCCGGCAACGGCGCCAAAATGTTGAGCACTTGATCGGGTTTTAGAAAGGTCGCGTTGTAGTACAGTCGAAAAAGCGTTCAAAACAAATAAATTTTATTACTCGAA
Source organism: Thalassia testudinum (assembly GCA_037157565.1). Taxonomy (NCBI): domain Eukaryota; kingdom Viridiplantae; phylum Streptophyta; class Magnoliopsida; order Alismatales; family Hydrocharitaceae; genus Thalassia; species Thalassia testudinum. Next base: position 122,378,251 of record JAZHRO010000036.1, on the reverse strand, counting down.
GTTTAAGTCCGAGGTCGAACACAGGGAGCAAATGGAGTTCATCACTAATCTCAATAATAGATGCAATTTGAACACTTAAAATTACTCAAAATCTAATTCAAAATGTAAAGTAGAAGTTTATGAATACTAAAATGTAGCATAAAAGAGAAATTGGGAAGAATTGGACGTCTGAGTATGGAATTAGATGTCTTAAAAAGGTTTGATTCTTCTTTTACTTCTTCTCTTGGCTCTTTCTTCTTTGTCTTCTTCTTCTTCCTTCCTTCTTCTTCTTTTGCTTCTGCCTTGACTTTCTCTTCCTTCTTCTCTAGCTTTCTTTGGCTTTAATTTCTCTTCAGCTTTCTTCTGCCTTTTAACCCTTAGCTTCTTCTTCATCTCCTGCCTCCTTCAATCCTTGCCTTTTCTTCAGCCTTCTTCTTCTTCTTTGCGGCTTCACTTGTGGCTTCTTCTCCTTAGCTTTTTCTTCCTTCCTTATTTCTTTGGCTTCAGCCTTGCCTTTTCTTCAGCCGTGCCCTCTCATTCCTTAGCTTCTTTCTTCAGCTTCCTTACCATGCCTTCTGCCTTCAACATCCTCCTTCCTCTTTGGCTTTCTTCTTCCTTTCCCCGCAAGTGCAAAACCTACCCCTACCCTCCCCCGCGAACACTCTCTCTCTTTTCTCTCTTAGGCTCACTCTCCCAAAGCCAACTCAGGTAAACAGGTCAAGTTAGCACGCTCGGGACCAGGCGCACCAGCATGGGTGGTGCACGAGGAGTGCACGGGTAATCGGATCAAGATACCAGGTCTGCAGAGCATGGGCACAGACAAGGCATGGGGAGGTGAGTGGGACCTCACCCCGTGTCAAGAGGCGATAAGCCCCTGACATAATTACAATTTATACCACTCCACCTCCTCTAAAGTTACCATGGTGGGACTAAATGTCCCACCTGCTTCCTCGCGCGCGCTCGCAGAGGTCGCGCTTAATTACTGCAGTTGTAAGGTTCACCAAAGACAATCACTGGCTAAATGCGTGCGGGCAACAAATCCGCATCGCCTGGAACCCGGGGCCTGGAGCGAGACTGCCTGATTCAAGCTCGCAAGCAAGCTTCGCTCCTGCTTCAATGGCAACAGAGGTCAGAACCTGCGCTCAAGTAAAATGGCCTTGTAGCCTCATTAAATCATACAAGGGGCTTCGTCGTGGCACAGCGAAGGTGTCGCGGTGGGTGGCGTGGCGTGGTGCGGCCAGGACGTGCGTGTCGAGGTCATTTTGTGACCGTGAAGATGGGTTTGTTCGGGGGTAGTGTGTGGAACGTGTGCCAGTCAATGGAGAGAGGGAAAATGATCAGTGGAAGGTGGCAGAGCTTCTGAGGTGTTTGGCGAGGTGGATGGGTGCGTGGAATGACGGAAGCACCTCGTTGGTGGTCTGCCGGAAGTGGAGAAGATGGTGGTGGTCTGTGGTTGTCGAGGGGTGAAAATAGAAATAGAAAGGGGGGAAATAAAGAGAAGAGAGAGGGGAAGTATCTAACCTATTTTAAGGATGAAAGAAGAGAGGATGGCGGTCGACTTGTATCTGCCGCCGCCGGAGACGAAGATCCCAGTGGAGGGGGACGGCGACGACGAGGAGGGTAGTTGGTGCGTGCATAGGTATGGCGCGACGTGGACGACGGAGGCGGAGACAACTCTGCCACTGGTATTGTGGCAGAGCGACGAGAAGAGGAGAAATAGGTCGCTGGAGCTCGCTAGGTGTTTGACCGGAGGAGAAGAGATGAATTTGAGGGGTTGTCTCCGGCCAAACCAAGCTGAAGATGAATAGCAGGGCCTGGGGTGTCTTTCATAGTCGCAGGGAGGGGGCCTTTGATTGGAAGGCAAGCTTCCAAGCATGGGAAGCCTCACCAGACTTGGAAGGCGAGAGATACCTGATGTAAACATGTTTACACTACTTAAGATGTCTATTTATGCATGTTCTTAAGCATAGGATTGCATTGCATGCTATAAATATTGCATAACATGCATCATCTTGCATTTAGAGTAGTTTGAATAAAATGGAGGTTAATTATCTCCTTTTATGTCCATGGATAGGGCAAACTTTTTGTCGGGGCCTCGAATCAATGATCCAGCCGTACAGATGTGATCAGGGCGACGATTGGAGTTCAACGACTCCAAGATCGCCCTAATCAGACATCTGTAGCATCAATTAGTGATTGGGGAACCCTAGAAGATCAAGGGCCAAGATGGTGTGAATCCACACTTCAAATGACAAATCCGACCACACAGATGGATTCGGATCGACGATCGCAGCCTAACAGCGTGAAAATCAACTCAATCCGACAACTGTGGCACCATCTACACCATCCAGAAGATGGACGACCAAGATGGTGCCACATGGCGCCATCTCAGCCATCCAACCGGCCCTCAGGATCGCCGCTGCCTCTCCAAAGAAAATCCAATGAGCGATCTGGGCCGTTGGATCTGGATCCAATGGTCCTGATCGCGTGTTCAAAAGTTCGACCGCCCGCCCATCCATGCGTGCAGCGCAGTGGATAAGCCGCTCGACCACCTTCAGACGCGCGTTCGAATCGCACGACGCGGGCGAGCGGGCACGAGGAGCATCGGATCGTCATCGAACGGCTGTGCACGCCCGATAGCGCTTACGCGCTATTAGACGCGCGGCGAAGACGTGGCATCACACGCGATGAGGCGTGCGGCTGAGGCGGGCGATGGACGCATCTCAGATGTTCGATCTCGCAATCGAACGGCCGAGATTTAAAGTACGTGAACATGCGTTGAGGAGCGGAAGGTGAGCGAGCACGTGCGCACCACCCACTACGCCCATGTTCGGACCTTTAGCGACGATTTTATCCGTCACTAAAGGTCCTGAATTAATGTTTTTAGAGTTGTAATGACCAAATTGCCCCCACTCCTTGCAACTATAAAAGGAGACCCCCTTCACACGAAATTCTCATCCCTTCCTTCTCTTCTCTCCCTCTCCAAAGCTCAAGAGAAGCTTGTCCCCTACCCGGGATGCTTCTCGCGAGATAAAGTCAATTTTTCGTCCCCCTTTCGGAAGCGGATCCCGCGACGACGATGACGTGCTGCCCCATTCCCGTTCTTCCACTTCATCCTCTTTCGTCCTACTCCGTCCTCCTTCGTCCAGGCATCATCCCATCCGGCTTGTCCTCCAAGCGACCATCAAGGAGGATATCTCTCTCCCCATTCTTTTTACTGCTTTCTAAAGTAGATTTACTACTTTCTAGTGTAATCATTTTTCCCGCTTTCTAGTGTAATGAACAATCGTTCTGATGATGAAATTCCATGTTTATTCTACATCTCATTTTGGTTTTCATTTGTAATATTCTCTCTCTCTCTTACTCTTTCTCTCTTATATTTATTGTAAATAGTTAGATAGTTCTAAACAATTGAATTACTTCGTGACAAATAAAACAAACGCGTGTTTTTAAATCAAACGTCCTCCTCCCTATGTTCGACCCAGGATTTCCATTCTGGTATAAATTTTATTTGTTGAACATGAGTTCTTCGCTTTCATACTACGACGACAGGTTTTTCAAAACCAAACACGTTAGCGTAGCAACCCGTACGTTCAACATTTTGGCACCGTTGCTGGGGAGTCGACGCTCTTTGATTTTTTTTCGCATTTTCTAACTTACAAATCCGTCACCTCACTTCTCTCCTTTCTTATTGTGACCGCAGGTACTCTTTCGAGATGAGAAAAAGCGGTAGATTGGAGTAAAGTACTGTGGAAGGTTTTGTAAGTTATCCCCCACCTCCCACCCATTAGATTTCATTTCACCACATAATAACATAAACATCAATCAACCTAGGTGTTCTTATAAACTCTAAGGTTAGATTGTTTATTATTTGACACCCACACCTGCCCCAACCTCCACATTTAAAAAGAAAAAAAAATCTCATAGAGGTACACAACCTCATCTGATTTTCAAATTCAACCGGTAAACCGATCTTTGGAGCCGATACACACATCCAAACACATAATTGAGTAGAAATCAGATTAGGTAATCACTTGTGTGCCTAATTAAGTGGTGCAACAGGCCAATTGTTTGAGTTGATTGAGCCGCACCACTTCAATTAAAATCAACTCATCAAGTAGCTGCCACTTAGGCTCAACTCTTAGAGATTTACCAGGCACTCCACATTTTTTTTAAGCTTCAAAGGAAAACATCTCCACCTGTGCTTTCAAAACCTGGTGTGCCAACAAAACTTGTTTGAAAACACCTAAAGTTGAATCCTAAAAGCTACTAAGCAAGATTTGAACCCTAAAATTCACCGCATCAAAAATAATCTTGCTTGAAAATCACTGGTTGTGTACGCACACACAAATCAATCAATAATTAAGGGCACAACCCATATAAAGGGCTCATCACATTCCAAAGCACATTCAAACCTAGAACTAAATAAAACAGAGTAGACGTTGGCCTTAAGGATTCGACTCGCTCTCCAGAGCCTAGAACGAGATTATTTTCGATTAGTCTATTTCTACTGTTCAATCTGATGTCTAGCTAGGGGAGCAGAATCAAACGATCATGGTTGGGGGGTACACTAAGAACTAGAGGTGCAAGCTGAAGGAAGAACCTTCTCCCCAGTCCCTCCTTTTAACTGGTTGGATTGAACAGACAGAAGTAGATTAAATCGTTCCTTTATCTCAAGACGGGTTTTGGGAGTCTGTAGGTCTGTAGGCTAGCCCACTTAAGGACAGGTTTGATTGTTTGTATTGCAGGGCGCCTTTCTTCCTCCCATCTCTCATGAATCCTTCCACATATTACATGCATTCCCGCTCTTTCCCTCCTGTTTTGAATTATCCTCAACATGCCGATTATCCCGACTCGTACTGTAATCAACCATTAGTTAGTTGGGATAACTCAGATTGGAGATATAGTTCTGAACCTCCGTGTTTAGGGTCTAACCCTGAACACTTTTATTGTGATTTCTATCCTTCTCAGAGCCACATCGATTATAGATCGTCACCCTTTCATGAACAACCTATTAAGATCTTCAATCAAGAAGGATACACCGATCCTTACTCATCCTCTGATTACACTGCCTTTAGGTCATCACCACCATTTGAACAATTTGAAATGACCTATTATCAAGAAGGATATAACGAATCTCAATTCGTTAATTCCCCTGCATTGATCCCAAACCCGCCCAACCCTGAACCAACTCATTTGATTCAGGGTAACTAGGTTCAAGATAAGGTTCTGGCTAACTTGAGAAATATCATACAATCTTTAGAAGTTCAGCCAATACCTTGCATTGAGAGATTGGAGCCCCTGATTCAGATGATTGATGATTTGAATATGTATTTGTTGGATTAGCTCCAGGATGTTAAGGATAAGAACCCGGGTGAGTTTCTACTTGGGAAATTAGTGAAATTGAGGATGAGATTTATGGTTTCTTTAGTTCAGCCGTGGGATGATTCCTAGGATGAACTCCCTTCAGGAAAGCCAATTTCAGAACCCGCTCAGGCACCTGTTGGGGGGGACACGTGTTACGAGACTGACCAGATTGAATTAGAGCAACCAATTAAGGAAGATTTGATTTCTTCACCTGAGATCCCTGAGCCAGGGTATGAGGAAAAGTATGTCTCCTTGGAACAAAAAGTGACAGATGATTTTGAGACATACATTAATACGGATTTCGATTTCTTTGATTCTGATGGTGAAGATTCGATTTGCGAAATCTCACATGAGTTTACAGAACATAATGTTTGTGAGACGATTGGGCCTAAGGAATCAGAAAGATCATTTGATAGCTCAATAACTGAGGAAACTGATTTTATTAGGGCTCACATTATGGATCCAGAATTGCATTTTCTGGAGGATTTAATCAAATGCCCTGATTTTCAGTTACACCCCATTGAGCTTATCGATGATTCTATTTCTGAGATAATTAGACCCAAGTCAATTCTAATTCAGCCACATCTTTTAGACTTGGAAATTTCAGATGGGGTGATTAATATGCAAGAGGTCCCAGAATTTAACATTCTGAATGAGGAGGATAGAAGCTGGGAAGTTCTGATCTGGGAAGCTAACTCTGGAGGAAGTAGAAGAATGAGTCTAAGGGTTCCAATTCATATGAAACCATCAAACCAAAACCCTTATGACATCTGTTCTGAGGATGTTCAACCCAAGCACACATTCAATGATTATCCTTTTGAGCATGAATTCTCTATAACCCGACTTTTTGGTCTTGGGTTGCATCCTCATAAATCGCAGGCTCGACCTCGCTTGCATATAGATTTTAGGTTTTGGGTAATTTTTATCCAAGACCTGAGATATTCTCGATTATGGGGTATGGGTCTGCATCACAATCTGGTCCACATTTGTGGACATCTACTAACAGGTCAGAGGAATCTTATGTTTATTTTGATTCTGACCTGCACTTGTGAATTTTTTATTTCTCTTCTTTCTATAGTGTGCCTAGCTGAAGGCACTAAATTCATCACGTATGCAGTTCTTTTTAGTTTTCATTTCGGAGCGGACCTGACATTCACCCAATTCAGGTGCTTTCTATGCTATTCCACTCTGTTTTATGTCTTTTTAATACAATGAGGACATTGCATTAGATAGGCATGGGGGGGTGGATATTTATCTCTAAATTTATTCGTTAGCTCCGTAGATTTATTTTATTTTATTAAAAAAAATGGAAGTAGGAAAGGGAACTTGGGTTTAAGAAAATTTTCAATCTTAGGAAATAATACATTATGATTTGAACACAAAGACCCTTAAGGTCTTTGGACTTAATCAGCCCGTGTATCCACTAAAATGTGGATTTATTTTTTGAGTCCTCACCGACCTAAATTCTATTTTAATTTGAGTAAATAAGTTTGGGTGATAAGTACACGACTTATCAACCCACCCTCTGATTTGAGGGAATTTTGAGTTTTAAGCATCTACACACTATCTTGTCACTGACTCATTGTTCGGCAATTCTAACGGAAATTGTGTAGCTAATGAACCTTCCAAGGTGATATGGTTGGCAAGTTATCGTGGGTAACAGCCCAAAGGTAGGTTGCCTAGAGCCCAGTCACTGGATCTTTCTCTTTTTGCTGCCTTTAGGTAAATTTTAGACCAAGGAAGCCACCTACTTTAAAAAAAAAATCAAAAAGAAAAAAAAAGAAAAGGAGAAAAGAAAAAAAAAGAAATAAGCCACACTTTGCCGCACGAGTATGGTTGGCAAGTTGTCGGTGGTAATAGCTCATCGACCGGTTGTCCAGAACCCAGCTCAATAAATGCATTGAAAATTCCCAAAACACTTAGGAAGAAGTGGAAAAGTAAAATAAACCGGGGAGATATACACTGGATTCACCCTTGTGTTGACCCCATAAAAAACTAAAAGTAGGGAGAAAGCTACCGGTTGTAAAGATACACCTTTAGGCAAAATTTTTTTTAGGTCACCTAGAGGCATAGAAATCCGAAGTCTGTTTTAACTGCTGGTCAATGAGTCTATCACATTCACAATAAGATGCTCAGAACTCAGGGTTCTCATCAAATCTTGGGTGAGTTGAATGACCGTAAAAAGCCACTCTTAAACCCTAAAACTTGAAAATCCAAAAAAATTAGAAAAGAGAAAAAAAGAGAAAAAGAAAATTTTCTTTGAATAAGGCGAGGGCTTGAGGCGGTCTGCATTTTGGCAAATACTCGAGCACTGTTGTGTCTTTGAAAGTTCAGATCCTAAGTAGACATTTTCTTAATGATTGAAAATAGCTCATGCCCAAATAATCCAACTTGTTGCTTTTATAAATAGCATATATTTTCTGCTAGGGACTAGCAAAAGATAGGCATGGGGGTATGATGTAAACATGTTTACACTACTTAAGATATCTATTTATGCATGTTCTTAAGCATAGGATTGCATTACATGCCATAAATATTGCATAGCATGCATCATCTTGCATTTAGAGTAGTTTGAATAAAATGGAGGTTAATTGTCTCCTTTTATATTCATGGACAGGGAAAAATTTCTATCGGGGCCTCGGATCGAAGATCCAACCATACATATGTGATCATGGCAACGATTGGAGTTCAACGACTCCAAGATCGCCCTAATCAGACATCTGTAGCATCAGTTAGTGACCGGGGAAGCCTAGAAGATCAAGGGCCAAGATGGTGTGAATCCACACTTCAAACGACAAATCCGACCGCACGGATGGATTCGGATCAATGATCGCAACCTAACGACGCGAAAATTGACTCAATCCGACAACCGTGGCACCATTTACATCATCCTGAAGATGGATGGCAAAGATGGCACCACGTGGCGCCATCTCAGCCGTCCAACCGACCCTCAGGATCACCGCTGCCTCTCCAAAGAAAATCCAACGCGCGATCTAGGCTGTTGGATCTTGATCCAACGATCCTGATCGCGTGTTCAAAAGTTCGGCCGCTCGCCCATCCACGCGCGCAGCGCAATGGACAAGGTGCTCGGCCACCTTCAGACGCACGTTCGAATCGCAGGGCGCGAGCGAGCGGGCGCGGGAGAGCGGGCACGAGGAGTGTCAGATCGTCATCGAACGGCTGTGCGCGCCCGATAGCGCTTAGGCTCTATTAGACGTGCGGCGAAGACGCGACATCACACACGATGAGGCACGCGGCTGAGGCGGGCAATGGACGCATCTCAGCCGTTCAATCTCGCAATCGAATGACCAAGATTTAAAGTACGTGAACGTGCGTTGAGGAAAGGAAGGCGAGCGGGCGTGCACGCGTCGCCCACGTTCGGACCTTTAGCGACGGTTTTATCCGTCACTAAAGGTCCTGAATTAATGTTTTTAGAGTTGTAATGACCAACTTGCCCCTACTCCTTGCAACTATAAAAGGAGACCCCCTCCACACAAAATTCTCATCCCTTCCTTCTCTTCTGTCCCTCTCCAATGCTCAAGAGAAGCTTATCCAACATCCAGGATGCCTCTCACGAGATAAAGTCAATTTTTCGTCCCCCTTTCGGAAGCGGATCCCGCGACGATGACGACGTGCTACCCTATTCCCGTTCTTCCGCTTCATCCTCCTTCGTCCTACTCCATCCTCCTTCGTCCAAGCGTCGTCCTGTCCGGCTCGTCCTCCAAGCGACCGTCGAGGAGATCTCTCCCCATTCTTTTTACTGCCTTCTAGAATAGATTTACGGCTTTCTAGAGTATATTTACTGCTTTCTAGTGTAATCATCTTTCCCTCTTTCTAGTGTAATGAACAATCATTCTGATGATGAAATTCCATGTTTATTCTACATCTCTTTTTGGTTTTCATTTGTAATATTCTCTTTCTCTCTTACTCTCTCTCTCTTATATTTATTGTAAATAGTTAGATAGTTCTATACAATTGAATTACTTCGTGACAAATAAAACAAACGCATGTTTTTAAATCAAACGTCCTCCTCCCTGTGTTCGACCCGAGATTTCCATTCCGGTATAAATTTTATTTGTTGAACACGAGTTCTTCGCTTTCATACTACAACGACAGGTTTTTCAAAATCAAACACGTTAGCGTAGCAACCTGTACATTCAACAATACCCAAATCTCATGCATTCGCATGAGAGATTGGGTGGCAATTACCGCTTAAGATTGGGTTCACACAATCGGGAATTCCTCAGAGAATCTCCCTTTCAAATTTGAGAGGGAGTTTTTGAGGAATCAAGGAGAAATCCCCCTTAAATCCTCGTCGAAGTGGGATTCCTCCGATGTAATGGCAGAGGCACCTAATTGTAAAGAACGACGAGGAAGCTAGGGGGTACTTGCAATGGTTTTCAAAAGCTAGGGGTTTAAATGTAATTGGGTTGGACTGTTTTGCAAAGTACGTCAAGGTGAACTCCCCTTAGGTCCAAATTTTGGTATAAACCTAATTTAGACCTAAAAAAACCCAATGGTGAAGTTGTATTTTAGGTTTGACCACGTTTGGCTAGGCATTTTACATAAAAACCCAATTTAGGGTAAATATTTGACTAGGACCCCTATTTAGGTCAAAATAGGTTCCAAAGGCCAAATTGAAGGTTCTAAACCCTAGAAGATATTTTTCCATGAATTTTAGAGGGTTTAGGTGAATTTTATCCTGACCAGAACCTTGTTGAATTAAGTGTGTTTGTTTTAGGGTTACAAGAAGTTATTTAATTCTCAGATTTCACATTAACCCTTTTCTGATTGAACCAACCTACTTTTTATCTTGTTAAGACCAATTGACCCATGTTTAGTTCCTGAGAAATCTCGTTGTTTCATTGCAATGGTAAAATTACAGTTTTACCCTTTGTTTCTTGCTTTTTTTTCAAACCAGTTATTCCTTGAATTAGGCCCTTCACTTGGTTATGTAGGAGCTTTTGTTCTCCTTTCTTGGTTAAAATGAGCTAGCTAGGGCTCATGATGGTGTTCCCATTAGCACGTCTTCTCTATAGAGAAGAAAGGACATGCCCAAGTGAAGAGAAGAGAAGAGGGTGTTGCACCCTAGTGCTCTCCTTCTTCTTGTCGCCCACATGAAGATGCCTTGGAGGAGCTTCTTCTTTAACCATCCATGGAGGGAGCCTTAGAGGAGGAGGACGGCCCTAGGGTTTTGAAGGGTGGAAGGGTGTCGCAAGTGGGAGGAGAATGGATGGGATTTCGTGGCTCTCTCTTTTCCCTTATGGAAGGCTCCATTTGGTTGCCACTTTTGGTGGCTCAAAAAATAGCCAATGCCGCATTTTTAGGATCTAGGTTTGACACAAGTTTTAGGGTTTCCAAGAGAGTGTGTGTGGGTTTGGTAGGGGTAAAATAGGAAGGTGTGTGAGTGTGTGTGTGGGTGTGTGTTTTTTGTAGGGCTAGGTTGTGGGTTTTGGTAGGATTAGGTGCTAACTTGGTTGGGTTAATCTAGAATAGGTGGGTATGGACCTAATTAGACTTAGGAAAGTCTAATTGGATAGGAGTGAACCTAATTATGTTTAGGTCAAGTATAATTGGATGTGTGCATGTGATTAGGCTAGGGTAACCCTAATAGGTATGAGTCAATTAGATCTTAGGTGGATCTAATTAGGCTCAGGTGCATCCAATCAACTGTAGATGCATCCAATTAGGTATGGGATGGTTCAATTGGGTTAGGGATAGCATAAGTAGGGCTATGGATAGTGGACTAGGCTTATGAGGTCTCTAATTAGGTTTCCTAAGGTGCCTGGTGGGGTTTCTAGGTCAAAATAGTCAAGCTAGGGCTTCCAACACTAAAATCAGGAACCAGAGTAATATCAGACATCCAGAATAGTGGTCAGACGTCTTATATTATAAAATTGGGCATCTGGACATTAAATTAGACATCCAATTCTGTGTCAGTATGAGTTCTGCCTTTGTGGATTGTTATTCTGCAGAAATCAGATGTCCAGCAAGATGTCTAGACGTCTTAAAAGGTGCTGGAGAGTGGGTTTTAGGTTTTCTAGGGTGGATTTTGGTTCCAAAGTGTTTGGGAGAGGGATAGGGTGGATAAGAACATGGATAGTGCTATCCATGTTTGGGTTTTGAGGCTAAGGTGTCCTAATGGAGGTGGTTTTGGGTTTGGGAAGGCTATCCTAGGATTTCTATGGGTAGGGATAAGGCTATCCTCCTCACTCCTCTTATCCGGATCAGTCTTCTTCTTCCTTTATTGCTTTATTCCACTATCTCCTTCATCCTGGATCACTTTATTACCTGCAAATAGTAATAAAAACCATTAAATAGCAGGATATCCATTTTATTCTAAATAGACTGATGCAATGCATGATATGCAAGATATGAGTGCAATATCCACAAATTAAGCTAGGTTCAGACATTATTTAGGTTGATTAGGACCCATGATTGCTGTACAATCACCCGTGTTCAACCCAAGACACACTAGAGTTCCAGTTATATTATCTATTTGATAGATTTTTATGCGACTACAACAATGGGTTTTCAAAACTTAAATCTTTTAGTGTACAAATCCCGCTCAACATCCATAATGGCCTAAATAATTATTAATAGATATAAAGATCTCAAGTTAATGCATATTACATCTATGAACATTTAGAAGAAAAAAAGCTACTCTTACATGTACCTAATTCACCCACTAATTATGAGTAACATTGACATGTTATATATATGTTTGTATTTTGATTATGATTTCCACTTTAATAGCTCATTCCTGAAGATTTGATCACAACATTACTTGTTACATGTAACCGGTGCCTGGAGAAATTTTGGCAGCATCTCCACGTACTTCTCCAGTATACCCCCCAAGACTAACCTTAACTACATTCCTAATAACTCCCATTTAAGGGTTCTTTAGGAACGTAGATAAGATCAGTTGGTATACTGAAGAAGAGCAAAAGGAAACTATTGAAATTTCTCCAGACATTGGTTCCATGTAATAAGTAACATTAAGTTGTGATCAAATCTTCAAGGACCCCCCTTTGTTCAGAACTTCTCTAAATAAAAGACGATGACTCTTATGGCATTCTATAAAGACAAAACTTCGAGCATGTAACTGAGGTATACACACACTTTACATTGTTATATAACATGATAATAAGTGTCGACGGGCAAGTATTTTGACACTATTATCCCCTCCAAAAACCTATAACCTAGGGGTTAGAATACCTATTGTTTAGCGTCAAGTGCATCTAGATTTGTGCAAATATTTGTATCTATAACTTTATTAAAATCATACAATTTGCAGTAAAAAATAATAAGTTATACATACAAAATAAATATACTCTAAAGTACCCTACCTCCCTTTCTCTCCACTTCCTTCCCTCCTACACCATGCCTCCTTGGCTCCCTTTCTCTCCTCTCCTTTCCCTCCTATACCCCTCCCTGCCTCGCCTCTTTTTTTCTTCTCTCTTTCCCTCTTCTCCTTATCCTTCCCCTCCTCTTCCCTCCTCTACTTTCCTCTCCTTTTCTACTTTCTTCACATCTTCCTATTCTTCTTTATCTAAACTTGTCCTATCCAATTGCTTCTCATCTCTTGTACTCTTTCTCTCTTTTTTCTTCCTCTTAACTTCTTCAATTATTAAAATTTTTGACAGAACTTCCCCTGCAATATAAACTTCTTCCCATAATAAACATGTAGAATTAAACATTCACAACTATCATATTCATTCAGATAAATGCAAGTAAAGAAATCCTGTGGGTACTCCCCACATTCATTCACATATACAACATAACTCACAGATTTAAGTAGGTACACCCCACATTCATAAACATCCACAATTCATTAATATAATAAATCACACATTCACACCTCGATGAAACACGTGAATTGGCGAGAACATGTCTGATGATGAGTGTAACCTAAATCAAATTACACAAATCAAAATAATAAATATAAAATTGTAATAAGAAATTAACAAAAAATTAAATAAAAATTGATAACAAATAAAATATCAAAGTTTAGGGTGATTGTGAGGATTGGGGGAGGCGGAGGAGGGGATGGCTGGGGATGGAGGGCAGTGTGGGGGGTGAAGGGGGTGGAACTAGGCCAGGGGCAGAGGGGGTGGGCTAGAGTAAGGGCATGGGGGGCCGAGATCAGGCTAGGGGTGGAGGGGGCCACGGGGGTGGGGGGGAGCGGGGGCAGAGGGGGTGGGTGGCGCGGAGGGCCGAGGGCAGACGGGACTGGGCCGAGGGGGGGCGGGACCGAGCCGAGGGCGAAGGGGGCCGTAGGGGTAGGCGGGAGAGGGGAAGGAGCGAGCGGGCAGCGCAAGGGATCTAGCATGGGCAAAAGGGAGCCAGAGGGCCATGGGGGTGAGGTTGTAGGGTGACAGGGAAAGGGGGGCTCCGACTTCTCATCGAAGGGAAGGAGAGGCGACGGCATGGGAGGGAGCTTGGGTCGCAAGAGAGGACGGCGACAATCTGAGAGGGCTCATGGGGAGGAGAGTAGAGGAGATGATTTTGGGGGGAGGGGGAGGGGGGTGATACGAGAGCAATTATAGTAAAACTTGGCGACGATTAATCCAATCCACCATCGCCAATTGGCGATGATTAATATATCAACTATCGCGAATTTGTGACAGTCTACCAATCAACCATCTCAAATGGCTACTTTATCTTGAGTTGCAGAAGATATTTTTGGTGGTTTATGACAGTTAACTAATTAACCGTCGCAAATACATTACCTTTTGCATGCGCGCGGTAAACAAAAATTTCACTCTTTCGAGACAATACCTCAAGTAGCGATGATTTATGTAAAACTATCTTGAATTGAGTATTGGTGACAGTTATTATAATATTCATCACTAAATGTCCTCATCCCACCACGTACAAATAAGTTGGGGAAGGCAAGAGAGTAAATTAGTGACGGTTAACCCTTAACCATCATGAAATTTCTAACAAATTCACCACACACCCTCCCAACTCTAATTAGCGACATTGCAACACATAGCCGTTATGAAATAACCGTCGCCAATAGTACTTTTTCTTGTAGTGAAAATTGGATGCAAAGCTCATATTCATTTCTGATTTTGTGATAGTTCTATAAATTATGTTGTTATCTCTTTCTCAAACAATCATAATCATGAGTTTTGGGAGTCTAATATGACGAAGTATCTTTGGTCTAAGAAGAAAATTCCACTGGGAAGAAAGCTTCAAATGGTATTAAATGATCAAGTTAGTATTCATTTGTCTAAGTCAATTAGATGGTTTACCATTAAAGAAAATGGTTTTGAGAATTTGACCTCCATGACTCAAGATGTAAGGAATGCACTTCGTAGATCAAGGAATTTGAGACTTAGTGTTGGCAATGTAAAGATCATTCAACGTTATTTCATTAGGATGCAATCGAAGAACAGTAACTTCTATTCCATAGATATTGACTATGATAGTTGCATCTGTAACATTTTTTTGTCTAATTTTAGTAGCTACTTGGCTTATAAGTTATTTTGAGATGTAGTATCATTTGGCACAGTGTACATGACAAACTACTACGATATGCCTTTTGCTCCTTTTGTTGGTGTAAATAATCATGGCCATACAGTTTTTTGCTTGTACTTTATTGGGAGATGAGACAACATAAAATTTTGTGTGGTTATTTCACTGTTCTTATTGTGTATGTGGGGAATACAACCCAAAGGTATCATTAACAATCAATGCCAAGTCATAATTAATGCCATATCAGTTGTGCTTCCTTGTATCCATCACTGTCTTTGTATTTGGCACATCAAAGATAAACCTCCACATAAGTTTCCTAGGGATCATGCTATGAGGGAGTCTTTTAAGCAGGTTGTTCACAATTCAAGATCAAAAGAAGATTTTAAGGAGAGGTGAGCTACAATAGTTAGAGATAGGCATTTGAAGGAAAATAGATGGCTTCGTGATTTATTTGAGATTTGACATATGTGGATCCCTTGTCTTTCTAATGAAATATTTTACGCTGGTATGCCCAGTACTTAGAGGAGTAAGGGAATCAATGCATTTTTTTATGGATATCTTAATTCGAAAACCACTTTGAAGTAGTTTGTAAGACAATACGAACTTGGTCTTCAAGCAAAGCAAGAGAAGACTTGTAAAGCTAATTTCGATTTTTAATTCAGGTGTTCTCGTTTTGTATTCTAAGTTTCCTATAGAGGCTCAGGTTAGGGATGCCTACACTATCACCAAGTTTTTTCAATTTCAAAAAGAGTTGCATAATGTCATCTATTACAAAAAAAACTATCTTTTGAGCATGGAAATAAAGGTGTACATTCCATTGTTGTTGAAAAGTTTGATTCACCTAACTCTTTGCCATTTTTCCCTCATGTTTGAGAAGTCTTCAGGATCAGTATTTTGTGTATGCTACTTGTTTGAAATTAAAGGAATCTTTTGTAGACATTGCATTTTTGTTTTGATGGAATTTGGCACATATGAGCTTTGATCTCATTACATTATTGATCATTGGAGGGAAGATGTGAAGTTTCCTTCCGTCATGAAGAGTTTAGAGGCTTTCCTTTCTCTTAATGATCTTATGGATAGATATGAGAATATGTGTCCAAGGATTGTTAAATTTACCAATGTTAACGTAGTCTCTTCTTCTAACCATGAGATATGCTTGAAGGTGTTTAATGATACATTCAAGCAATCATTGTCATTGATGGGGTTTGATGAATAGGTATATGTCTTTTTCTTCCTTTATTTTTGTTGTTTGTGTTGTCTTTATATGATTATTTTGTAAGATATGTTGTTTATATCTTTTCTTTCCTTTTTTAGGATGTTTTAAATCCCCCAAGCATTCATGATCCAAATTAGGTAAGGCATCCTGGTAGGTCTCACAAGAAGAGATTCAAAAAATCATGTGATGCTTTTCTTGTCAAGAGGAGGAAGAAGAAGAATTTGACGAATGGTGCATCATCATTAGTGATCTCATTCATAGATGGAGCTTCAAAGATTTTTTTTTTTTGGATGTATTCATTTATTTGCATAGATTCTTTTTTGTATATATGTTGTTTTTATTAATTTTGTAGCATTGATTGTTAGAATTCAATTATTTTTTAATTGCATACTTGGTTTTTTATGTATGTGTTGGTTTCAGTGAATACCATCAATGATATTTGGAATGCACTAACACTTTTTGGTTTCAGCACTAGTGATATTCAAACTTGCGCTAGTGATATTTGAAACCTATAGCTTCCCCTTTCGTTCCCTAAAATATCACCAGTGATATTTCATTTAGGTCTCATTTTGCACCGATGATTTTTACAATCTGTAGCTTGTTTGCAAGCCTTGCAAAATATCATCCATGATATTTTATTTTGTACCAGTGATATAACATTTTACATCGGAGATATCACATTTTGCATTGGTGATTTTTTTTTGCACCAGTGATATTCTTGTTATGTGCGGTGATTTTGCTGCTTTCTTCATTTACACCTATGATATACACACTTCAATTAGTTGTGACAAACTATACTTAAAATTATACTTGAATCACAAATCACATGTTTGATTCATCACATGTTTCATGCAATACATATTTACATACAAAGAAATATGCATACAACTGTTGTTGTGACAAAGGTTATGTACACTTTCTAAAAGTATCATATTCATATCATATATGCAGATGCATTCTTATCTGTTACAATCAATGATATATATGGCACCTTAAACCTATGTATCTCATTTTGTAGCCTTTATTGGATCAAACCCACATCGTAAGCAATCAATCCATCTTGCAACATAGATGCCGCACTCATTACTATTGTTCTTTTGTTGTGACACATCAATGCTGAAGTGTTCTTGCCATCCTTCCTTTTCAATTCCCCTTCTCTTGAAGAGTTCTTCTTGTATCACATCAAACTAAAACACAAATCATTTAATATAGTTAGTATCAATATAATTAACATATTATATATAGCAAATGCATTGTTATTCTTTTGACTTTCTAGGAGTTAATTATCTTTGTGCGAGTGCTCTAGGTAGTAACTAATGAGGCTTTCATATTGGGTCATCATTCTTTACTCAATGTCATCTTTTGATTGCTAGTTTCCAATATGCCATTTCATTGGTGTTTATTGGTATTGTTACTTTTGTACATGACATGCGGAAGACGCATATGTTTAAAAGGGTCATTATAGCTTGCGCTCACAACATCGATTTTAAATGAAGAAATGGATGTGAGTCCGAGTGTCGATCTCAGGGAGGTGTGAAAACCAGATTTTTCTTGTCACTTAATGTCACGGAAAATAACGGGTTTTTGCTTGCGAGAAGACATGGGTGAAAAGCGAGTGAGAGAGAGAGAGAATAGGGTTAGAATTTTTCATTCACAACATGCAACTTAAACATAAAAAGAGGGCAAGTAACTAGATAGGAAACAACTTCATTTGACATGCAACTTTAGTTTTATAATTATAACACTAGATAAATGCTTAAACACAAGTAAAGTAAAGCTTAAGATAAAGAGGGAAAGAGAGAGAAGACGGCGAGGCAGCCACGGCGGTGGAGAGGGGCTCCGTCAGTGGCTCGTCGGCTCCGACAATTACAAAGAGAGCTAATGGTGGCTAGGAGTGGGGTAGAGCACTTGCAAGTGAATTCAATGCCCTCCCATGGGGTGGTTGGAAGGAGTTTATATAGGAAAAAGGGTTTTCTAATTTAAGTATGGGCTTTAGCAACTTTCGAGACATCGCTAAACCCATACCAAATCCGTCGGTGTAGCCCCCTTTGCCCGCCGGTCGCCAGCGCGCCCTGTGCTTCTTCTGTGGCGATCTATTCACACGCATTGTGAGCCGTCCGATCGAAGATCGGACGGCTGAGGTCTTCGCAACGAGCACGCTTGGATTGCACCTTTAGTGTGCATGCACGCGAGTGTTGTCGATCGGCGTGAGTGCGTGCGTGGATGATCCCCGCCTGAGGACACGCCACATGGTGCGATCGTTACCTTTCACACGCGGATCTACGACCTTAATTAGCCACGCCCGTGCGAGCAGCAATTTAGGCAGCTGCGGGGTTTCGAACACCCGCTGCTACCTTTGCGAACAGCGCACAGACCGCTGCACTACTGGGCTGGATTGTCGTGCGGAGGAGGCGAGGTGCGTGGGCGTGGAGCGCTGCGGAGCCGTCCAATTGAAGATAAATGGCCGAGATGCATCCCTTGGTGGGGGTGGCGAAGGTATGCTGTGCGCGGATGCGTGGTTTTAAGCCATCCGATGTGCGATCGGACTGCTTAAAGTGGAGCTACGCGATGAAGGGCGGTTGCAGGCATGGTGAGGCTGACACGTGGCGGCCCCAGAACTTCTTGGACCAATAGTGGGAGCTCCGGATGTCAGATTTAGCTAATTTCGAGTCCATTGGACTCCGTTCGTCATTCTGAATCCATCAGTGTGGCCCGATCTCTCATCTGAGGCATGTTTTGACAAGTACTTATACAAATGGCCATTAATACTACTCTATAAGCAATCTTGATGTGTGATGCATGCAATGCTCTCATTCTTATTTATGATGTGCTATCTGTGCATTTTGCTCTTAAGATAAACCCCAATTGACAAAATTATCACCCCAAGATACAGTGTTATCATACCCCCATGCTTACTCCTTGCTAATCCCTAGTAAGGTTTATTCTAGCCTTTATTTTCAGTCAAAATTTAAGAAGTAATTACTTGGACACTTCGTCACTTGTCAATAGGAGGAAATATACTAAGATCTTAATCCACAAAGACTAAGCAGTGTCCAAGTGTCTGCCAAAATATGATTCGCCTGAATCCTTGCGTTAATGCATGTATATATATATATTTTATTATTTTTAGATTTTTGGAGTTAAGAGTGTGTTGGTAACTTTTTACAGCTACCCAACCCACCCAAAACTCGGACAAAACTCTAAGTGCTAAGCATTTTGGTGTGAAGGTCATGATAGACTCACTCAACGGTAATTTAGACAGACTTCGAGTTTCTACGCCCCTAGGTGACCGGAAGAGGAAGTGTTTTGCCTAAAGGTGTATTTGTTCGATCGGTAGCTTTCTCCCTACGTTTATTTTACTTGGAGTCAACACAAGGACTTTTCCAGTGTATATCTCCCCGATTTGCTCTACTTCCCCACTTCTTCCTTAAGTGTTTTGGTTCTTTTTGTGCATTTACTGAGCTGGGCTCTGGACAACCAACCAATGGGCTATTACCCACGATCACCTGCCAGCCATACTCGTGCGGTGATGTGTGATTTATTTTATTCTCTTTTTTTCTTCTTCTTCTTTTTTATTTTATTTGGTAGGTGGCTTCTCTGATCTCAAATTTACCTAGAGGTAATAAAGAGGAGGTGGTCCCGTGGCTAGGCTCTAGATAACTTTCCAGCCATACCACCTTAGAAAGTTCATTAGCTACCCAATTTCAGTCAGAATCTCCGAGGAGTGAGTTTGTGCAAAAATGTGTGCAGATGCTTAGACAAAAAGCTTTTCTGAGTTAGAGGGTGAGTTGATAAGTCGTATACTTATCACCTTATTTAGTTAGTGGATTAGAGTAGATTAAGGTTGTAAGGATTTGAAGCTAAATCCATATTTTAATGGACACCAGGGCTGATTAAGTCTGAAGGCCAAAAAAGTCTAAGTGTTCAAGTTCTTTCCGTATTATTTCCCACTATTGACAAATTTCTAATGCCTAATTTTTTCTTCCTAAATTCAATTTTTTTTATTTTATTCTATTCAGACTGATTAAATGAGCTTAGAATCATGCAATTTACCACCCCCCATTGCTTAAGTTGGACAATGTCCTCATTGACAAATACATGGATGCAACAGGGGTTCGAAAAGATATTACTTGAGTGAAGTAGAATACCTAATCAGTCTGAATCTTCTGGGTTGCCTCCCATGAAGCGCTGAGTTTAACACCTCCAGCTGGGCGGTGCTTCGTGTCATCCCTCAATGAGGGTGACAATCTCCTTTAAGGGAACCTGGGCTAGGAAGTGTTTCAATCTCTGGCCATTGACTGTGAAAGTGTGCCCAGTATTCGGATCAGCGATTTCAACTGCCCCATTGGAGCGGGGCTTGACCACCCTAAATGGTCTTGTCCACTTGGACCTGAGCTTCCCTGGAAAGAGTTTTAAATGGGCATCGAAAAGCCAAATTTGCTTATTCGGCTCGAAGGTTTTTCTATGGATTAGTTGGTCGTGGACAGCTTTCATTTTCTCCTTATACAGCCGACTATTCTCAAAGGCGACTCGACGAATTTCCTCGAGCTCAGAGAGTTGGAGCGTCCTCTGTGCACCGACTGACTGGGAATCCATGTTACACTACTTAACAGCTCAGTAAGCCCAGTGTTCCAACTCAACATGAAGGTGGCAGGCTTTGCCAAAGACCAGGCAATAAGGCAACATGCCTATCGGGGTCTTGAAGCGATCCTGTATGCCCACAGGACATCATCCAGTCGTGTGGACCAGCCTTTTTTGTCAGGTCTCACAGTTTTTTGTTGAAAGTTCTTGATTTGTCTATTTGAGATCTCGGTCTACCCATTTGTTTGCGGATGATACGGGGTAGCGATGCGGTGGTTAACCCTGTATTTTCTAAGTAGGGCACGGAATTGGGAGTGAATAAAATGACTTCCACCATCACTGATCATGGCCTTTGGTATTCCAAATCGGGAAAAGATGTTCAGCTTAACAAAGTCCATGACAGTCATATGATCGCATCGGCGAGTGGCTGGTGTGTGTTAGCTCTAGGCGTTTCACGGTGTTATAAAAATTACATTTGTTGCAGTATATTGCGAAAAGCTATCACCAATTTATTACTCCGAATTAAAAGTTTCCCGAGGTCGAACTCAGGGAGCACACTATGATTCCAGAAGCTTACAAATTCACAGTTACAAAAAGTCAAGAGAGAGAGAGAGGATAAAATAAAGAAAATCCTTTTCCTCTTTCTTTCCCTTCTCTTCTTCTCTTCCCAGGCTCTCTTCCTCTTTTCCTTTCCTTCTTTTTTTCTGCCTTTCCCTGTTCCGGACATCTGATTCTCCGAATCAGACACCTTATCAGCCCTGTTGCTATAGTGCCTCCTTTCAATTGTCTTTGCGACTTTTTCTTCTTCTCCCTCTCTTTTCTTACTGCGGCTCCTCTCCTTCTCTTTCTTCTCAGCTTCTTCTCTTTGCAGCAGCTCCTCCTTGGCTTCTTCTTTTCTTCCTTGTTGTGGCTTCTCCTTCACCTTCTTCTTTCTTCTTTTCTTTGCGGCTAAGTCCTCGCCGCTTCGCTTCCTCTTCTTCTCACCTGCTCCCTGCACACACGCAAACACAAAACCTACCCCTACCCCTACCCTTCCCCTCGTTTCTCTCTCTCTCTGAATCTCTCTTTGGTACGCTCTTCCAGAGCCGAGTAATCGGGTCGGGTCGCATGCCCGAGTCCAGGAGTGCACAGGTAGGATAGTCGGGTCGGGTCACCAGGTCCGCGTGGGTAGTGCCGCGGACGAGGCATGTGAATAGGTGAGGGACCTCACCCCTGTGTGACTTGAGGCGAATAGCCTCAATCACTTTTTTCCTTTATACTGGTGCGGACGCACGTCGGCTTCCGAGGTGGGACTAAAGTCCCACCTGCGTCTTCATGCGTCTGCAGAAGGAAGGCTCGACCAATTGGGGCAGCGGCAGAGGCCTCCAACCCCAATTGCGAGCCTGAGTGTGTGCGTGAGGGTGTTCCGTAGCTGCTGGATCTAGGGGCCTGGGGCGCTGCAGCCTGGAGCAGCTCGCGAAGCAGCTTCAACCTACTCGTCAATGGCAGCGAGCCTCTGGAACCTAAAGGCACCAAAACGGCCTCGCGGCCACGTTAAAAAGCTCATGGAGCTTTGCCAAAGTGCGGCGAGTGTGCAGAGGTGGTCGGCGAGGCATGGGACTGCCCGTGGGAGCATGCCTAGGGTTTACTGTAGCCGTGGAGTTGGGTGTGTTTGGGGGGCGAATGCAGAGGTGTTGGCGGTCAATGGTGATGGGGAAACTGATCAGGGAGTGATGGTGGAGCTTCTGAGGGGTTTGGCGAGGTGGATGGAGGTGTGGAATGGCGAGGTCACCTCGTCGGTCGTCTGCTGGAGGTGTGGATGATGGTGGTGGTTGGCAACTGTCGAGGGGTTAAAAGTGACAATTGACGAAGGGGAAATAGAGAGGGGAGAAAGAGGAAGAGCTTTTACCTTGCCAAATGGATGAAGGGGGCCAAGAGGCAGACAGCACAATTTTGCCGTCGTCGGAGACAACGCCCTGTGGGGAAGATGATGACGACGAGGAAGATAGACCAGAGAGTGCCTGCTGGTACGGCGAGGCACGACGAACAATGGCGGAGCGAACCCTACCACTGGTATGGAGGCAGGGCGACGAGAGAGGGAGCGGAGAGTCGCCGGAGCCTACAGGCGAATGGCCGAAGGAGGAGGAGACGAAGGTTGGGGAAATTCCTTGGCCAAAACAGGCTTGAGACGACCGGAGGGCCCTGCCGTCCCTTAAATAGCAGTTGGCGAGGAGAGGATCTCGAGGAGAGAGCGTGGAGAGCTTGCCAGAGAATGGCCAGATAAGAGACCCATTCCACTCGTGTGTTCGCACGAGAGGCATGGGTAGTGGCAGGTCATGGGAGGGGGTCTGCGCGGAAGAGGACGACGTAGGGAACTCCCCCTTCATTTCTGAGAGCAGCTCCCATACCCTGCGTGGCGCCATCCTCCACGCAAAGTCGCCGGAGGTATGGGCAGCTGCGTGGGGTGGCAGAGGGACCATTCTGTAAGGAACGAAAGGGAAGATGGGGGGCAAAGTGCAAGGGTTCAAAAAGTTAAGGGTCAAAACGTAATTCATGAGGACTAATTTGTAAAGTAGGTCAAGAAGGCCTTCCCTTAGGTCCAAATTTTGGTACAAACCTAATTTGGACCTAAGGAATCTAATGGTGAAGCTTGATTTTAGATTTGACCACGTTTGACCGATCAATTTGCACAAAAACTCAAATTAGGTCAAAAATTGGGTATGGTTCTCAATTTAGGTTAAGACAGGTTCCAATGGCCAAATTGAAGGTTCTAAACCCTAGGGGATGTTTTTCCATGAATTTTAGAGGGTTTAATTGACTTTTATCTTACCTGAAACTTCGTGAATTAAAGCGGGTTTGTTTTAGGGTTACAAAATGTCATTTTATTCCTAGAAATTACTATAACCCTTTTCAGATCAAATCACACCACTTTCTTTCTTGTTAAGCCCATTTGACCTATGTTTAGACCCTTAGACATCCCGTCTGTGTACTGCACTGGTAAAATTACAATTTTACCCCTTGGGTGTTGCTTTATATTCGGATTTATAGCTCTTTTATTTAGGCTTTTCCCTTAGGTTTTGTAGGAGCTTTTATATACTTATTTAGGTCAAAATGTGCTAGTTAGGACTCATGATGAGGTTCTCATCAGACCTCCATGCCTAGCTTTTGCTAGTCCCTTAGCAAAAATTTAAGGTTTTAACCTTTGTTTTAGACCACGAACTTCTTCCATCAAGTTTTGCTAAGTGCTTTTCCTCTTGTATCCCTGATTAGGTCAGAATGCCAATCATAGGCCTAAAAGGTACTCTAGTACCAATCAAGATCCAAATCTGTCTAGCTTTAGCTTCAGTCTTTAGCAAAGGTTTTTAAAGCCTACAGGAACTAACTCAAAGTTTATTGGATTCTGCGGTTAAAGCACCCGTGCCTGAGATATTTTTAGCCTTGGCTCAATTTGCAGTGAGTTTTGTAAGAGAGAGAGACAAAAGATTTATTTGTTTGGAGAGTTTTCTCTCTCCTTTCTTTTGAATTCTAGGTTAGGATTGGCTTCACAACACGATCTGTATCGGATTCCTTGTCCCCATCATCAATCCTCAAGGGTCCCTGGCAGTCGATGCTTCGAGATAGCACCGCCCATGGCAACCCCCAAAACCCTGGCTTTCGAGATTTTGAGATAATCCCGTCCATGGCGTTCCGTGGCCGAATTCAGACCCTGGCAATTAACACTTCGTGATAATGCTATCCATGGAATCTGAACTGACGGAGTGCTTATATGCCCCCAGTAGGATATGTAAATATCCTAAGAGACAAGCACCGAGATGATATGTTGTTACGCATCTTCGAGGGGAATTTCCCACCTCTCCGCGCCAGGAACTCGCCCAAATCAACTTGTATTGATCGACTGCTCCTAATCTAGGTGACTTTTCAGAACATTTGAAACGCTTTTGCGTGATTTTGATACTTATGCTTACTGAACCAGACTGTGTGTGAATTTGAGTGCTTAGGTTACTGAGTCCCGTAAACCAAAAGTCAGTCAACGAGGTCGAGTACTTCCTAAGCCTTAGACCTAATCCTTAAGCTTTTCATTTTCCTCAACCTCTTGAGGAGTATCTAGATCTTAATGGGTACTAAGAGTCTATCCAAGAATGCCTAAGGTTTACGCTCTTACTAATATTGTTGTGCACTTTCCTTTTTCTTTTTCTTAATGTGGTCTAGAACTTAGGTTAAATTCCTTAATTTCTTACTAATGACTATCCCTTTTTTTCTTTCATTTTTTGCACCTTTTATCATTCTGCTCTTTTTCTCATTCAAAGTTTTTTTTTTTTTGTATATGTGGATTTTTTGGTTGAAACCTTTTCCTTGTTGTTTAATTGCACTTTTATACCACCCCATGCCTAAGATTTGCAATGTCCTCATTGTACATTAGGTGGGTTTTTATTTAGCTTGGTTCATGCATTAGGACAGGTATTTGGTGAGTGGATGGGTCGAGATGACTGTTGCGGGCGATTTCTAATCTCAAGTACGAGTACCTGAGGTAAAGTTGGTTATCCTAAAGGATAAACCTAAAGTTTAAAGAGATGTCAGAAAATGTTTTGGGTTTTTCAAGAATGACGGGCTGCCTCCCGTTAAGCGCTGAGCTTCACGCCATCGGCTGGGCACAATAAGCTCAAGGAGAATGGAGGATAAATGATTACTCATCCAAATCTGTACTGGTTATGTTAATGAACGGTTTGAGTCTCTGACCGTTCACGACGAAAGGTTCGGAATCATGGCTGAGAGGACTGATTTCGACGGCTCCATTTCCAAAAATTTGTCAAACGAGATATGGTCCAACCCACTTGGATCACAATTTCCCAGGGAAGAGTTTGAGCCGGGCATCGAAGAGTAGGACCTTTCGACCAAGGTGGAAGATCTTTCTAGATATGTATTTTTCATGAAAGGCTTTAACCCACCCTTTGTAGATTTGCGAGTTCTCATATGCATCAAGGCGTAGTTCATCAATCTCGCTTATCTGAAGCTTTCTGTAGGTTTCAGCCTTAGAAAGATCTAAGTTGCAGTTCCGTACTGCCCAATAGGCTTTGTGCTCCAGTTCGACGGGAAGGAGACATGCCTTCCTATACACTAATCTAAAAGGAGACATGCCTAATTGGGTTTTGTGGGCGATCCTATAGTCCCACAAAGCTTCCGGAAGTTGGGACGACCAGTCCTTCCTATCAAGTCGAACAGTAACCTGTAGGATTTTCTTGATCTCCCAATTTGATATCTCAGCTAGACCATTAGTCTGGGGGTGGTAAGGAGTAGAGATTCGGTGAGACACCCCGTATTTGGTCATCAGTGACCTGAATTGAGCGTTGGTAAAATGGGTCCTTCCATCAGAGATGATTGCACGAGGAATTCCGAATTGTGAGAAGATATTCTAATGAATGAATTTGATAACGATCTTGTGATCACAGGTTTGGGTCAGAATAGCTTCGATCCATTTGGACATGTAGTCTACCGCGAGTAAAATGTACTCGAAGCAATCCAAAACAGGAAAGGGGCCCATAAAATCAATCCCCCAAATATCGAAGATCTCGCATACGAGAATCAACTGCAAAGGCATCATGCCACGGTGGCTCATATTGCCCAAAGTTTGGCAACGACTGCATGCCTTATAGTGTCTGTATGCGTCTTTGAAGATAGTGGGCCAGTAAAAGCCACACTGGAGGATTTTTGATGAGATTTTGTGCCCAGAAAAGTGGCCACCGCATGCCTGGTCATGGCAGAAAGAGAGAATATTGTTGATTTCTTCCTCTGGGATGCATCGCCGAATTACTTGGCCAGCACCTATGCTGAAAAGGTACGAGTCTTCCCAGATGTAGTACTTGGCATCGGAGTGCAACTTGTCTTTCTTGGCCTTTGGCCAATTAGACGGGATTTGATGAGATGCCAAGTAGTTTACTATATCAGCAAACCATGGAAGCCTAGTACCAATAGTCAATAGGGGCTCATCAGGAAAATGCTCTGTGATGGGTCCAGAAGGGTTGATGATCTCAGGAGGAAGGTGAGACAAGTGGTCAGCTACCACGTTCTGTCTTCCCTCCTTGTCGCGAATCTCGAGGTTGAATTCCTGCAGTAGCAAGATCCATCGGATTAATCGAGGCTTCACGTCCTTCTTAGCAAGGGGATGCCTCACAGCAGTGTGATCCAAGTAGATGATGACATGGGAACCCAAGAGATAAGATCGAAATTTTTCGAGGATCAAATACTATATCTAGTAGCTCTTTCTCCGTAACCGTGTAGTTACGCTGAGCCTCGTCAAGTGTCTTGCAAGCGTAGTAGATGACTACGGGTTTCCCGTCAATCTTCTGCCCCAGAACCGCTCCTACAGCGAAGTCAAATGCATCGCACATGATCTCAAAGGGTTGAGCCCAATCAAGGGACTGTAGGATCGGAGCTTGGGTGACTCGATCACGAAGGTTCTCAAAAGCTTGAGTGCACTCCATGGAAATCTCCAAGGGTACATCCTTGGAGAGAAGAGTAGTCAGGGGGCACGTGACTTTTGAGAAATCAGGGATGAAACGACGGTAAAAATTGACGTGCCCCAGAAAAGATCGGATGTCCCTGATCGAGCTAGGCATACGAAGTCTAGAAATCAGATCAACCTTGGCTCAATCCACTTGGATGCCTTTTTCAAAAATTAAATGACCTAGGACGATCCCCTCAGGCACCATAAAGTGGCTCTTTTCCCATGAAAGAACCAGATTTACGTCAATGCAACACCTGAGTATATGAACCAAGTGCTGGAGGCAATCATCAAATGATGCCCCGAAAACTGAGAAGTCATCCATGAAGACTTCCAGATAATTACCTACCATATCAGAGAATATGGTAAGCATGCACCGCTGAAAAGTTGCGGATGCATTGTAGAGACCGAAAGGCATCCTTCGGAATGCATACGTCCCGAAGGGGCAGGTGAATGTGGTCTTCTCTTGGTCCTCAGGATGAATTGCCACTTGGTTGTAACCCGAGTACCCGTCAAGAAAGAAGAAGAATCTATTTCCCACTAATTTCTCAAGAATCTGATCAATGAATAGTAGTGGGAAATGATCCTTCTTCGTGGAGGAATTGAGTCTTCGGTAATCTATGCAGACTCTCCACGCGTTGGCTATACGGGTAGGTATGAATTCTCCGATTTTAGTTGTGATAGTGGTGAGCCATGCCTTCTAAGGCACAACATGGATTGGGCTCACCCAACGACTGTCAAAGATCGGGTAGATGATCCTTGCATCTAATCACTTAATGATCTCCTTTTTCATGACCTCCTGCAGATTGGGATTCAAACGTCTCTGCATTTCATGGGAAGGTCGTGCGCCCTCTTCAGAATAGATACGGTGTGTGCAATAAGAGGGACTTATTCTAGTCAAATCATCAAGAGTCCAACCAATGACTCTGTGATGTTGCTAGAGAACAGTAATCAGACGGGATTCCTGATCAGGTGTGAGTCTGGAGTTTATAATCACAGGAAATGTCTGATTAGAACCTAAAAAGACGTATTTTAAATGGTCGGGAAGGGGTTTGAGTTCAAGAATGAGGTTATCAGCAGCAGCGGGTGGTTCAAAGTGAGTGTGAGGTACAAGGGTAGGAGTTATGGGTTTGTCTATCTCAATGTCTGCCTCCTCTAATTGCGGTTCAAGATCCTCTTGTGGTTGGTGAGGAATGATTATGTTGTCCTCAAGTTGTGGTTCATCAACCACGGCCCTAATATTATAGATTTGTTTAATGACACCGTAATTAATTCCTTGTTGGGCCTTAAAAATATCAATTTTGAGAGTCTGGTTCCCACATTTCAGTTCTATTTGGCCCTCCTCACAACTTATGTTGGCCCTTGCAGTGGCTAGAAAAGGTCTCCCTAGAATGATTGGTGTATCCCTCAGGTTCTCAGGTGCATCCATATCTAAGACTATGAAGTCTACAGGGAAGTAAAAATCTCGCACCCTTACAATAACATCCTCAAGAATCCCTTTTGGTGACTTGATAGATTGATCTGCTAACTATAGTGTCACCTCAGTCGATTTTAGCTCAGATTCTTCTAGATGGTTAAGTAGGGAT
Organism: Thalassia testudinum; assembly: GCA_037157565.1. NCBI lineage: Eukaryota > Viridiplantae > Streptophyta > Magnoliopsida > Alismatales > Hydrocharitaceae > Thalassia > Thalassia testudinum. Next base: position 122,349,561 of record JAZHRO010000036.1, on the reverse strand, counting down.
GTGGGTATCAAGTTTATGGAGGCACCAAAGTCCAATAATGCTCTATCGAACTGGGTTTCACCGATCTTACATGAAATCAGGGGAGTGCCTGGGTCTTTTGCCTTGGGTGGGAGTCTACTCAGGATTACAGAGTTGGCTTGCTCTGACAGTACAATTGGACTCCCACTCTTGGTTCTCGGCTTACGCTGAGGTGTACATACGTTCTTCAAAAATCGTGCGTAAGCCGGTACGTGGTAGATCGCATCCATCAAGGGGATGTTTATTTGGACCTGCTCAAAGAGCTTGACCAGGTCTTCCTCAGGAGCCACGAGTTTGGTTGTCTTCTTTCCCTTGGTCAAGGCCTCGGGAAATGGAACCTTGGTCGGTTCTTCTAGGATAGATCCAGGTTTTTGATCTGGGACAGGGGTAGGAACATCCTAGATGACTGCCTTAGGATTCGGGTCACTACCAGGCTTGGAGTGGTCTAGATAAGGTGGATCTTGGGTCGCCTTACCACTACGGGTTGTTACAGAATTAAGTCCTTCCTGGTTCTGGTTAGGGGTTGGTAGGATAGGCTGCTATTGTTAATAACCCGCATAAGAAGTTGAAGCTTCCATCCCGTTAAGTGAAGGAATAGAAGGGGCCTGATAGACCATGTGTGCTTGGCCCAGGTTTGGGTTCATAATGCTTCTGGGTCGATACGCTATTAGGGTTAGGCAGAAGTTGAGAAGGAAGCGTGCCTGGTTGGTGAGAATTTGCTAACTGGGCAAGTTGATTTCGGACCTCTGTGATTTCATCCTTGTGTTGCTTTTGAATAGCCGCATTCATTCTTTGAATGTCAGCCAAAGTCTGGAGGATAAGGGACATTTGATCTTGGTTAGGCCCGGGTGGATAAGTGGGGTTGGGCCGAGGCTAAGGCGGCTGATAAGGACGAGGTGCTTGTAGACGGGGCTGAAAAGGTGGCCTGGGATTCTGGGAATTTCTTGCCCACTGGAAATTGGGATGGTTTCGCCATCTAGGATTGTAGGTGTTGGAAAAAGGGTCATTCTGGATGGCATCAAGGTCCTCGCAGGTCTGAGGAGCCTCAGAAAAGTTAGAAAATGGGGGAGTAGAGTTCCCCCGACAAGAATAGAAAGGATCGGAGGTTCCTCCGATCCTAGAGTCAGATGGGGGTGGATACGAGTCCATCCCTGGAGAAGGTCGGTGGAAAATGTGCTGCACAGTTTCTCGTGTGGGAGGGGCTGTGGGAAGGACTTCTATGTAGAGGTGGCTCACTGGAAATGCTGAGTTAGCTCATCCACCTTCTTCTCAATAATAGAGACCTTGTCCAATCGACTGGCCATTAATTCCAGGTTGACTGATGCAGACAGGCCCTGCGTCTCATGTGCTCCCCTAAGGTTCGTCGCTGCGTGGGTATTCGTCCTGTCGAATAGTCCCATGGAGTCATTGTTGATGGAGTTCTCGCACAAATTCTCGAGAACCTCCCATATGGTGTCTTCATGTTGATCCATGATATTCCCTCCACAAGTTGCATTGACGAATAGTCTAATATCCTTACGGAGTCCCTGGTAAAAAGACTGGACTTGTTCCCATTTAGGAACTCCGTGATAGGGGCACTTTCTCATGAGATCCTGAAAACTATCCCATGCCTCATGAAGAGGTTCTCCCATCTGTTGCGTAAAGTGAGTAATCTGATGGCGCAAGGCATTGGTCCGACAAACGGGGAAGAACTTTTTCAAGAACTCAGACTGAAGCTCCTCCCAAGTGTTGATCGGACGGGTCTGAGTTTGATACCAATGGGCTGCCTTGTCCATAAGGGAGAAAGAGAACATCTTCATAAGTAAGATATCCCGATTTTGCGCATCTGACCCGAAGGTCTGGGCCGGATGCTTAAGCTGTTTGATGTGCTGGAAGGGGTCTTCAGAGTTAAGCCCATAGAATTTAGGTATGGCATGGGTCATGTTGGGCTTTAACTCAGAATCAGGTCCTCCAGTTGGGATTCTAACTCAAGGCTCAATTGCCATCGCAGTGGGATTATAGTGATCTCGCATCATGGGATGCTGCGGTGGGTTCATGAAGTTCTGGAAGAGGTCGTTGAGTCGCTGGAGCTGGTGCTCAAGATTATTCTCTTCCTCAACAGCCTGAGCCATTGTGGAAGAAGGTGAAGTGGGTTCAGAATCAGAAGAGAGGTCTATGTGAAGGGGTTGTTGCCCAGACAAGGGTACCGAGGCTTAGCCTTGGGGAGAATGAATTTCTAGAGGTGGTTTCAAGGACCTCCTACCGAACATCCACTGATGGATTGGATGAGATGAGTAGGTGCTGGACCCAATCAAGACACCCAAAATGTAGGGTGACTATAGAGGTTCGGGGCGGATGTTACCCCTAAATCAGAAGGTCGTCCACCTGAGAATTACCTAGGCAGCCAGAGAGGGTGAGTCCCGCGACGACCCCTACACGGTAGAGCACCCCCACGGGTTACAGGGTTTCCCCCATCCGACCTCTCTTGTCACTGAGATTCCAGGTAGACCAAAATGGGGACCTTGACCTCTTAAGTCTACCACTTTAATTAGGATCAAGGTGCTTAGGGTTTCACTTGAACTTTATCCTTTTGAGGGCAAAGAGTGACCTAATTTAATGGATGGTTGATCCAAGGGATCAACTTCACCTATTATTTCCTATGAGAGCTTATTAGGTCTTCTCTTTTAAGGTTCAAGTGACTTAAGAGTTGGATTGCTTAGGGTTTCTCTTAATAAATGTTTTCAAGCAATGACCTAGGCACACTTCTTTTGGGAATTCTCAATTCTTGATTATAAAGTGTCTCTAAAGCCCTAGCTTTGAGTCCTAAGTTGGCTCTAATTGGTCCAGTTAGTTGCCTCAAAATTAGGTAATTAGGGCTCAAGCAAGAAGGTTTTAGCCCTAAATACCTTTAGTGGATGAACAGATAAAATGTGTTTGAAATTGGAAAACAAGCAACTTTTGCGATTTACAATGTATGAAACATAGGTTACTCCTAAATTGCTTTTTCTTTCTCTTCCCCTTTCAGAATTTTAGGGGCTCAAAAGAGAGGATAGAAAATTACCTGTCCCTTGGCATGGTTGTTGTGCAACTGCTTGCTCCTTCTTGATTTCCTATGCTTACACAACAAAAGAGAAGAGATTAAGACAATAGTAAATCAGAAATTGTGAATTAATAGCTTCTAGAATGCCGTTTGCTCCCCGGCAACGGTGCCAAAAACTGGTGTGTGTTAGCTCTAGGCATTTCACAGTGTTATAAAACTTACGTTCGTTGTAGTATATTACGAAAAGCTATCACCAGTTTATTACAATTTATTACTCGGAATTAAAAGTTTCCCAAGGTCGAACTCAGGGAGCACACTATGATTCCAGAAGCTTACAAATTCACAATTACAAAAAGTCAAGAGAGAGAGAGGATAAAATAAAGAAAATCCTTTTCTTCTTTCTTTCTTTTCTCCTCTTCCCCGGCTCTCTTCCTCTTTTCCTTTCCTTCTTTTTTTCTAACTTTCCCTGTTCCGGACGTCTGATTCTCCGAATCAAATGCCTTATCAGCCCTGTTGCTACAGTGCCTCCTTTCAGTTGTCTTTGCGACTTTTTCTTTTTCTTCTTTCTCTCTTTTCTTGCTGCGGCTCCTCTCCTTCTCTTTCTTCTCAGCTTCTTCTCTTTGCAGCAGCTCCTCCTTGGCTTCTTCTTCTTTTCTTCCTTGCTGTGGCTTCTCCTTCACCTTCTTCTTTCTTCTTTGCTTTGCAGCTAAGTCCTCGCCGCTTCGCTTCCTCTTCTTCTCACCTGCTCCCTACACACACGCAAACACAAAACCTACCCCTACCCTTCCTCGCATCTCTCTCTCTCTCTCTCTGAATCTCACTTTGGTACATTCTCCCAGAGCCGGGTAATCGGGTAGGGTCGCATGCCCGAAACCAGGTGCACCAGCGTGGGTGGTGTGCGAGGAGTGCACATGTAGGATAGTCGGGTCGGGCCACCAGGTCCACCTAGGCAGTGCCACGGACGAGGCGTGTGAATAGGTGAGGGACCTCACCCCTGTGTGACTTGAGGCGAATAGCCTCAGTCACTTTTTCCCTTTATACTGGTGCAGGCGCACGTCAGCTTCCGAGGTGGGACTAAAGTCCCACCTGCATCTTCATGCATCTGCAGGAGGAAGGCTCGACCAATTGGGGCAGCGGCAGAGGCCTTCGACCCCAATTGCGAGCCTATGTGTGTGCGTGAGTGTGTTCCGTAGCTGCTGGACCTGCGGGCCTGGGGCGCTGCAGCCTGGAGTAGCTCGCGAAGCAGCTTCAACCTGCTCGTCAATGGCGGTGAGCAACTGGAACCTGAAGGCACCAAAACGGCCTCGCGACCACGTTAAAAAGTTCACAAAGCTTCGCCAAAGTGCGGCAAGTGTGCAGACGTGGTTGGCGAGGCGTGAGACTGCCTGTGGGAGAGTGCCTAGGGTTTACTGTGGCCGTGGAGTTGGGTGTGTTTGGGGGGCGAATGCAGAGGTGTTGGAGGTCAATGGAGATGGGGAAACTGATCAAGGAGCGATGGTGGAGCTTCTGAGGGGTTTGGCGAGGTGGATGGAGGCGTGGAATGGCGGGGCCACCTCACCGGTGGTCTGCCGGAGGTGTGGATGATGGTGGTGGTTGGGGACTGTTGAGGGGTTAAAAGTGACAATTGACGAAGGGGAAATAGAGAGGGGAGAAAGAGGAAGAGCTTTTACCTAGCCAAACGGATGAATGGGGGTAGGAGGCGGACGGCGTAATTCTGCCGTCTTCGGAGACGATGCCCTGTGGGGAAGATGACGACGAGGAAGATAGATCGGAGAGTGCCTGCTGGTACGGCGAGGCACGATGAACAATGGCGGAGCGAACCCTGCCACTGGTATGGTGGTAGGGTGACGAGAGAGGGAGCAGAGAGTTGCTGGAGCCTGTGGGAGAATGGCCGGAGGAGGAGGAGACGAAAGTTGGGGAAATTCCTTGGCCAAAACAGGCTTGGGACGACCGGAGGGCCCTGCCGTCCCTTAAATAGCAGTTGGCGAGGAGAGGATCTCGAGGAGAGAGCATGCAGAGCCTACCGGAGAATGGTCGGAGAAGAGACCCATTCCTCTCGTGCATTCGCACGAGAGGCATGGGCAGTGGCAGGTCATGGGAGGGGGTCTGCGTGGAAGAGGACGATGTAGGGAACTCTCCCTTAATTTCTGGGAGCGGCTCCCATACCCTGCACGGCGCCATCCTCCGCGCAAAGTCATCGAAGGTATGGGCAGCTGCGCGGGTTGGCATAGGGACCATTCTGTAAGGAACGAAAGGGATGCTGGGGGGCAAAGTGCAAGGGTTCAAAAAGTTAAGGGTCAAAAAGTAATTCATGAGGATCAATTTGTAAAGTAGGTCAAGATGGCCTTCCCTTAGGTCCAAATTTTGGTACAAACCTAACTTGGATGTAAGGAATCTAATAGTGAAGCTTGATTTTAGATTTGACCACGTTTGACTAGTCAATTTGCACAAAAACCCAAATTAGGTCAAAAATTGGGTATGGTTCGCAATTTAGGTCAAGACAGGTTCCAATGGCCAAATTGAAGGTTCGAAACCCTAGGGGATGTTTTTCCATGACTTTTAGAGGGTTTAATTGACTTTTATATTACCTAAAACTTCTTGAATTAAAGTGGGTTTGTTTTAGGGTTACAGAATGTCATTTTATTCCTAGAAATTGCTATAACCCTTTTCAGATCAAATCACCCCACTTTCTTTCTTGTTAAGCCCATTTAACCTGTGTTTAGACCCTTAGACATCCCGTTTGTGTACTGCACTGGTAAAATTACAATTTTACCCCTTGGGTGTTGACTTATATTCAGATTTATAGTTCTTTTATTTAGGCTTTTCCCTTAGGTTTTGTAGGAACTTTTATATACTTATTTAGGTCAAAATGTGCTAGTTAGGACTCATGATGAGGTTCTCATCAGTGGCGACGGCTTCAATCCATTTAGAAACATAGTCTATCGAGACTATGATGTACTCAAAGCCGTTGGATGGTGGGAAGGGGCCCATAAAATCAATACCCCAAACGTCCAAGATCTCAACAATCAAAATGGGCTGGAGGGGCATCATATCTTTTCTGGTCATCGTCCCCAGCGTTTGGCAACTAGAGAAAATCTTGGCAAAGTTGTGTGCATCCTTAAATAAGGAAGGCCAGTAAAATCCAGACTGCAGAATCTTCGCAACCGTTTTCTTTCCTGAGAAGTGGCCACCACAAGCTTGGTCATGACAAAAAGATAGCACACTCTGAACTTTGTCCTCAAGGAAACACCTCCTAATGATCTGGTTGTCACAGAGGCGAAACAGCATAGGATCATCCCGAAAATAGTGCTTGGCCTCGGCCAAGAACTTGTCCTATTGCTGTCTGAACCAGCTGTGAGGGGTCTGTCCTACAACCAGGTAGTTAACATAGTCAGCATACCAAGGCAATTTCTTGTCTTGCACAGCCAAAATGTATTCATCGGGAAAGGTGTCGGATAAAAGCAAGGAAGGTCCAATGTGGTCTGGGTGAAGTCTGGATAAGTGGTCAGCCACCACATTCTTTGATCTAGCTTTGTCGCAGATTTCCAAGTCAAATTACTACAAGAGTAGGATCCATCTGATGAGCCCAGGCTTCGCGTCCTTTTTAGCCAATAGGTGCAGGATGGCTGAATGGTCAATATAGATGGTCACGTGGGATCCCATCAGGTAAGATCGAAACTTCTCAAGTCCGAAAACTACAGCGAGCAATTCTTTCTTTGTGACTGTATAATTTCATTGGGCCTCCTCCAACGTCTTGCTCACGTAGTAGATCACCATAGGTTTCTTGTCTTGTCTTTGTCGCAAGACAGCACCTATGGCAAAATCTGATGCATCACACATGATCTCAAAGTCCTGGGACCAGTCCGGGGGCTGAAGTACAGGTGTTGTGGAAACTAAGTCCCGGAGGGTGTGGTAAGCCTTGATGCAATTAGAGGTCATGTGGAATAATGCATCATTGGCCAGAAGTTCGGTTAAGGGCTTGGAAAGCTTGGAGAAGTCTTTGATGAACCTTCAGTAGAAGCCAACATGTCCCAGGAATGAGCAAATTTGCCGGACCAAGCCAGGCGGAGGAAGTTTGGAAATCAAATCAACTTTGGCCCGATCCACCTCAATGCTCCTATGCAATACGATGTGACCGAGGACGATTCCTTCTTGAACCATAAAATGGCTCTTTTCCCAACTTAACACCAAATTAACCTCGATACATCATTTCAAGCTTCTTTTCAAGTTGCTCAAACAGTGGTCGAATGAATTCCCAAATACAGAGAAATCATCCATAAAGACCTCCAAGTATTCACCCACCATTTCTGAAAAAATGGCTAGCATGCAACGCTGAAAGGTAGCAGGTGCGTTGCATAACCCGAACGGCATACGACGGAATGCAAACGTGCCGTATGGGCAAGTGAATGTGGTCTTCTCTTGATCTTCAAGAGTAATTGTGACTTGGTTATATCCTGAATATCCATTCAGGAAGCAAAAATACTTTTGCCCTGCCAATCTTTCAAAGATCTGGTCAATGAATGGCAAGGGAAATGATCCTTCTTGGTTGCTTCATTGAGTTTTCTATAATCAATACATACCTGCCATGCGGTGGTAGTGTGGGTGGGGATGGATTCGCCACGTTCATTGGTAACAACGGTGAGCCCAGCTTTCTTCGGAACCACTTGAGTGGGGCTCGCCCAAGGGCTATCAGAGATGGGATAAATGATGTCGGCGATGAGACACTTAATAATTTCTTTCTTAACAACCTCTTGCACATTTGGGTTTAACTGTCTCTGCATCTGGCGGGAGGGTCGTGCCCCATCTTCCAGGTAAATCTTATGAGTGCAATAGGTAGGGCTAATTCCTCTTAAGTCTGAAATGGTCCATCCAATGGTGGCCCGATGTTCCGAAAGGGTCGTGGTCAACCTAAGTTCCTGATCCTTGGTTAGATGAGAGTTAATAATCACAGGGAAGGTCTGGTCAGGTCCCAGGAAGACATACTTGAGATTCTCAGGTAACGGCTTTAGTTCGGGTGCGGGTGGAACAACAGTCGAAGGAAAAGGGAAAGGCGGGAGTTGATCAACATCAATCTCCTCAAATGGTGTTGTTTGATGGTAATCAGCCCTACAGAGGTCCATGGGCAGAGATGGTGACGGGTCAGAACAGTTGTTATAGGATTGGTGGTCCGAGACAGAATTAAGGGTGAGGCATTCCTCTACCAAAGGTTCCACGGGATCATGTTCCTCGATACAGTCGCAATCAAAAGACTTGGTCACCCGGAAGATGTCCAACTGCATTTTCTTGTCTCCGAAGGTGATTTCCATACATCCTGTGTCACAATCGATGTTTGCCTTAGCCATGGCTAAAAAAGGTCTGCCTAATATTATGGGTGCATTTTGTAGTTTTTCAGGGACTTCCATGTCGAGCACCAAGAAGTCGACCGGAAAATAGAAGTCCTTGACCTGCACAATCATGTCCTTGACAACCCCCTTCGAGGTCTTCACAGATCTATCAATCAACTGGATGGTGACAGGTGTGGGCGTCAACTCTCCGAAAACAAATTGGTGGTACAGGGTTGTTGGAATCAGATTGATGGAAGCACCTAAGTCCAGGAGTGCTCTATCAAATGTCATGTCCCCAATATTGCAGGATATTAGGGGTGCTCTTGGGTCAGTTCGCTTGAGCGGAAGGTTGCTTGATATTACGAAACTTGCTTGCTCTAAGAGCACAACCTTCCTAGGTGCTTGAGGTCTTGGCTTACGTTTGGGTGTACAAGCATCCTTCAGAAACTTGGCGTAAGCCGGGATGTGCTTGATGACTTCGAGGAGCGGAATATTAATCTGAACCTGCTTAAAGATCTCCAAAAGCTCCTTAGTTTCCACAACACTTTTCTTCTTCTTGATTGTCTCCAAGGCCTCGGGGTAGGGTGTCTGAACATGGATAGGATCTATTTCTGGGTCCTTGGGTTTTTCCAGTGCCTCTTCTAAGTCGGGTGTTTCAGACGGTGAAGTCTCGGGAAGAGTCGGCCATTTGGGATCCTGGGTTTTGGTGCCGCTTCTCAAGGTTACCGCATTTGCAGAGGCAATGGTGCCATGGGTTGATCCTTGAGAAGACGAGGACGAAGAAGCACCGAACCCAGGGGATGTTTGTGGGGCTGGCTGGACCATGTGAGCCTGCCCGGGATTGCCCTGGAACCTTGCGAATTGGGGTCTCTGTTAATCATGTTTCGCGGGTTCAGTTGTGGCTGGGAAGATAGGGATCCTTATTGTTTATAGTCCAATAGTTACTTAACTGTCCCTTTACTAAAGCCATTTCCTCCTGATGTTTCTCGTTCATTTCAGCCATCATCTTTATCAGGGTGTCCATTTGGTTTTGCGGGGGAGGGGCTGCCCTATTCGGATTATATGGGGGTCTAACTGGTGGTCCTTGCTGATAGGGGGGCAAGTTTGGCAGTTGGTTTGGCCTGGGCTAATTCTAGAATTGAGGTGGTTTCTGGTTTGTCCAAGCAAAGTTGGGGTGATTACGCCAGCCGGTGTTGTAAGTGTTGGAGAAAGGGTTAGGTTTAGCATAACCTTGGATAGCTTGCACATCTTCAAGGATAGCAACTGTAAAGGCAGAGGGAAGAGAGTAATCAAGGGTTGAGGGAGCAAAGGTCCCTCCCTGGAATGTGGTCAGGGGTTCTTCCAGGTTCAGTTGGCTTAAGGGCTGGACCAGGTCAATATTATGAGCTCCCTTTGCTAGGGAGAAGGTATGTAACGGGTTCCTAGTCTGGTTTAGTAGCTTATCTATCTTTTTATCCACCAATTCCACTCGATCTAATTTCCTGGAAATAATATCCATGTCAACCATCCTAGAATTTGCTTGTACTTCATAAATCCCACCATGGGGTTGACTGGATCGGCTAAACTGGGTCATGGAGGCATTGTTGAGTGAATTTTCATTCATAGACTCAAAGAGCTCAAACACTCTCTCCTCATCTTTGTTTAGGAAGTTCCCCCCGCATGAGGTATCGACAAAGTTTCGTAGGTTTCTGTCCAGACCATGGTAGAAGATCTGGGCCAATTGCCACCTTGGTACTTCGTGGTGTGGGCATTTCCTCAAGAGTTCATTAAATCTTTCCCATGCCTCATGGAACTATTCCCCACCCTGGAGTGTAAAGGTAGTAATGGCTCTTCTGAGAGCATTGGTCTTTCCTATAGGGAAGAATTTCTTTAAGAATGCATGCCTTAGTTCTTCCCAGGTGGTGATGGGTCTACCTAGGGTTCTAAGCCAGTGAGATGCCTTGTCTCTCAGCGAGAAGGGGAACATCTTAATCAAAACAATGTCAAGGCTAATGTTCCTAGGTTTCACATTCTGGGCTATACGGTCAAGATTCTCTAGGTGCTGGAAGGAATCTTCATTTGAGCTTCCATGGAAGTGGCTCTGAATTAGACTCAGGACATTTGGTTTTAGCTCAAAATCATCTCCCCCTTCGGGGATCCTAAGGTGTAGCTCGACTCGAATAGCGGAAGGATTGTAGAAGTCGTGGAGGGGCCTAGGTTGGTCCTGGAATGGTGGTAGATCAAATGGCAGTTGCCCTTGGGGGTCTTGGAAAGGTGGTGGTCGTTACCCTTGTGGGTTCTGCAACCGGTGTATGGCTTGCATAATAGTATGGATTTGTTGTTGCTGAAGCCAGTGGTTTGCGTTAATCTGGGCTTGGATGATGGCCATTGTGTCTGGTGGGGGTTGGTCCTCAACCTCATCTACCCTAGGTTCAACCATGTTTCTAGCAGAATCAGGTCGCCTGGATTCCCGTCCCAAAACAAACAACTCGGGATGCAGTGATTGTCTCCTGTGCATACACTAGAGAAAAATAGGAGGGGATGCGAAGAGCGACAGATGCGAGAAGTGTGTGTACAACCAAGCAAACAAGCCTAGTCCTTATGGTGTATTCCTTAGGGGACCTAGAAAGCTCCAAAAGGGTGATCAAGTCTGTAAGCACTGGACTCCCCTTCCCAAAGCTAATCTAGCCAGGTTGATTATGAGGGGATTGTAGGGAAGGTTCTTCCTTTGGCTTGCGCCGCCGGTTCCAAAGACCCCACAACCGCGGTCGTTTGACACTTCCTTGCAGCCTAGTCACCAGATTCTACTAGGGGAATGAAAGCCAAGTGCCCAACGAACAAAACCACGCCTCTCGAGACTTAACCCAATCCTGCCTAGGGCACGTCTACTCTGTTTTAAAAGGGCTAGGATAGTGCTTGTGCTAGGGTTATATGATGAGGCGTTGATTGGGGTAGTACCTCTTAGTTTTCCAATTCCAGTGTGTGTGCTCCTATCAAAACATGATTTTCAAGCAAGGATTTTTTAAGATGTGGTGTCTTTTAATGTTTCATCCTTACTTTTGTGTCTTTTAGGATTGACGTGTCTTAATGTTTTCAGACAAGTTTCAGTGGGCACGTCAAGTTTTGCACACAATTAGTGAAAGTAGATTTCCTTTGATGTGAAGAGGCTCTAAAACCTTAATGTACTCATCCTAGTGATCATGCAGCTTCTATTGGATGAGTCAATTTTAGGGGTGAGTGGTGCGTCCCAAGTCAAGTCATGGTAGCTTCGCAAACACCACTCAAAAAGAAAGATAAAAACTAAAAAAAGATTAGGTCTTAAGAATATTAGAGTGTTGATGAGAACCTCATCATGAGCCATAACTAGCTCATTTTGACCTAATACAAATGATAAAAGCTCCTACATAACTCAAGGAAAGGCTTAACTCAGAGAATTCTGAGTTTAAGGAGAAAACAAGTCAAAAGGGGTAAAAATGTGATTTTACCAGTATAATCTGCATACAGGTCCAAACATAGGTCAAACAAACCAAAGAAGAAGGAAAGTGGAATGATATGATAAGGGTTACAGCAATTCCAAGGAACTAAATGATAATCTGTAACCCTAAAACAAACCCACTTCAATTCACGAGGTTCAAGGCAAAGCAAAAATGGAATAAACCCTCTAAAATTCATAGAAAAATAATCTCTAGGGTTTAGAACCTTCAATTTGACCTTAGGAACCCATCTTGACCTACATTGAGAACCATACCCAATTAATAACTTAATTTGGGTTTTTGCGTAAATTGACCAGTCAAACAAGGTTTAATCTAGAAATAAAATTCACCATCAGATTCCTTAGGTCCTAATTAGTCATGTATAAAAACTTGAGCCTAAGAAGAAACCTTCTTGACCAACTTTACATTTTGGTCCTCATCTATTTACTTTTTGGCCCTCAACTTTTGAACCCTCACATTTTGGCCCCTAACTCTCCTTCGTTCTTTGCGTTCAGGTCCTCCCTGCAAAACCTGCCAGCACCATGCTCCGGCGACCTTGCGCGGAGCATGGCGCCGCGCAGGGTGAGGGAGAGGGTCTGGCAAGTCAACCGGGGGTGCCCTGCGTCGTCAGCTGTCGCAGGAACACCCCCTGGTCACTGCAACCCACCATACCGGCCGTGCGAACGCACGGACGATATGGGTAACCTTACTCCGGTGTCCTCCGGCGAGGGAGACACGTCGTCTCCCTCCGCCCTCCTCTCTGGTTCAGCCCCTATAAATACCCCCCGTCGCTCCGCCGTTCAGAGGAGCTCGGTCCTGACGGAGAAAGACCCCCACTTCCTCTCTTCCCACTCCGACAGGAAGCCCTCCAGCTCCGGCGGCCTCCCCTCTTCCTCCTCGTCGCTCTGCCGCACTACCAGCTGCAGGGTTGCTCTCCCTCGCTCTTCCCGCGCCACGCCGCACCCAGCTGGCACCTCTCCGGCCCTCTGCTCGCCGCCGCCCCTTCCCCCGGGCATCTTCTTCTCCGGCGACAGTCGATACGACTGTCGTCCGCTCCGGCCCCTCCTCATCCTGCTAAGTAGGTAGAACTCCTCCTCTTCCTCCCCTCTTCCTTTTCCTCACTTTAAACATTTACTGTCGCCCTCGATTCTGACCAATCACCCTCACCTTCTCCGCCTCCGGCCATCCTCCGACGAGCCGCTCCCATCACTCCAGCAACCCACACGGCTCGCCGACCACCGCAGAACCTCCGCCTCCTCACCCTGATCAACCTCCACCCTTCCACTTCCCCCAAATCACCCTCTGCAACTCCACCGAACAAACCCATCTCCCGACCCACAGTCCGACCTAGGGCAGCTCTTGGGCTCCGCCCCGCCGCCTGCACACCCCCCGACCACCTTCGCAGTGCCACGGCGAAGGTCCTCCGCGTTTCTGATTGGGCCGAGAGGCCGTTTCTCTGTGGGCAGGTACCTGCACTCGTCGCCACCATTGTTGAAGCGAAGCAGCTTCGACCTACTGTCCCAGGTGCGCCGCACCCAGGTCACGCTCCCAGGCTGTGCGGGGGCATTTCGGCAAAGCGTTAGGCTGCAGTTGAGGCGAATCCCTCGCGCGAAGGCCTCGCGTAAAGCTGCGATTACCAGCTGCTTCCTCCGCGCAGGCATGAAATTGGGGTGGGACATTTAGTCCCACCTCGGAAGGCTCTGAAGGAGCGCAGCGGTATAAAGCGAAAAAGTGCTGGAGGCTTATTGCCTCAGCACACGGGTGAGGTCCCCTTCACCCGCCCGGTTACCCGGTCTCGTCCGCGCTCATGCCCCGCGGACCTGGCCCGACCCGACTTAGACTGACCTGCACTCCTTGCCCACCACGCACGCCGGTGGGCCTGGACCCGGGCGCGACCCGTACCCGGCAACCCGGCAGCTCTGGGAGAGCTATCCTAAGAGCGGTTTCTGTGAGAGAGAGACGCGGGGGAGGGTAGAGGTAGGTTTTGCCCCTCTCTGATCAAGCTGTGTAAGTGTGCAGGCACAGGTGAAGAAGAACCGTGGAAGAAGACGAAGGCTGAAGGAAGGAGGATCACCGAGCGGCACTGTAGCAGCGGCGGTTTAAGTCGTCTGATTGGAAATCAGACGACGTCCTGAAGGCAAAGAAGGAGAAGGAAGGCGAGGCAGAGGAGAACACAGAGAGGCCAAGGGAAGAACTGAAAGAAGAAGAGCGCGAGAAGATCTGAAGAAAGAAAGAAGAAGAAGAACAGGACCGCTCTGCAGAAGATCTGAGAAGGAAGAAGAGGAGAAGCAAAGAGAAAAGAAGAAAAGCCAACAAATTCTCTCTCTCTCTCTTTATTTTTGTAATAAGAATTTGTATCTCTAGAATACAGTTTGCTCCCTGAGTTCGACCTCGGGAACTCTTTATTTCCGAGTAACAAATTGTATTAAACTGGTAATCACCTCTCTATACTATACTACGACGAAATAATAAAACTATAGAGGAAGGTTCTACACCAAGTGTATATACATATATATATATATATATTTTTTGTTGGGTGATGAGTGAAGGATGTGGCTCAGGTAATCGTACACCACGCCAAAATTTTTTTTGATTTTACAATTTTTTTAAGATTTTTTCTTTAAGGCAAGCAAACAACCACTGGTGAAGAGTTACTCACAATTGGTCCTTGCTGTGCTTACTCCATCTCTACCGTCACGAGCTACACTGCTTTGCCATCCAAGTGTCGAGTTCCTGCAACCATCAAGTAGAGGTAGAAAATGCGTTAGATGATGTGAGCATGGATGTAAGATGGAACTGACAAAATAAATCCGTAGCCTCCCCGGCAATGGTGCCAAAAACTGACGTGCGAAAGACACATATGTTTAAATGGGTCGTTATAGCTTGTGCTAGCAACGTCAGTTTTAAATGAAGAAATGGACGTGAAGTCCGAGTGTCGATCTCAGGGAGGCGTGAAAACCAGATTTTTCTTGTCACTTAATGTCACGGAAAATAACGGGTTTTTGCTTGCGGGAAGACGTGGGTGAAAAGCGAGTGAGAGAGAGAGAGAATAGGGTTAGAATTTTTCATTCACAACATGCAACTTAAACATAAAAAGAGGGCAAGTAACTAGATAGGAAACAACTTCATTTGACATGCAACTTTAGTTTTATAATTACAACACTAGATAAATGCTTAAACACAAGTAAAGTAAAGCTTAAGATAAGGAGGGAAAGAGAGAGAGAAGACGGCGAGGCAACCACGGCAGTGGAGAGGGGCTCCGTCGGCGGCTCGTCGGCCCCAGCGATTACAACGAGAGCTAATGGTGGGTAGGAGTGGGGTAGAGCACTTGCAAGTGAAGTCAATGCCCTTCCATGGGTAGTTGGATGGAGTTTATATAGGCAAAAGGGTTTTCTAATTTAAGTATGGGCCTTAGCGACGTCCAGGACGTAGCTAAACCCATACCAAATCCGTCGGTGTAGCCCCCTTTGCCCGCCGATCGCCAGCGTGCCCTATGCTTCTTCTGTGGTGATCCGCGCGCGTGCGTTGTGAGCAGTCCGATCTTCGTCTTCGCAACGGTCACACTTGGATCACGCCTTGAGTGCACGTGCACGCAGGCGTCGTCGACTGGCGTGAGTGCGCGCGTGGATGATTGCCGCCTGAGGATGCGCCGCATGCCGCGATCATCACCCTTGGCACACGGATCTACGACCTTAACCAGCCGCACCTACGCTAGCAGCAATTTAGACAGCATGTGGGGTTTCGAACGCCTGCCGCTACCTTTGGAACAGCACGCAGACCGTTGCGCTACTGGGCTGGATTGTCGCGCGGAGGAGGCAAGGTGCGTGGGCATAGAGTGCTACGGAGCCGACCGATTGAAGATCAATGGCTGAGATGCGTCCCTTGGTGGAGGTGGCGGAGGTATGCTGTGCGCAGATGCATGGTTTTAAGCGGTCCATTGCGCGATCGGATGGCTTAAAGTGGCGCTGCACGATGAAGGGTGGTTGCAGGCGCAGTGAGGCTGACATGTGGTGGCCCCATGGCCGTTGATCATCAGATCAACGATCAGAACTTCTTGGGCCAATAGTGGGAGCTCCAAATGTCGGATTTAACTGATTTTGAGTCCGCCGGACTCCGTTCGTCGTTCTGAATCCATCTGTGCGATCCGATCACTCATCTGAGGCCTATTTTGACAAGTACTTATACAAATGTCCATTAATACTACTTTATAAGTAATCTTGATGTGTGATGCATGCAATGCTCCCATTCCTATTTATGATGTGTTATCTGTGCATTTTTCTCTTAAGATAAACCCCAATTGACAGAATTATCACCCCAAGATGCAGTGTTATCAGTACATACCTTCAGAAGGTGACCAGCTCTTTCCATGTATCTATTTATTTCATCTTGGTTTTTGAACTTCATGTAAGGTAGAAAGTGTTGGTACTAGAGCACCACGTTTGCTTATTTTGATGGTAACAAAACACGTGTCATTTAACATTTGCATTTGAGTTCTAGTTTTTAGGTCAAATTGCAAATAGAGACAAGTGTTTAGACGGAGTTCTAGCTCACATCCATGGCGGATTGGAGGAGCTGGATAGAGATGGAGGACCTTCACGAGGAGTGAAAGCTTGAAGAAGGAAGGAGATGAAGAATATGATAGATTTCATTTTATCTTGTTCTATGTAATTTTGTTTATTTTTTTTGCTCTTTATTTCTATCTTAGATCTTATGTTAAAGAGCCTCAAAGAACCCTTAAAGTAGTCCTAGGAACACCTGCACTACCTTAGGATACTTAGGTTTTCTATAGAGAATTCAGAAAACCAAAATAGGGATTAGACAACCTTTTTCAGACGTCTAATCTGAATTTCAGATGTCTGATAAAAACTTTTAATACATCTGACTGTTGACTCAGACGTCCAATTACTTAAACTGGACTTAGTTAGTTCTGTCTGATAAAATCAGACGTCCCGACCTTTTTCCAAATGTCTTAGGAGACGTCTGATGCCTTTGCCAGACATCCAATTAGTGGATTGTTGGCTTCCTTAGCAAACGTTGAGGAAATGACCGTTAGCCTCGTATCAGACATCCGTAGAGGACCCCAGACGTCTGATACATGACTGTTTTGCCTCGACTGACCCAAAATCTTCCTTCAGAGATTTTATAGCCGTTAGACTAATTGGGAATCCATTTCCAGAGAACAAATAGGTTTCCAGACGTCCAGACCTTGTGCCAGACGTCCTGTGTGTAGTCTGATGGACTTTCACTAGAACCCTATTTAGGTCTGATTCAAGTCAGGAAGGAAACTCGCCTAAAATCAGACGTTTGACTTAGTTCCCAGACATCTTAAACGGGTTTTCCAGATGTCTGATGCCAGGACCAGACATCTAATGACCCTGTCAGAATCATGATTAATTCCGACTACGGCCTAATTCTCTTTAGCTTTTCACCCAACAGCTATGGAAGCCTTCCAAAGCCTTCTTAGGGCCTCTATAAATAGAGGAGGACCCCTTGGCTTGTAAGACACACCAAGACACACTAAGCAAATTACTTTCCACATCTTTTGTGTCCAAGAGAAGTAGTTGAAGCTCTAGCTCTCCAAGCATCTATTTCATATCTAGAGAGCTTCATCCCTTTGCGCACCCGCTCTCCCTCTGCGATTACGAGAGCGACAAAGTATCGCCACGTGGTTCATGCACCCTCGTCTTCACTTCAACACACTTTCACCAAAGGGAAGTTTCCTAACTCCTATAGAAGCTAGGATTAAATATTTGAGGCTCTATAGGATTGTTGTACTTTATATTGTCTTTGGTTGGGTATTCGCTTTGCAAATTCCCGTCTCCTTCGCGAGACAAATTCCTTCTTGTGAAGAGAAGGGGTGTTGAGGTACACTACCCTCGGTCTAAGTAGTGTGGTTGTAATTGAAGTTCAGTCACCCTCGTTTAAGTGATTGGGTTTAGTAGATTTGATCGATTAGGTCGATCGGAAAATCCTAACTTGAGAGGGTTAGGTGGTGGTTTTTACCCGGTTTGGGTTTCCACCTTAAAATATTTGTGCCTATTGTGTGATTGCTTCATTTTGTGAGATTGTCTATTTTTATTCCGCACTTTATTGCATCACGCATATCTCACCCCCTCCAACCAGGGAATTACAGAAAGGTTGTGTTCAATGTAGGGGTTTTTGTTATTATTCCCTTTCTTTTGTTATTTTGACTATAGCATCTACGACTTGCATTGTAGAATACAATGCTAGGGAGATAATTGTAAGGGCTTGGATTTTTAATATGTTTAATTAGTTAATTAAAGCTCTAAGTAGGTGATTAATGATAGGTTAAGATGTAAAAAGTTGAGGGGCTTTGGGTGTAATTTTCCATCCCTTATATAAGAACCCACATAAAAAAAAAAAACAGAGAGAAAGACCCCCCCTTCTTCTCCAGCAAGCTAATCCCCCCTCTGGTGCACCCTCCCCTCCACTTTCCACTCCCTCCACCGATCGACCACAAGCCACCACCGTCACTGTCACTATTACCGCAGCACCCTTCTACCGCTGCGTCCACTGCACTAGCATGCACGACAGCACGTGCAATTGCAGCTGCAGCTACTACAACTATTGCTGCTGTTGAGGGTGCTACTATTGTTGAGGCTGTTGCAAGAATTAAAGGAAGAAGAGGACCTGTTGCTGCTAGCGAGGAGAAGAGTTGCATTGCTACCGCTGCTATTGGTTCGCTTGAAAAGGAGGGGGTGAGGCCGTGACACCACCCTCCCTCCTCCCCTCCTTTCCTGCTGCTGCTGTGCTTGGTGTTGCCATTGCTGCAGCTAGAGAATGAAGTGAAGAGGAAAGGAAGGGGAGTTCCCGTCACCTGGTTGTGGTGGAGGTGGTGATAGTGGTGATCATTTGGTGGTTGCAACCATAGGTAAAGGAACGCACGCCCGAACAAGTAGGCACTTCCACTCCATTTTGGATTCCTCCTTGAGTTTCCCTGATTAGATTATAACTTGGAAGCATGGATTTGCTTAGTTTGCGGTTGCATGTGGAAATAATTGGGTTATGTTTTAGATTTGGGCTAAATCTTTATGAGGGTGAGATTGGGGCTTTCACTTGGGATTTGAGTTTGAGGATGGCATCTATGAAGTCTAGGTGCGTTTAGGTGTTTACAAAGTAGAATTGTGCCCTAAACAATGGTTTGTATGGATTGGGCTTTGGTCCAAAGTGTTCCTTGCATGTGTTGTAACTTGCAGCCAAAATTTTATGAGATTTGAATAAGCTAATTGTGGGTTTATGAGATATTTTATTAGTCCTTGAAATTTCAGGTGTTAATTTCATGTGATGTATTAAACATCTGGTTCACTATAGGTAATTGCTTATTAAAGGAGTGGAAGGAGTACCTCCTTGTCAAGGGAAGGTCAAAAATTAAAAAGTGAGATAAATAGAACAAGCTTCAGCTGCTCCACATGGCTATTCCATTTCATAATTGGCTTGTCATTAATGGGAATGAATGAGGTGCTGGTGAAGACACCTCCTTATCCATGAAATTGAAAGATTAGGAAATTGATTCTTATGCAATCAAGAGTAGAAGAAAGACTATGTGAAGTCAAATTTCTAAGGAAACTAGCCTAACATATTCACTTCCAGTTACACAGGAATAGCTATGCAAGAACAATCACACACAAGTCAGGGTTGCAAAAGCAAGCAGAGGGTGTCTTGTGTGAAATTGCAATGTCTAGTTTGTAGATTATCCTTATTATTAGGAATTTGCTTGATGTTGGACATGGTTGGAACTTGGATTGAAGTGGAAGATAATTCTAAAATACATGCTTCTATTCTGGAACCGCTTGTCCATAGTGTCCTTTCCGATTAACTCTAGATCAACTTCTTGCTCCTGTAGGTTGACCATCCTTTACAAATTTGTAAGGTCTTTAGCATTTCCCATGATTAGTCTTGTAATGGGATCTGGCTTGTAAGGTGGTTATAATAAGGGCTCCGACTTGTAATGACTTAGTCAGGAAAAGATATGATACAAGGGCTTATGGGTTGTCAGATATCCTCATGGGGCAAAATTGGGAACTATGGGATGTTCCATAAGCTTTGTGGTTTCCTATGAAACATTAGAAAGCTCTTCAATCCCCTTTTTATTCGGAAATGTTGTGTAACATTGATAGTAGATAAAATATGAGACACTCATAAAGTGGTTTTTGCTTATATAGATGTTAGTTGATAGTTCAGTCTGAATGTAAGATGAGTGTCAAGTCTTGTAAGAGGGATAGAAAGGAGAAAACCAAAACTGCATCAGGATATCTACTTCTTGATATATATATATGATGGGAAAAAAATGCCCTCGGATCAAAAACTTAGCACATGACCTGACAGAGGATCCGGCTACCCGACTACAAGGTATACAAGTGAAACCGGCACTGCCCATCCTGCCTGAGGCCAGTTGGATCTCAACCGGAACCAGCCCGACCTACCAAAAGATTCAATGCAGCAAGGGTAGAAGATACGATATATTGGACCTGACCACCTATGCCCTAGTAGTAGACCAATAGTCTAACAGTAGGGGTACTAGAGGCCATCAAGTGTGGGTTCTCCCCATGTTATAAATAGATGGAAAGGCCCCCAATGAGAGGGGACTTCTCCCCCTCGGAGAAAAAGGGGAAATCTCGTAACCCTGAAAGCCTCCCCCTAGACGTACACCCCTTGAGATGGAACTGGGTCACCAAATCCTTGGTTTTCTTTGTGTTTTCTTGTTGATTGTCGATTTCCTCTCCCATGCAATGGATGATAATGGCTAAGTAGCGCTCCCTACTCATATAAATCTTTTGGTGGCCTTTCAAGGTCCATCAAATGGCATTGTCTGTGGGAAATGTCAACAAAAATGCCATCGCACCTCTGAGCATCCGATCGCTGGGATGAGGAGCCCTTCCAGCACTCTACCTCAACCTCCCCAAGGGAGAACCTCTGCAGTGGCCATAACCACTTGCCATCACACTTGTGCCCCCCCTCGAAGGGGCTCGGTTGGGATTCAGTGTCATCACACCCCAGAAACCTTGGCCGATCGCTTGAGATCCCAAAGCAAACCTCTCTTCCTCGAGGCACAGCCTAAGGAAAAGGAATAGTAAGCCGAGGCCGGTGGCCTCCGATATACAACCCTACGCGTACCCCTCACCCACTCAGGAAGGGGGAAATGAAGGTTCCCCACTGGAAGTGCTTGAAAAGCCAACCAAGGCCTAGCCCGAAAGGACAGTGGACCCTAGCTCATGCACCACACCCTTAGGAGCCACCCTTAGGTAAGGCTAATGCTCGGTCGTCCTAAGAGAAGATGCCACCAAGCGCCTTCGGTGGCGCTTGCCCAGCGAGGGTCCAAGTGCGGATCATTGCCCGACCAGCCGAACAAGCTGTCAGCTCCTGAAATAACCCTTTTCTGGAGTTGTTTGGAATTTTCAGAATCTGTAGGGGCTTTCCTGCAATTTTAAACCCCCTTGTGCTTTTTTTTTGAGACCTGGGAGGAAGAGAGGATAATTGCAGGGGCATCCCCACAATTTTCCTCACCCTACCATCCCTCTTCCACGACACCCTCACCTCACCTCCCTCACCGCTCCATCCCTCTCCTGCGGCACCCTCCACCATGTCGCTACCCATCCCTCGCCCACGCCTCCTCGCTCCATAAAAGCCCTCCCCTTCCCCTCATTCGCTCACCACTCAACTGTCGAGCTAGAGGAGAGGGAGAGCAAAGGGCCGAGGAATCAGAGGCCGAGATCGGAGGATTCACGAAGGGAGCGAGGAGGTGCTGCTGTTGCAGTAGTTTCTGCATGCGAGAAAAGATTCAGAAATGATCCTGCGGAATCATTTTTTCCGCAGAATTAGACGTCCGGAGTAACCTCCCGACATCAAACCAAACGTCCGAAGGTAGTATTAGACGTCTGGTAAAGCATTTTCTTCCATTATTTTCCTGCCAAGTGCTTACCGAGTATACTCATGTGTTAGAGGTTGGGAGGCTCGTCGGCATAGTGATCGAGGCAGTTTCAAACGTCCAAGATCATCTCCAGATGTCTAGAGGCACCCCCAGACGTCTGCACTAAGTCCCAGATGTCTGAGGAAGATGCCATGAGCAAGGTATGCCTGTGAGTTCGTTTAAGACGTTTGGGACCTTCCCCGGACGTCTGATTTCAGTCAGGATTGGTGTTTTTGGGTCTATTCAGGACCCAAATGGGGTCGATTTTCCGCAAACAAAGCGCCTTTAGTTTCCATGCGAGTTTCTCTATGTAATGGTACTTTGTTCGTGTCATTTTGAACCCTTTTGACCTGCCAACCCATGTCATAGGTCTCCAGTCCGTCGAATATACGGGACTTGCGAAGACGTCGGGAGCTACTGTACGAGCCCCCATTCCACCCGATTACCCTGGTAGAGTGGTTCTTACTCTAATTTTGAAATTAATAAAGTGCATGCATAAAATTAGTGGAACCTAGGATGTGAGATGAACCCTAGGAAAGAGCAAACGCATGCCTTACAATACATCTATTTGATTGAACCCTAGGTTGTGAAATGAACACTAAGGCTAGAAGAAACGCATGTGTGGAGAAATAAATGATTGAATAAATCATGAGCTGCCTATTCTATAGATAACAAACTGGATAAGAAAAGTTCATGTGCGAACCCTACGGGGAATGTAGAACGAGATAAGAATACTGTACTACTGAGAACCAGATGATTCTAAAACACGCCACCACGGGCGACTGTTCGGACTTAGTTTAGGGAGGTGAGCTGGCCTTCATGTACGTAGTACCGAAGAGAGCAACTATCCCTTTTAGGGTAGAGGGAAGCATCCTGCCCCTTGGGTAGAGACCCGGGGTGGCTTAGCCACTCTACGTGGACTCCTGTTGGCCCTCGCGTACGTAATACTAAGGAGAGCTACTTAGTGTAGGGAGGAGCTAGCCACCCCAGGGGGCCCAAGGTTAGGACTAGCCACCCTACACCGACTCTTGTTAGGCCCACTGGGCAAACCGGGATAGTTGGACGAGGGTACGCGGACTGTGAGGGGCGAGACCCCTATTCTGAGAAGGCAAGGCCCTGTGTTGTTTCATGTTGTACGTTTCGACGTACCCACTAGCGAAAACGACTGAAGACGTGCCAGTGCTGGGTAGCTACCTATGCGCTTATCACGTGTGCCGTAATCACCGATACGTCGCGACTGTGACCTCAGGGTAGTAGACCGGGTGTAAGACTACCCCAGGGGACTTTCCTGGCCAGGAGAATGCCATGTGTACATTCTGCATCGTAGGAAACCTACAAACAAGATCGTTCCCTTAAGGAACAAGAAGATTGAGAAATGTAATGGAACCAGGTTAGAATACTCAAATCAGCAACACGTAATAAGATAACTGGAACAGGAAGATGATATTTTTAAGATGCTTGTTAAGTAACATAACATGTGTAACCACCACTCTACTCAGCATTAGTTGACTCTAGATGTTA
This sequence comes from Thalassia testudinum, assembly GCA_037157565.1. Classification (NCBI taxonomy): domain Eukaryota; kingdom Viridiplantae; phylum Streptophyta; class Magnoliopsida; order Alismatales; family Hydrocharitaceae; genus Thalassia; species Thalassia testudinum. The sequence goes on along the minus strand of JAZHRO010000036.1, from coordinate 122,326,299 downwards.
TAACTTTGTACAGGTCAGGAATTCGAGCAGCCAGAGCCACCGGCTGCTAAGGGCACTGGGCCTAGTCGAGCCTTGTTGTAGTTTCCTTCTGCTAGTATTGTAGTGACTTCTATAGTTCATGTTATTCTAGTTATATTTCGGTCATACTGTACTAGTTCTATATGATGGCCTGCAATCTTATGGTAATTGCTATTCTCTTGCTTTACTATCAGCTTTTATTTTTTCTGCTTACTTACATTGCTTATGTGGTTGTGGAATGAATGTATATTCGGTTATTTCCCGCTGGATGACTGGGTCTTGGGGTTCGTCAAGGCAACCCGTTCTCGGGTTCTGTAGGGAATCGGGAATGGGTTGTGACAAGATGGTATCAGAGCAAGGTCGTCTCGAGAAATGAATTGAATGGTCTAAAAATAACCATGCTCGTACATGTAGCTAGAATGACCATCACATCATTTCATTTTGGTCGTCTCTTCCGAGTCTTACCTCTCCTTTTTAATCAAACAGTCACCGACAATTCCTTCTCCTCTTCGATCTTCATGCAGGAGATGCCTCGTCAGGGAGCTCTTGAGGCAGGTCGCGGAAGTGGTCGTAGGGGAGGGTGAGCGAGGGTTGAGGACGGGGCTGCTCCACCCCTCCTTCCGGGCGTTCAGGCCCGGACCTTGTCTAGCTGATCCGAGATCTCATACAAGAGGAGCTCCAGCAGCCTCCTCCTCAGCTGCCTTTTCCTAGAAATGGGAGGGGGAGGGGGTGATCCTCCACCACCCCCACCTTCTTCAGACACTTCGGGGCACGAGTCCTCCTTGCCTGGAGTTGCGCCTGTCCCCCCATTGCAGCTCCACCATGAGATTTTCAGCCAGTTCAGGAAGCTGAAGCCCCCTTCCTTCAGGGGGAGGAGAGCCCGTCTGAGGCTAAGGACTGGCTGGAGCAGATGGAGAAGATCTTCGACACACTCCATCCTCCTGCAGAGTGCTGCATGGCCTTCGCCACGTATCAACTAGAGAGTGCAGCCCACAAGTGGTGGGGGCGGTTAGAGGACAGGAGCAGGGAGAGCTGGCGTGGGATCGATTTGTGGCGCTCTTCTACGAGCAGTACTTCCCACAGACCTGGCAGCATCAGAGGAGACGGGAGTTCCACACTCTTCGTTAGGAGGTGATGACGGTTAGCACGTACCGATAGTTGCATCTACCTAGGAGGAGTGCCTGTGGAGGTTCACTGAGGGCCTCCGACCTGCCATTAGGGGGTATGTAAAGCTCCTAAAGCTGCCTACCTTCTCCTGTATGGTCGAGGCTGCCATGACCTATGAGGAGACCAACCCTTCTATGAAAAATGTCGACAAGGGAGGATGGAAGAAGCCCTACCAGTAGGAGCACTCACAAGGCCACCACAAGAGGAGGCACATGGCACCAATGGGGGAGCGGTCCCATTCTGCAGGTACACCAAGGACCTTTAGGGGCCCCAAACAGGGACCCACCGACTGTAGCAGACCCTCGCCTAGCCTCCAGCAAGGGCAGTAGACTGAGGGAGGAGGTCGCATTCCCCTTTGCTACCAATGTGGCCAGCTGGGCTACATATGGAGGGACTGCCCATCCAGGGCCAGAGCACAGCAGACGCTCCCAGCACCGAGCATTGGAGGCCAATCTGGCGGTCGTTGTTACTAGGCCCGAGGAGGAGGACAGTAGTCACGAGGAGGGTACCAGCCAGCTGCTTCTCACTCAGCCCAGAGCATGGCTGCTTCTTCTACACCGAGGGTTGAGGGGCATATTAATGCCCTGACTCATGGAGATGCTAGAGTTTCAGGCTTCGTAGTGGCAGGTATGGTTACAGTTTCTAGCAGACTCATTTACACACTTTTCGATTCCAGTGCCTCGCACTCGTTTGTTTCTACGGATTTTGCTGTCAGCTTGGGGTCAAGCAGTGTCCTTTTAGAGGAGCCATTCCTGATTAGAGGCCCAGGTGGACAGATGTTCGTCATTGAGGAGGTTTTCATTGACTGCGAGGTCACGATAGGGGGACATGATCTTCCGATTGACCTAATCATGATCCTGATGGAGGATTTTAGTGTAATCCTAGGGGTGAACTGGTTGGCTGCTTACCATACCCTAGTGGACTGCTTTGGAAGGAAGATCGTTTTCTCCATACCGGAGTTGCCTCCCTTCAAGTTCCACGAACAGCCAGTAGACGGAGGATTCTAGTGCATTTCCGCTCTTCGGGCTATGAAGCTACTAAGCCAAGGTTGCGAGGGCTTCCTTGCTTGTGTCGTGGCAAAGCCTAGCCCTGTGGCCGATTTACAAAGTATTCTAGTAGTCCGTGAGTACCCTGATGTTTTTCTAGAGGAACTGCTAGGACTACCACTTAAGCGTGAGATCGAGCTAGAGATCTCACTAGTACCAGGGACTGGTCCCATTTCTACTACACTGTACTGGATGGCCCGCTTGAGCTGCGAGAGCTCAAGTCACAGTTACAGGACCTGTTAGAGAAGGGCTTCGTGAGGCCCAGCACCTCCCCGTGGGGAGCCCCTATTCTATTTGTGAAGAAGAAGGATGGTACTCTTCGGCTGTGCGTCGACTACAGACAGCTGAACTGAGTCACCGTCAAGAACAAGTACCCACTACCTCGTATCGATGATCTCTTTGATCAGCTGAGAGACACCACAGTATTTTCAAAGGTAGATCTGAGGTCGAGCTATCATTAGTTGAGGATCAGGGAGACCGACGTCTCCAAGACAGCCTTTCGCATGCGGTATGGTCACTATGAGTTCTTGGTGATGCCGTTTGGACTGACCAATGCCCCTGCCGCTTTCATGGACCTGATGAACCACGTCTTCCGACCATACCTGGATCAGTTCGTGGTGGTTTTTATTGGCGACGTATTCGTCTACTCCCGGGATCAGGCACAACATGGACAGCATCTCCGCATGGTCTTGGACACTTTGAGACGGCACAGGCTGTACGCTAAATACAGCAAGTGCGAGTTCTAGTTGGGACAGGTTTCCTTCTTGGGCCATGTAATCTCAGGAGATGGGCTGGCTGTGGATCCAGCCAAGGTTGAGGCCGTACTCAGGTGGGAGAGGCCACGTACAGTGATGGAGATTCGTAGTATCCTAGGGCTAGCTGGTTACTACAGGCAGTTTATTCGAGGGTTCTCGCAGATCGCACATCCTATGACTCAGTTGACCCGGAAGGATGTGCCCTTCGCCTGGATGGATGAGTGTGAGTCTTGTTTCCAGGAGCTGAAGGAGAGGCTGACCTCCGCTCCTGTACTCACCATCCCAGACAGCAGTGGCGAATTCATCATCTACACAAATGCCTCATTGCAGGGATTGGGGGGTGTGCTCATGCAACAGGGTCACGTTGTCACTTATGCTTCGCGGCAACTAAAGCCCCCTGAACATAACTACCCTACCCATGACTTGGAGCTGGTTGTAGTGGTCTTCGCACTAAAGACATGGAGGCATTGCTTGTACGGAGAGACGTTAGAGATTTTCACTGACCATAAGAGCCTTAGATACTTGTTTGATCAAAAGGAGCTCAACATGAGACAGAGACATTGGTTGGAGCTCCTGAAGGACTACGACTGCAGCATCGCCTACCATCCTGGGAAGGCCAATGCGGTGGCTGACACCTTGAGCCAGAAGGCACCCACCCACTTGGCTTGTTTACAGGCACGGAGTTGGAGACTCATGGAGGAGGTGAACAGTTGGAGACCCCAGGAGTCCCAAGGGTACTGTGCGGCGGTGACAGTGGCGAGAAAAAGATGACCAGAGCTGATGGATCGCATCGTGGCTAGGCAGATGACAGATCCATACCTACAAGCACTGTGAGATCGAGTATTGACAGGGAGCCCAGTAGAGTTCTCATTCACGGACGAAGTTCTGCGTATGAGGAGATGCTTGTGCATTCCTAGAGACGAGGAGTTGTTGAGAGAGCTCCTGATTGAGGCATATAGATCCAGATTCACCATACATCCCAGGAACACGAAGATGTACCATGACCTACGACATGATTTCTGGTGGAGGGGCTTGAAGTGGGATGTTGGTCGTTTTGTTCAACAATGTTTGATATGTCAACGGGAGAAGGCTGAGCATCGGAGGCCTGCAAGACCGTTACAACCACTTCCCGTGCCAAAGTGGAAGTGGGAGAGTGTCACTATAGACCTGGTAGTAGGATTACCCATGACACGGAGAGGACACAACACAGTATGAGTGATAGTGGACAAATTAACAAAGACAGCATGTTTCTTGCCGATTCGAGTCACGTTTGGACCAGCACAGCTGGCGGAGCGCTACATTCAAGACGTGGTGCACCTTCACGGGGTCCCTCGCGAGATTATTTCAAACAGAGACACTCATTTCATTTCCCAATTTTAGGCAGAGCTTTAGCGATTTCTGGGGACTCGTCTGAGGTTCAGTACGGCATATCACCCCTAGACCGACGGATAGTCAGAGTGCACCATTCAGACCCTTGAGGACCTTCTACGCGCTTGCCTACTGGATTGGAGAGGTTCTTGGGAGGAGCATTTGCCCCTGGCAGAATTTGCATACAGCAACAGCTATCACTCAAGCATCAACAAGGCACCGTATGAGGCCCTGTACGGGAGGAGGTGTATTGCTCCCTTGAGCTGGGTTGAGGTAGGGACCAAGTGGGAGGTTGGTCCTATGTTGATATGCCAAAGTCAGGAGGTGATCGAGCAGATCCGTCGATGACTCTGCACTGTCAGGAGCAGATAGAAGAGCTACGCTGATCTGAAGTGTAGAGAGGTACAATTTGAGGTTGGGGATCATGTCATCCTCCGTGTTTCGCCCATGAATGGCTTGCAATAGTTTGGGGTGAGAGGAAAGCTTACACCAAGATTCGTGGGGCCTTTTGAGGTCCAGGAGCAGGTAGGACTCGTTGCTTACCAGCTTGCCCTTCCTCCGTAGCTTTCTGGAGTACACAACGTGTTCCACGTGTCCAACCTCCGGAAATACATCGCCGACACTAGCCATGTTCTGAGCCACGAGAGCATCGAGGTAGGAGACGACTTGATCTATCCTGAGAGGCCTATACAGATACTAGACAGAGCCGTCCAGAGACTGAGACGGAAGGAAGTACCCCTGGTGAAGGTCCTGTGGAGAAGACAGCGGTACGAGGAGGTCACTTGGGAGCCTAAGGTGGCAATGTGAGCACAGTACCCTGAGCTTTTTGAGGGTACGTCATTCTGACCTACTTCTATCCTCTTTAAGTTTGTTATGCACCATTATTTTATTTCCGCACCCTAGTCAGCTCAAGTTTCTGGGACGAAACTTCCTTTAAGTTTGTTATTTTGAAATGACCCTTTTCTAGAGTCGTTTGGAATTTTCGGAATCCGTAGGGGTTTTCCTGTAATGTTAAACCCCCTTGGGTTTTTTTTTGAGACTTGGGAAGAAGAGAGGATAATTGTAGGGGTATCCCCATAATTTTCCTCACCCCACCATCCCTCTTCCATGACACCCTCACCTCCCTCAACTTTATCCCTCTCGTGCGGCACCCTCCACCATGCCGCTGCCCATCCCTCGCCCACGCCTCCTCCCTCCATAAAATCCCCTCCCCTTCCCCTCATTCGCTCACCACTCAGCCGTCGAGCGAGAGGAGAAGGAGAGGGAGAGCGGAGGGCCGAGGAATCGGAGGCTGAGATCTGAGGATTAGCGAACGGAGAGAGGTGCTACTGTTGCAGGAGTTTCTACGCGCGAGAAAAGATTCAGAAACGATTCTGCGGAATCATATTTTTCGTAGAATCAGACATCCGAAGTAACCTCCAGACGTCGGGCCAGACAACCGAAGGTAGTATTAGACGTCTGGTAAAGCATTTTCTTCCATTATTTTCCTGCCAAGCTGATGAGAACCTCATCATGAACCCTAACTACCACAATCTAACCTAGATATGCAAGAAAAAAGCTCCTACATAACTCAAAGAAAGGCTTAACTCAGAGAATTCTGAGTTTAAGAAGAAAACAAGTCATAAGGGGTAAAAATGCAATTTTACCAACACAATCTGCAAACAGGTAACTCAGGGTCCAAACACAGGTCAAACTAACCTAATAAGAAGGAAAGTGGGATGATCTGACCCAACAAGGGCTACAACAACTCCAAGGAATTAAATGACATTCTGTAACCCTAAAACAAATCCACTTCAATTCACGAGGTTCGAGGTAGGGTAAAAATCAAATAAACCCTCTAAAATTCATATAAAAATAATCTATAGGGTTTAGAACCTTCAATTTGGCCTTAGAAACCCATTTTGACCTACATTGAGAACCATGCCCAATTAATGACTTAATTTAGGTTTTTACGTAAATTGGCCGATCAAACATGGTCTGACCTAGAAACAAAATTCACCATTAAATCCTTAGGTCAAATTTAGTCATGCATAAAAACTTGAGCCTAAGAAGAAACCTCCTTGACCGACTTTGCAATTTGATCCTCATCATTTACTTTTTGACCCTCAACTTTCGAAACTCTTACATTTTGGCCCCTAATTTCCTCATCGTTCTTTGCATTTTGGTCCCTCCTGCAAGTCTCTACGCAGCACCATGCTTTGGCGACTCTGCGCGGAACATGGCGCCGCGTAGGGTGAGGGAGGCGTCCTGTAAAGTAAATGCGAAGTTCCCTACGACGTCTGCTGTCGCAGGGACTCGGCCATGCCACCTGACGACACCCACACCTTTCGTGCGAACGCGCGGAAGGTATGGGTCTCGTCTCCGACCATACTCTGGCGAGGGACGCACGTCGCCTCCCTGCGTCTAACCCTCCGCCACCGCCTTTACAAAGACCAGCGTCACCAGCCGGTTCTAGCAGCTTGGTCTTGACGGAGAATCCCTCAACCCTTCCTCTCTCCCCACTCCGATAGGAACCCACCAGCTCCGGTGGCTCCTCCTCCTCCTTCTCGTCGCTCCACTGCAATACCAGCAGTAGAGCCACCTTCGCCTGATCTCCCCACGTCGCGCCGCACCAAGCGCACGCCTCCCTACCCTCTTCCTCGCCCCCGCTCTATCCCTCTGGGTGTTTCTTCTCCGGCGACAGTTGGTACGGCTGCCCGCCGCTCCGACTCCCCTTCGTCCCCGTAGGTAGGTTACAGTTACTTCCCTTCCTCCCCTCTTTCTTTTCCCAAGCTTAATTTGCTCGATTACCCTGCGACCAAGCCTGACCACCCTCGTCTTCCCCACCTCCGGTCACTCTTCGGTGAGTCGTCCCCGTCATCCCACAACCCTATACAACTCGCCAACTGTCCCAAAAGCTCTGCCTCACTTCACCAAACACCCTCCGCCCCTCCACTGCCACTCCACACCTCCACAACACACCCCCAATCAAACCCATTTTTCCAGTTGCAGTCCGACCTAGGGCTGCCGCCAGACACCGCCCCGCAACCTACTGCACCCCGCACTACCTTCGCCGTGCCACGGCAAAGGTCCCCCAGTGGTTTGATTAGGCCAAGAGGCCCTTTTTGTGCTAGATAGGCCTGCTGCCCAGCCGCCATTGGCAACGACTTGAGAATCTCCCAAGCGTGCTCCAGGCATCAGATCTCCAGGATATCAGTTGCTGCGAAGGCGGGCGAGTAGTGTAAAGGCAGGCAGCTGGCGAGCGAGGGGAATCGAGGCTGCAGCTACTGAGGCAAGGCTACGGTCTTCCTGCGAGCACGCGCGAGGAGAGGCAACCGTTTAGTCCCACATCGTAAGTTCTCGAAGCGCCGCACCGATTTAAATTCATTTTATGCATACAGCTTATCGCCTCCGAATGCACATGGGGTGAGGTCCCTCACCCATCACACCCGCCTCGTCAGCGGATTCACCTCGCGGACCTAGCAGATCCGACCCGACACTACCCTGCACTCCTCGCGCACCACCCACGCCGGTGCGCCTGGTCCCGGTTACGCAACCCGACCCGTTAACCCGGCTCTGGGAGAGCTTCCTGTGAGCGATTTACAGAGAGAGAGAGAGACGTGCGGGTAGAGGGAAGGGCTAGGTTTTGTTGTGCCCTGTGTAGGAACAGGGCGCGAAGGAGGCAGACTAAACACTTAGCCGCAGGAAGGAGAAGAAGAAGAAGAGACCCTGAAGAAGCCTTGCAGCTGAGCAAGGTAGGAGACCAAAGAAGAAAAGAAGCAAAGGAAGAAGAAGGCTCTCCAAAGAAGAGAAGAAAAAGAAGCACTGCAGCAGACCGCAGTTTAAGTCGTCTGATTGTAGTATCAGACGACGGATGAAGCTTTAGAAGAAATAAAGCAGAGAAGAAGAAGAAGAAGAAAAGAGAAGGCTCCGCAGCTGAAGAGAAAGAAAAGAGAAGAAGGAAGAAAGAAGCAGAAGAAGAAGAGGAATTGAAGGCAAAAGGAAGAAGAAGACCCGTAGAGACACTGTAGCAGAAGAAAAAGAAGAGAAGAAGAAGACAAGCAAAGAGAAAAAGAAGAGAAGAAGAAGACAAGCAAAGAGAGAAAGAAGAGAAGAAGAAGAAGCCAAAAATTGAAATCTATCTCACCCTCTCTCTCTCTCTTATTTTTTGTAATAAAGAAAACTTTGTACTTCTAGAATTCTAGTAGCTCCCTGAGTTCGACCACGGGAAAACTATTTCCGAGTAAAAAAAAATTCTATGGTAACGACAACCGTAGCTGTCTCATCTGATACTATAACGACTATATTATAATAAATATAAAGGTACAAAGCAGCGCCGCAGTTGCCTTCAACACCATTATTTTGGCGCCGTTGCCGGGGAGCAACGGCTATTCTAGAAGCTTTGAATTTCTTTTAAACAATTGCTAATCTTTTTTTTCCTTGTGTGCAAGTAAAGGAAAAGAATTGGAAGAGCAGCCGCACAACAAACACTCCAAGGAACAGGTAATCTTCATCAGCCCTTTCTTAACTCCCTTAAAATCTGAAAAGGAACAAAAAGAAGAATCAACTTAGGGCTACTTGTGTTATACTTAGTAATTCATCAAAGTTGCCTAATTTTTCATTTTAACACATTTTAACTGTCCATTAAATTAAGGTAACTAGGGCTAAAACCTTCTTGATTGAGCCCTAGATACTAAATTTTGAGGCAACTAAAATGGAACAACTAGAGCCAACTCAAGGATTGAAAAGCTAGGGTTTTTAGAGACACACCTTCTATTAACAAAGAAAAGATCTTCCCAAAAAAAAAAAGGTGTGCCTAAACCTTGTTTGAAACGATCTATACAAAAGGAACCCTAAGCAAATCAGGCTCTTAAACCCATTTGAACCTTAAAAGAAAGGACCCAAAAGCTCTCAAAGGAACAAGGGGTGAAGTTGACCCCTTGGGTCAACCAACCTTAAAATTAGGTCACTTTTTCACTCAAAATACCTAAGAGTTCAAGTGGAACCTTAAGCACCTTGATCTTAAAGTAAAAGAGGTAGACTAAAGAGGTCAAGGTCCCCATTCTGGTCTACCTGGAACCGCAGTGACAAGAGAGGTCGGGTGGGGGAAACCCTATAACCCGTGGGGACGCTCTACCGTGTAGGGGTCTTCGCGGGACTCACCCTCTCTGGCTACCCAGGTAATTCTCAGGTGGACGATCTTTTTGATCAAGGGGTTCATCTGCCCCGCACCTCTATAGTCACCCAACAATTTTTGGGTGTCTCGATTGGGTCCATCACCTTATAAACTCATCTATTCCAACAGTGCATGTACCGTAGGAGGTCCTTAAGACCACCCTTAAGACCTCCTTTAGAAATTCACTCTCGTCAAGGCCAAGCCTCGACACCCGTGTTTGTGTAGAAACCCCACCACATTATTCTCTCATCTGATTCTGAACCAAGCTCTTCTTCTTCCCCCATCATGGCTCAGCCAGTTGAGGAAGAAAATAATCTGGAGCACCAGCTCCAACGACTCAATGACCTCTTCCAAAACTTTGTGCACCCACCGCAGCGGCCTATGATGCGGGACCACTATAATCCTACTGCGGTGGCCACTGAGCCTCGAGTCAGAATCCCGACTGGAGGACCTGATTCCGAATTAAAGCCCAATATGATTCATGCTATACCTAAATTCCATGCGCTTAATTCCGAAGATCCCTTCCAGCACATCAAACAGCTGAAGCATCTGGCCCAAACTTTTGGGTCAGATGCACAAAATCGGGACATTTTCCTCATGAAGATGTTCTCCTTCTCTCTTATGGACAACGCCGGTCATTGGTATCAAACTCAGACCCGGCCGATCAACACTTGGGAAGAACTTCAGTCTGAATTTTTGAAGAAGTTCTTTCCCGTTGGTCGGACCAATGCCTTGCTCCATCAGATTACTCACTTCACTCAACAAACAGGGGAACCTCTCCATGAGGCATGGGATCGCTTTCAGGATCTCATGAGAAAGTGCCCCCATCACGAAGTTCCTAAATGGGAACAAGTCCAATCTTTTTACCAGGGACTCCGTGCGGACATCCGTCTTTTCGTCAATGCAACCTGCGGAGGGAATATCATGGGTCAACATGAGGACACCGTGTGGGAGATTCTCGAAAACATGTGCGAGAACTCCATCAACAATGACTCCGTGGGATTATTCGACAGGACGAATACCCGCGCATCGACGAACCTTAGGGGAGCACATGAGACGCAGGGCCTATCTGCATCAGTCGACCTAGAACTAATGGCCAGTCGATTGGACAAGGTCTCAATCATTGAAAAGAAGGTGGATGAGCTGACTCAGCACTTACAGCGAGCCACCTCTGCGCATAGCTCCTTTGCACAGCCTCCTTCCACACGGGAAACTGTGCAAAACATTCTCCACCGATCTTCTCCTGGGATGGATCCATATCCATCCCCATCTGATTCTCGGATCGGAGGGTCATCCGATCCCTTCTATACCAGCCCGGGGAATTCCATTCCCCCTTTCTCTGATTCTCTGGAGGTTCCTCAAACCTGCAAGGACCTCAACGCCATCCAGAACGACCCATTCTCCAACACCTACAACCCTGGATGACGAAACCATCCCAAATTTCAGTGGGCGGGAAATTCCCAAACCCAACGACCACCCTTTCAGTCCCGCCCACAACCCCCTCGTCCTTACCAGCCGCCTCAGCCTCGGCCCAACCCTACTTATCCATCAGGGCCAAACCAGGATCAAATGTCCCTTATCCTTCAGACTCTGGCTGACATTCAAAGAATGAATGCAGCTATCCAAAAACAACACAAGGACGAACTTACAGAGGTCCGAAATCAACTGGCCCAGTTGGAAAATTCTCGCCAGCCAGGCACACTTCCTTCCCAACCTCTTCCTAACCTGAATAACGTGCCAACACAACGGCGCGTTATGAACCCAAACCCGGGCCAAGCCCACATGATTTATCAGGCCCCCTCTGTTCCTTCACCCGACAGGATGGAGGCTTCCACTTCTTTTGTGGGCTATCAGCAACAACCCATCTTACCCAATCCCAACCAAAACCAGGCAGGACTTAATCCGTGACAACCTGTAGTGGTAAGGAAACCCAAGATCCACCTTATCCAAACCACTCCAAGCCTGGTAGTGATCCCAAGCCTAGGATGGTAATCCAAGACATTCCTATCCCTGTCCCAGATCAAAGACCTGGACCTATCCTAGAAGAACCAACAAAGGTTCCGTTTCCCGAGGCCTTGACCAAGGGAAAGAAGACTACCAAGCCCGTGGCACCTGAGGAGGACCTGGTCAAGCTCTTTGAGCAGGTCCACATAAACATCCCCTTGATGGATGTAATCCGCCACGTACCGGCTTACGCACGATTCTTAAAGAATGTGTGTACACCCCAGCGTAAGCCGCGAACCAAGAGTGGGAGTCCAATTGTACTGTCAGAGCTGTAGTTTCGTCCCTAGCCAGGAGGGGGTGAGATCAACGTAACGTAAAAAATGTGGAATTGAAATATAAACAATCTCACAAGATGCAATCACACAAAGTACACAAAGTATTTTTAGGTGGAAACCCAAACCAGGTGAAAACCACCACCTAACCCTCTCGAGTTAGGATTTTCCGATCAACCAAGTTGATCAAAATCCACTAAACCGAATCACTTTAAAACGAGGGTGATTCAACCTCAATTACAACCACGCTACTTAGACGAGGGTAGCATACCTCAACCCCTTCTCTTCACGAGAAGGATTTTGTCTCGCGAAGGAGACGAGAATTTGCAAAGCGAATACCCACCAAATAACAAAGATAAAACAAGTAATCCTATAGAGCCAAGAAAGTAATATTTAACCTAAGCTTCTATAGGAATTAGGATGCTTCCCTTTGAAAGGAGTACGTTGACGACGCGGATGCATGTGCCACGCGACGGCGCAACGTCGCTCTCGTGAACAACGGCGGGAGAGTGGGTGCGCAACAGCTTGATGCTCTCAAGAGAAGAACTAGAGCTTGGAGAGCAAGGGCTTCTCTTGGACACAAAAGAGTGGAACTAAGTTGCTTAGGTGTGTCTTGTGTTTCTAGGTGTGTGTTGGTGTGTAAAGGCTCCCCTCTATTTATAGAGGCCTTAGGAAGGCTTTGGAAGGCTTAGAAAAGCTTCCATAGCCATTGGGTGCAAAGCCCAAAAGAATCAGGCCGAAATCAGGATAATGATTACACTTGACAGGGTAATCAGACGTCTAATTCTGGCATCAGACGTCTGTAAGACCACTTTAAGACGTCTGATTTCAAGGTCAGACATCTGATTTCGGGCGGGTTCCTTCCTGACTTGAATCAGATCTAAACAGGGTTCTTGTGCAAGTCCATCAGACGACATACAGGACGTCTGGCACTATGTCAGGACGTCTGGAAACCTACTTTTTCGTGGGAATGGATTTGCAACGGCTAGAAAATCTCTGAGAAGACATTTTCAGGTCAGTCGAGGAAAAACGGTCAATTATCAGACGTCTGGAAGGGCTTAAGGATGTCTGATAAGGCTCTAACGGTCATATCCTTGAGTGTATGTCAAGAGAGCCAACGGTCCACTAATTGGACGTCTGGCAAAAACATCAGACGTCTTCTAAAATGTCTGGACTAAGGTCTGGACATCTGATTTCATCAGACAGAATACTAAGTCCATCCTAATAGTTATCAAACGTCTGAAACAACAGTCAGACGTCTTAAAATACTTTATCAGACGTCTTATTTGGGAATTAGACGTCTGGAAACTCTATTTGAACCCTATATTGGTTTTCTAAGTATTCTACAGAAAACCTAAGTATCCTAGGGTTGTGCGGGTGTTCCTAGGACTACTATTAGGGTACTTTGAGGCTCTTTAACATGAATCTAAGTAACAAAAATAAAGAGCAACAGAAGAAACGAAAAATACAAGAAGTACAAGAGAAGGAAATCTATCCTATTCTTCATCTCCTTCCTTCTTCAATCTATCGCTCCTCACGAATCTCCTCTGTTTTCCATCGAGCTCCTCCAATCCGTCCTAGATGCGAGCTCGAACTCCGTCTAATCACGTATCCATTTACGATTGGCCTGAAATCTAGGACTCAAAGTGCAAATGTTAAATGACACGTGTTTTGTTATTATCAAAACAAATGATCATGGTGCTCTAGCACCAACAAGAGCAAGCTAGCTCTGTAATCCTAAGCAGACTCCCACCCAAGGCTAAAGATCCTAGTAGTCCCCTGATTTCCTGCAAGATAGGCGATACCCAATTTGATAGAGCATTACTAGACTTGGGTGCTTCCATAAATCTGATACCTACATCCTTAACCATCTAGAAGAATCTGAGCTAAAACCAACTAAGGTGACATTACAATTAGTAGATCGATCTATAAAGTCACCAAAAGGGATTCTCGAGGATGTTATTGTAAGAGTGAGGGATTTCTACTTTCCTATAGACTTTATAGTCTTAGACATGGACGCACCTGAAAACCCTAGGGATACACCGATCATTCTAGGGAGACCTTTCTTGGCTACAGCTAGAGCCAACATTAGCTGTGAGGAGGGCCAAATAGAGCTAAAATTTGAAAATCAAACCCTGAAAATTGATATATTTAAGGCCCAACAAGGAATCAATTGCGGTGTCATCGAACAAATTTGTGACATTAGGGCTTTCGTTGATGAAACACACTTTCAGAATGACCTAATTATACCTCATCAACCACAAAAAGATCTTGACCCGCAAACAGAGGAGTCAAAACCAGATTTAGACGAACCAATAGCTCCTACCCTTGAACCTCACATCTATTCTGAACCACCCACTGTTGCTGATAACCCCATCCGTGAACTAAAGCCCCTTCCTGATCACTTGAAATACATCTTTCTGGGTTCTAATCAGACCCTTCCCGTGATTATCAATTCCAAGCTCAATCCCGAATAGGAATCCCGTCTGATTGCTGTCCTCCAGCAACATCGCAGAGCCATCGGATGGACTCTTGATGATCTGACTGGAATAAGTCCCTCTTATTGTACTCATCATATTTATTCTGAAGAGGGCGCACAACCTTCTCGTGAAATGCAGAGATGCTTGAACCCAAATTTGCAGGAGGTCATGAAAAAGGAGATCATCAAGTTGTTAAATGCAGGGATCATCTACCCGATCTCCGATAGTCGTTGGGTGAGCCCAATTCAGGTTGTGCCTAAAAAGGCAGGGCTCACCACCATAACGACTGAAACCGGAGAAGTCATTCCTACTCAATTATCCAACTCGTGGAGAGTCTGTGTAGATTACCGACAACTCAATTCCTCCACGAAGAAAGATCATTTCCCACTACCTTTCATTGATCAGATTCTCGAGAAATTAGCGGGAAATCAATCCTTCTGCTTTCTTGACGGGTACTCTGGGTACAACCAGGTGGCAATCCATCCTGAGGACCAAGAGAAGACCACGTTCACCTGCCCCTTCGGAATGTACACATTCCGAAGGATGCCTTTCGGTCTTTGCAATGCACCCGCGACTTTTCAGCGGTGCATGCTTGCCATATTCTCAGATATGGTAGGTGACTATCTGGAAGTCTTCATGGATGACTTTTCAATTTTTGGAGCATCATTTGACGATTGCCTCCAACACTTGGTCCAAATACTCAGGCGGTGCATCGATGTGAATTTGGTTCTTTCCTGGGAAAAGGGCCATTTCATGGTACCTGAGGGAATCATCCTCGGACATTTAATCTCGGAGAAAGGCATCCAAGTGGATCGAGCTAAGGTTGATCTAATCTCTCGCCTTCCTATGCCTAGCTCGATCAAGGACATCCGTTCTTTTCTAGGGCACGTCAGTTTTTACCGTTGTTTCATTCCTGATTTCTCAAAAATCGCGCGCCCCTTGACTACTCTTCTCTCTAAGGATGTACCCTTTGAAATCTCTAAGGAATGCACACTAGCCTTTGAAAACCTTCGTGACCAAGTCACCTAGGCACCTATCCTACAATCCCCTGACTGGTCTCAACCCTTTGAGATCATGTGCGATGCATCTGATTTCGCTATAAGAGCGATCCTGGGGCAGAAAGCTGACGGGAAACCCGTGGTCATCTACTACGCTAGCAAGACACTTGACGAGGCTCAGTGTAGCTACACGGTTACAGAGAAAGAGCTACTAGCCGTAGTATTTTCCCTTGAAAAATTCCGATCGTATCTCCTGGGTACCTACGTCATCATCTACTCGGATCACACGGCTGTGAGGTATCTCCTTGCCAAGAAGGACACGAAGCCCCGACTAATCCGATGGATCTTGCTGTTGCAAGAATTCGATCTCGAGATTCGCGACAAGGCGGGAAGGCAGAATGTGGTAGCTGACCATTTGTCCCGTCTTCCTTCTAAGATTATCAACCCTTCTGGACCCATCACGGAACATTTTCCTGATGAGCACTGCTGACTATTGGTACTAGCCTTCCATGGTTTGCTGATATAGTAAACTACTTGGCATCTCATCATATCCCCTCTGATTGGCCGAAGACCAAGAAAGATAAATTATGCTCTGATGCCAAATATTACATTTGGGAAGACCTGTACCTCTTCCGCATAGGTGCTGATCAAATCATCCGGAGATGTGTTCTGGAAGAGGAAGTCAACAATATCCTCTCTTTCTGCCATGACCAGGCATGCGGTAGCCATTTCTCTGGACATAAAATCGCATCAAAAGTCCTCCAGTGCGGCTTTTACTGGCCCACACTGTACAAAGATGCATACAGTCACTGCAAGGCATGCAGTCATTGCCAAACTTTGGGCAACATGAGCTATCGCGACATGATGCCTTTGCAGCCGATTCTCGTATGCGAAATCTTTGATGTTTGGGGGATTGATTTTATGGGCTCCTTTCCTATTTCGGATGGTTTCGAATACATTCTACTAGATGTGGACTACATGTCCAAATGGATCGAAGCCATACCAACCCGGACCTGTGATCACAAAATCATTCTCAAATTCATTCATCCAAACATTTTCTCAAGGTTCGGGATTCCTCGTGCTATAATCTCAGATGGGGGGACCCATTTCACAAATGCTCAGTTTAGGTCACTGATGACCAAATACGGGGTGTCTCACCGAATCTCTACTCCTTATCACCCCCAGACTAATGGTCTATCTGAGCTATCCAATCGGGAGATCAAGAAAATCCTGTAGGTCACTGTTCGACCTGACAGGAAGGACTGGTCGTCCTGACCTCTGGAAGCTTTGTGGGCCTATAGGACTGCCCACAAAATCCAATTAGGCATGTATCCCTTTAGACTGGGGTATGGGAAGGCGTGTCACCTTCCCGTCGAACTGGAGCTTAAAGCCTATTGGGTAGTACGGAACTGTAATCTAGATGTTTCGAAGGCTGGAACCCACAGAAAGCTTCAAATCAGCGAGATCGATGAATTACGCCGAGACGCGTATGAGAACTCGTGAATCTACAAGGAGCGGGTTAAAGCCTTCCATGACAAGCATATCTCAAGAAAGATCTTTCAGCCTAGTCAGAAGGTCCTACTCTTTGATGCCCGACTCAAACTTTTCCCTAGAAAGTTGCGATCCAAATGGGTCGGACCATACTTGGTCCGACAAGTTTTTGGAAATGGAGCCATCAAAATCAGTCCGCTCAGCCACGATTCCGAACCTTTTATCGTGAACGGTCAAAGACTCAAACCGTTCATTGATGTAACTGATTTGGCTGAATCATTTTATATCCTCCATTCCCCATGAGCTTATTGCGCCCGGCCGATGGCGTAAAACTCAGCGCTTAACGGGAGGCAGCCCGTCATTTTCTTTGAAAACCTAAATCCTTTTTGACACCTTTGTGAACTTAAGGTTCACCCTTTAAGACAGCCGACTCCACCTCAGATGCTTACATCTGGGATTATAAATCGTCCGCAACAGTCATCCCGACCCATTCACTCATCAAAACATCTGTCCTAAGGAATGAACTAAGTGAATAAAAACCCCCTAAGTCACAATGAGGACATTGCAAATCTTAGGCATGGGGGGGTATGAAAGTGCAAAACTTGTAAGAAAAGGTTTTAAACAAAAAATTCACATATGCCAAAAACACCATAAAAATTTAAAAAAAAAATTCGAAAAAGAATAAAAGAATAAGAGGAGAAAGGAAACTTTGTGGGAGAAGGAAAGAAACAAAATGAAAAAGGAGTACAAAAATGTGAGAAAAGAGTGATAGTCATTAGTAAGAAACTAAGGAATTGACCTAAGTTCTAGACCTCATTCATGAAAAAATTGAAAAGTGCATGGTGAGATTAGTAAGAACGCAAACCTTAGGCATTCTTGGATAGACTCTTAGTACCCATTAAGATCTAGACATTTCTCAAGAGGTTGAAGAAAATGAAAAGCTTAAGTATTAGGTCCAAGGCTTAGGGAGTATTTGGCCTCATTAACTAACTTTTGGTTTACGGGACTCAGTAACCTAAGCACCCTAACCCCACACACAGCCTGGTTCAGTAAGCGTAAAAATCAAAATCACGCAGAAGCGTCGCAAGATTCTAAAAATCACACCTAGAGTAGGAGCGGCCGATCAACACAAGTTGATTTGGATGAGTTCCCGATGCGGAGAGGCGGGAAATTCCCCTCAAAGATGCATAACAAAATATCATCTCCTCGGTGCTTGTCTTTTAGGATATTTACATATCCTACTGGGGGCATGTAAGCACTCTGCTGGTTCAGATTCCATGGAAGGCATTATCACGAAGTGTCAATTGCCAGGGTTTGAATTCAGCCACGGAACACCATGGATGGGATTATCTCGAAATCTCAATAGCCAGGGTTCCAGGGATTACCATGGGCGGTGCTATCTCGAAGCATCGATTGGCAGGAACCCTTGAGGATTGATGATGGGAACAAGGAATCTAATACAGACCGTGTTGAAAAGCCAATCCTAAGCTAGAATTAAAAAGAAAAAGAGAGAAAAAACTCTCCAAATATAAAAATCTTCTATCTCTCTTTCTTACAAAACACACTGCGAACTGAGCCAGAGCTAAAATCATTTCAAGCACGGGTGCTTTAACCACAAAGTCCAATAGACCTTAGGTTAGTTCTTGTGGGCCTTCAAAATTTTTGCTAAAGACTGAGGCTGAGGCTAGACAGATCTGGATCTTGGTTGGTACTAGAGTACCTTTTAGGCCTATGGTCAGCATTCTGACCTAATCTAGGTTCAAATGAAAAAAGCACTTATCAAAAATTATTAAGAACATCATGGTCTAGAACAAAGGTTGAAACCTTAAGTTTTTGCTAAGGGACTAACAAAAGCTAGGCATGGGGGTATGACGAGAACCTCATCATGAACCCTAATTAGCACAATCTAACCTAGATATGCAAGAGAAAAGCTCCTACATAACTAAAAGAAAGGCTTAACTCAGAGAATTCTGAGTTTAAAAGGAAAACAAGTCATAAGGGGTAAAAATGTAATTTTACCAACACAATCTGCAAACAGGGTAACTCAGGATCCAAACATAAGTCAAACTAACCTAATAAGAAGGAAAGTGGGATGATCTGATCCAACAAGGGCTACAACAACTCAAGGAATTAAATGACATTCTGTAACCCTAAAACAAACCCACTTCAATTCATGAGGTTCGAGGTAGGGTAAAAATCAACTAAACCCTCTAAAATTCATAGAAAAATAATCTATAGGGTTTAGAACCTTCAATTTGGCCTTAGAAACCCATTTTGACCTACATTGAGAACCATGCCCAATTAATGATTTAATTTGGGTTTTTACGTAAATTGGCTGGTCAAACATGGTCTAGCCTAGAAACAAAATTCACCATTAAAATCCTTAGGTCAAATTTAGTCATGCATAAAAACTTGAGCCTAAGAAGAGACCTCCTTGATCGACTTTGCAATTTGGTCCGCATCATTTACTTTTTGACCCTCAACTTTCAAAATTCTTGCATTTTGGCCCCTAATTTTCTCGTCATTCTTTGCATTTTGGTCCCTCCTGCAAGTCTCTGCGCAGCACCATGCTCCAGCGACTTTGCGCGGAGCATGGCGCCGCGCAGGGTGAGGGAGGCATCCTGCAAAGTAAACGCGAAGTTCCCTACGATGTCTGCTGTCGCAGGGACTCCGCCATGCCACCTAACGACGCCCACACCTTCCGTGCGAATGCACGGAAGGTATGCGTCTCGTCTCCGACCATACTCCGGCGAGGGACACACGTCGCGTCCCTGCGTTCGACCCTCCGCCACCGCCTTTATAAAGACCAGCGTCACCAACCGGTTCTGGCAGCTTGGTCTTGACGGAGAATCCCTCAACCCTTCCTCTCTCCCCACTCCGACAGGAACCCACCAGCTCCGGTGGCCCCTCCTCCTCCTTCTCGTCGCTCTGCTGCAATACCAGCAGCAGAGCCACCTTCGCCTGATCTCCCCACGTCGCGCCGCACCAAGCGCACGCCTCCCTGCCCTCTTCCTCGCCGCCGCTCTCTCCCTCAGGGTGTTTCTTCTCCAGCGACAGTTGGTACGGCTGCCCGCCGCTTCGGCTCCCCTTCGTCCCTGTAGGTAGGTTACAGTTACTTCCCTTCCTCCCCTCTTTCTTTTCCCCAGCTTAATTTGCTCGATTACCCTACGACCACGCCTGACCACCCTCGTCTTCCCCACCTCTGGTCACTCTCCGGCGAGTCGTCCCCGTCATCCCACAACCCCATAAGACTCGCCAACTGTCCCAAAAGCTCCGCCTCACTTCACCAAACACCCTCCGCCCCACCACTGCCACTCCACACCTCCACAACACACCCCCGATCAAACCCATTTTTCCGGTTGCAGTCCGACCTAGGGCTGCCGCCATACACCGCCCCGCGACCTGCTGCATCCCGCACTACCTTCGCCGTGCCACGACGAAGGTCCCCCAGTGGTTTGACTAGGCTGAGAGGCCCTTTTTGTGCTAGACAGGTCTGCTGCCCCAGCCGCCATTGGTGACGACTTGAGAAGCTCCCAAGCGTGCTCCAGGCTTCAGAGCTCCAGGCTATCAGTTGCTTCGAAGGCGGACAAGTCGTGTAAAGGTAGGCAGCTGGCGAGCGAGGGGAATCGAGGCTGCAGCTGCTGAAGAAAGGTTGCCGTCTTCCTGCGGGCGCACGCGAGGAGAGGCAACCGTTCAGTCCCACATCGTAAGTTCTCGAAGCGCCGCACCGATTTAAATTGGTTTTATGCATACGGCTTATCGCCTGCAAATGCACATGGGGTGAGGTCCCTCGCCCATCACACCTACCTCGTCCATGGATTCACCTCGCGGACCTGGCGGATCCGACCCGACACTACCCTGCACTCCTCGCGCACCACCCACGCCGGTGTGCCTAGTCCCGGTTACGCAACCCGACCCGTTAACCCGGCTCTGGGAGAGCTTCCTGTGAGCGGTTTACAGAGAGAGAGAGGCGTGCGGGTAGAGGGAAGGGCTAGGTTTTGCTGTGCCCTGTGCAGGAACAGGGCGCAAAGGAGGCAGACTCAACACTTAGCCGCAGGAAGGAGAAGAAGAAGAAGAGACCCTGAAGAAGCCTTACAGCTGAGCAAGGCAGGAGACCAAAGAAGAAAAGAAGCAGAGGAAGAAGAAGGCTCGCCAAAGAAGAGACAAAGAAAAAGAAGCACTGCAGCAGACCGCAGTTTAAGTCGTCTGATTGCAGTATCAGACGACGGATGAAGCTTCAGAAGAAATAAAGCAGAGAAGAAGAAGAAAAGAGAAGGCTCCACAGCTGAAGAGAAAGAAAAGAGAAGAAGGAAGAAAGAAGCAGAAGAAGACTTCGCACTGGAAAAGAGAAAGAAGAAGAACTGAAGAAGAAGAAGAGGAATTGAAGGCAAAAGGAAGAAGAAGACTCGTAGAGACACTGCAGCTGAAGAAAAAGAAGAGAAGAAGAAGACAAGAAAAGAGAAAAAGGAGAGAAGAAGAAGACAAGCAAAGAGAGAAAGAAGAGAAGAAGAAGAAGCCAAAAATCGAAATCTATCTCTCCCTCTCTCTCTCTCTTATTTTTTGTAATAAAGAAAACTTTGTACTTCTAGAATTCTAGTAGCTCCCTGAGTTAGACCTCGGGAAAACTATTTCCGAGTAAAAAAAAATTCTATGGTAATGACAACCATAGCTGTCTCATCTTATACTATAACAACTATATTATAATAAATATAAAGGCACAAAGCATCGTCGCGGTTGCCTTCATCACCACAAGCCCTTACTGAGTACGCACATGTGTCAAAGGTTGGGAGGCACGTCGACACTGCGACCGAGGTAGTTTCAGACATCCAGGATCATCTCCAGATATCTGAAGGCACCCCCAGACATCTACACTGAGTCCCAAACGTCCAAGGAAAGTGCCACGAGCAGGGTATGCCTGTGATTTCATTTAAGATGCTTGGGACCTTTCCCAGGCATCTGATTTCAGTCGAGATTGGCTTTTTTGGGCCCGTTGAGGGCCCAAATGGGGTCGATTTTCCGCAAACAAAATGTCTTTGGTTTTCGTGTGAGTTTCTCTATGTAATGGTACTTTGTTCGTGTCATTTTGAACCCTTTTGTCCTGCCAACCCATGTCATAGGTCTCCAGTCCATCGGGTATACGAGACTTGTGGAGACGACGGGAGCTACTGTACGAGCCCCCATTCCACCTAGTTACCTTGGTAGAGTGGTTCTTACTCTAATTTTGAAATTAACAAAGTGCATGCATAAAATTAGTTGAACCTAGGATGTGAGATGAACCCTAGGAAAGAGCAAACGCATGCCTTAGAATACATCTATTCGATTGAACCCTAGGTTGTGAAATGAACACTTGGGCTAGAAGAAATGCATGTGTGGAGAAATGAATGATTGAATAAATCATGGGCTGCCTATTCTGTAGGTAACAAATCGGATAAGAAAAGTTCAAGTACGAACCCTACAGGGAATGTCGAATGAGACAAGAATACTGTAGTATTGAGAACTAAATGATTCTGAAACACGCCGCCATGGGCGACTGTTCGAACTTAGTTTAGGGAGGTGAGCTGGCCTTCATGTATGTATTACCGAAGAGAGCAACTATCTCTTTTAGGGTAGAGGGGAGATTGCTGACCCTTTGGTAAAGACCCGGGGTGGGTTTGGCCACTCTTCGTCGACTCCTGTTGGCCCTCGACTTAGTGTAGGGGGAGCTAGCCGCCCCAGGGGACCCAGGGTTAGGACTGGCCACCCTATACCGACTCTTGTTACCCCCACTGGGCAAACCAGGATAGTCGGACGAGGGTACGTGACCTGTGAGGGGCGAGACCCATGTTCTGAGAGGGTAAGGCCCTGTACTGTTCCGTGTTGTACGTTTGGGAGTACCTGCTAGCGAAAATGACTGACCACGTGCTAGTGCGGGGTAGCTACCCGTGCACTTATCACGTGTGCCGTGGTCACCGCTACGTCGCGACCGTGACCTCAAGGTAGTAGACCGGGTGTAGGACTACCACGGGGGACTCTCCCGGCCAAGAGAGTGCCACGTGTACATTCTACATCACGGGAAAACTACAAACAAGATCATTCCCTTAGGGAACAAGAAGATTGAGAAATGTAATGGAACCAGGTTAGAATACTCAAATCAGCAACACGTAACAAGATAACTGGAACTGGAAGATGATATTTTTAAGATGCTTATTAAGTAACATAACATGTGTAACCACCACTCTACTCAGCGTTAGTTGACTCTAGATGTTATAACCTTGTACTGGTCAGGGATTCGAGTAGCCAGAGCCACCAGCTGCTGAGGGCGCTGGGCCTAGTCGAGCCCCATTGTAGTTTCCTTTTACTAGTATTGTAGTGAGTTCTGTAGTTAATGTTATTCCAGTTATATTTCGATCATACTGTACTAGTTCTGTTATGATATCCTGTAATCTTATGGTAATTGTTGTTCTCTTGCTTTACTGTCAGCTTTTATTTTTGTTGCTTAGTTACATTACTTGTGTGGTTGTGGAATGAATGTATATTCAATTATTTCTCACTAGACGATTGGGTCCTGGGGTTCGTCGAGGTGACCCATTCTCGGGTTCTGTAGGGAGCCGAGAATGGGTCGTGACAGCTTCCCTAAAGGTGTCGTGGATAAGTCCTAGGAATGCTTCGCCAAGTGCCTAAGGACCGGAGACAACCTTAAGAGGTTGTTGAAAGTCGAGCGGTGGAGGACTGAGCCCACCCAATCTTACTAGGGTCATCTCGAGGCTCAACACTCCAAACGAGAGAGGCCCTATGAGGCCACGATCCTTCAGCAACCTGACTCAGACCATTCAGCTCTCAAGCACAAGCGCAACGCCCTCGATCACACGTCAAAGCACCCAATGAGAGACCACAGAGCAAGATAACTCCTCCCAAGGATCAGCCGAGGGATGCCACGGTGATGGTAGCCCCACTGAAGGCAAGAATACCCCCTTCTAGGTTAGCCCCAACGCCCACCTGCGAAAGAGGCCCACTTCCATAAGTGAAGGGCCTCCTTCCCCGAGACAGCAGCTGGCCCCCAAAGGGCCGCTATGGCGAACCACGTCAAAGGGGTTCCTCGAGAAAATGCACTCCCTTGACCGTGCACCAAGAGAGCATGCTTGAGAAGAATCGGTCCACTGAAGATTGTCGTTACAGACCCCACCATGCCAGGAAGGGGCCCTTAGAGAATGCACCCCCTAGCCATAAACTAGGCAGGCGTGCTTAAAGGGGGACAGTCCATGAGCTAGGACTCATTGCCCCCAAGCCCCCTAGGGCAAAAGAATAGAAGGCCCATAGAGCACATGAGGGACCACCCCGAGAAGGTACCCCAGCAGTTGCAGGTAGCTGACGAGTACCCTCTAGCGAACTAAGGGCCAGACGGGTCAACACCCCGACCAAGTAGGCAGGTGGTGTCGCCTTAGCTCCCTGGTTGGCGGACATCGCCGCCAAACCCTGGCATGACGCTCGTGCTACCCGAGGTCCTCTCCTCGTATTGCTTGAGCACATCAGCGCAGAGGTTAAGATAACCTCTGGTCGACGTCACCCCAGGCAGTTGAGCCCCTCCTGAGTCAGCTCTCCCCAGGTGTTAGTCGGTTGAAATTGGGTTTTAAATTGTTGCGTTGCAGTATAGTCGAAATCTCGCAAAAAAATAGATAAAATTTATACTCGAAAAGTCCTAGGTCGTTCGCTGGGAGCAAGTAGGAATTCAATTCTCAAGATTACAATTTTAAACAACAGAGATAAGAAATCATGATCAAAAATTGATTTAGAATAATGTGGCAATAATATCAAGTGTCAAAATGCAAAAAGAATGGAGTAAAATGGTGATTTGAATCACCAATTACTCCCTACAATAATAGCAAGTGGAACTCAATAACTATGTAGAAATAAACTCAAATCAAACATCTGATTTAATGATCAGACGTCTTAAACATCTGATGAACAGTGATCTCTCTTCTTCTTTTCCTTTCTTTCTCTGCTTCTGCCCTTGATTTTCTTCTTCTTCCTTCCAGACTCTTCTACTGCTCTTCTTCTCTTCCTCTTCCTCTTTTCCTCTACTTCTCTACTTCACGTAGAGGGGGAAGGAGTCTTCAGATTTGTCTAAGTGTCAGCCACTTCTCCAGAGAGAAAAACCCCCCTAACCCCCATGCACTCTCTCTCTTTCTCTCTCTGGGTCACGCTCTCCCAGAGCCTTCCACAATATCGGGTATACGGGTAATCAAACCTAGAGCGCACCAGGGTCCAGGGTTGTGGGCGTGGGTCGCAGTCGAGAAGTGGATAGCAATGGTGGGTAGTCGGGAGCACCAGGTCCGTGGGGGCAGTGTCGCGGACGAGGCACGTGAGGAGCGTGAGGGACCTCACCCCTTGTGTCTGAGGCAATAAGGCCGTAACACAAAATCAATTTAACTCATTGCAGCCTCGTAAACTTCCGATGTGGGACTATGTCATCCCTTGTTCTTCGCGCAGTAAGTAGTAGCAGCTCCTTCATCCAATTCCAGTCAAGGCCCAGTCAAAGGACTCAATTGGTCCCTGGGTTATGTTCCTAGAAGTCTTTCACTATGTCTGGAGTCGATGACCTGGAGTTGCAAGTCTGAAGAATGCTTGGAGCAAGCATCAAAGCTTGCGTGTTAATGGCGATGGGGGTCAGTACCTGAAAACAACAAGGCCTTTCGGGCACGTCAAAAAGCTCAGGAACGATCACTGGAGCACGACAAGTGTGATGGTGGAAGTGGTGTGATGTGAGCATGTGTGAAGAGGTCTGTCGACCTCGCGGAGGGTGGCCGGATGTGGGTTTGTTCGGCGAGGAGTTCAGAGGGGTTATCATCCCAACAAAGTTAAGGCTTTTGCCTCCGAGGTGGAGGTGGAGTTGTGGAGCATGGAAGCGGCGGCGTAGGTGGTCTGTGGTGGTCGCTAGCGCTCGTTGGAGGTCTGCCGGCGAGATGGAAGATGAAGTCGTGGAGGGAGTTGGCAGGGTCGAAGTGGTATATTGGAGATGCTGTTGTGATGAGGAGAAATTGAGGAGTCGTTTGAGAGAGGTAGTAGACGATGGGGAGCGGAGATGGTGCCGGTTGCGGTATGGTCGGCGTTGGAGAAGGAAGGAGCTCCGGTAGGGGTTGGACGGCGAGGATGAAGAGGATAGGGGTGCTGACTAGTACTGCTCGACGTGGAAGAAGGTAGGGAAGAAAGATCTGCCATCGGTATCGTGGTTAAACGACGAGGAGATTCAGGGGGAGTCGCCGGACGTCGAGGAGCACTTCAGCTAGAAAAGAAGACAAGAATTGGAGGTGTTTCTAGCCAAATTCGAGCGTGGGATCTTCGATCTGATCTGGGGTGTCTTTCATAGGTCATCAGAGGGTGAACAGAGCTTGAGACTCAAGCTCCCAAGCTTTGAAAGCTTCGTTGGAGATAGAAACCCAATTTTCAATTGATTTGCATGGCACTTTGGGCAAGTCTTGGAGCCCAAGATGTAGCTCAAATGGAAGGCAACTTCGTCAAAAATTTGAGTATCTATTTTGGGACTTATTGATTGAGAATCGAGCGAGAAATTATCACTCAATCTCAACGGTGAAGCTCAGGGTTGCCTTTAATGGAACTAGGGACCTATTTGTGAAGATGATAAATAAGTTAGGGGTCTTTTTGTAAGGATTTTGAAAGTTAAGGGCATATGTGTGATTAGACAGAACCAAGCTGCAAACTAGGTCAAGACAATCTTAGATTGAGCCCAAATTTTGGTACAAACCTAATTTGAACCTAAGGAATCCAATAATGAAGTTGGATTTTGGTTTTAACCTTGTTTGATTGGGGAATTTATGCAAAAACCTAAATTAGGCAAATGTCAGTCTGATACTCTATTTTGGGTCAAGATGGGTTCTGATGGTCAAATTCAAGGTACCAAACCATAGAGAATATTTTTTTATAAATTTTAGAGGATTTAGGTGAATTTTATCCTGATCAGAACCTCAGTTAATTAAGCGGGTCTGTTTTTAGAGTTTCAAAAGTCATTTAATTCTCAAAACACGTGAAAACCCTTTTCTATCTGTTTTAACCCACTTGTTAGCTTTTTAGGACCATTTCACCCTTAATTAACCCTTGAGAAAACCCGTGGTTGTACTGCATTCATGATATGATGGTAAAATTACAGTTTTAACCTTGGTTTCTTGTCTTTCCCTCAGAATGATTATGTAGTGACTTAGGGTTCTCTGGCGATTATGTAGGAGACTTAATCAGATCAAATTAAGCTAGTTATGGCTCATGATGGTGTTCCCATCATACCCCCATGCCTAGCTTTTGCTAGCTCCTTAGCAAAATCTCAAGGAATTTAACTCAAATTCTGGACCACATGTTCAGATCTCTGATGTGTGCTTTCTTTTGTAGATTAGGTCAGAATGTCGATAGTAGGCCTAGAGGTACTCAAGTACCAACCAAGATCCAGACCTGACCAGCTCTAGCCTCAGTCCGCTGCAAAGGTTTCTAAGGCCCACAGGAACTAACCTAAGGTTCGTTGAACTCCGGGGTTAAAGCATCCGTGCTTGTAATATGTTTTAGCCCAGGTTCAGTTTGCAATGACTTTTTGTAAAAGAGAGACATGAGATTTTTTTATTTATTTTTGGAGAGTTTTCTCTCTCTTTTCTTTTTATTTCTTGCTTCGGATTGGCTTTACAACACAATCTGTATCAGATTCCTAGTTCCCACCACCAGTCCTTGTAGGGTCCTTGGCAATCAATGCTTTGGGATAGTACCGCCCATGGCAACCCCCAGAACCCTGGCTTTTGAGATTTCAAGATAATCCCTCCCATGGTGTTTTGTAGCTAAATCCAGACCCTAACAATCGACATTTCGTGATAATGCTGCCCATGGCATCTGTACCAGCACAAGGTGCTTACATGCCCCCAGTAGGATATTTAGATATCCTAGGAGACAAGCACCAAGGAGACAATATGTTATTGCGCATCTTCGATGGGAATTTCCCACCTCTCCACGTCGGGAACTCTTCCAAATCAGCTTGTGTTGATCAGCCGCTCCTAATCTAGGTAGCTTTTTCTCATAATAGATTTAATGCTTTTACGTGATTTTGATAATTAAGTGCACTAAACTAGACTGTGCGTGGATTAGGGTGCTTAGGTTACCAAGTCCTGCAGACCAGAGGTCAGTTAACAAGGTCGAATAATCCTTCAGCCTTAGAACTAATACTTAAGCTTCGCATTTTCCCCAACCACTTGAGGATTATCCAGATCTTAACGAATACTTGAATTTTTAAGCCTAAAATCACAGCCCAAGAGACCTAAGATCAGCGTTCATACTAATCTCTTTTTGTCTCTTAGCACTTTTTGCCTTTCATTTTCTTTCTTTTTTATTTGGTCTAGAACTAAGTCGATTCCTTAATCTTTTACTAATGACTATCTCTCTTTTTTTCTTTTCAAATTGTGCTCCTTTTTGTCATTTATATCGCCTCCCCTTTTCCTCCTTAAAAATGATATGCAATGAATTCACTCAAAATTTCCACCCTTCTCCAATTTTTTTTCTTTTTCAATTTTCTATTTTTTTGGTTTTTTTGGAATATGTAACTTTTTTGATGAAACCCTTTCTTGTGAAGTGATTCTCACAGCGTTTTGCACTTTAATACCCCCAATGCCTACGATTTGCAATGTCCTCATTGTAAATTAGGTGGGTTCGAGTTCAACTTAGATCGTACATTAGAACAGGTTTTGGGTGGATGGGCGGGTCGGAGTGACTATTGCGAACGATTTCAAGCTCGGGTACGGGTACCAGAGGTGGAATCGGCTGTTCTAATGGACGAGCCATAAAGTGCAATATGAGTTCAGCATAAGATGTATCAAGAAGGGTTTCGGGTTTTTTCAAAAAGATGACAAGTTGCCTCCCATTAAGCGCTGAGTTTAACGCCATCAATCGAATGCAATGAGCTCAGGGAGATGTGATTGTCTTCACAAATGATATGATCATGATGGATGAGAATTGGATGGCCACAGATAAGTATCAAGGCATGGTGGAGAGTCATTCCAAAATGTCTTAGATATAGTCTAGCTAATTTGTTTTTGGATGATCTTTCTTAAGTTTCTGCAGAGGAAATAGTTGGAAGGTGTGGTGATTCCAAGGCTCAATAGAAATGGGTCTAGTTAGTGTGTCTCAGATGTATGGTTCCTCTCATTCTCTGTGACTTATCAAATTGATACTTGATGAGTCATTTTGATTCTTTCCCTCTGAATTTGAGATTATCTCCTCGAGAAATGACTCATAGATTGGGTCTTCAAATGAATTTTCCCTATAATCGTCATCCCAATTAAAAGTGAATTCTTGGAGAGTGACTTTTGAATCATAAAACTTGAAATCTGTAAAGGGTTCATATTCTGGGTGAAGGTCACTCTCAGTATCGTTCAATCCTGATTCCTGGTGGTCGTCGAAACAAAAAGTCTCCATATCCATGGACTCTAAATCTAGTCTGTCACCATGTTTCCTGACATTCCTAGGTATATCCTCAAGTTCAAACGTGAAAGCCTCCACTGTACTCATGTCATTATGCTCGACTAGATCATCATCTAGGATGTGAAAGGTTTCTAATTCAAGTTCTAGGTTTTCTATTAAGGATATGGTCATGAGGTCCTGTATAAAACGTAGTTGTTCTGTCAAGCACTTTCCTTTTGTTGCCTCAAAAATATTAATCTCAGTATGTTGACCTCCTGAGGCAATTGTCATATGCCCTGATTCACAATTGATTATGGCTCTCGTAGTGGCTAAGAATGGTCTTCCCAAAATCACGGCCATATCTTATATCTGTTGTGGTGTCTCCATGTCAAGAATTAGGAAATCTGCTAGGTAGCTGAAATCCTTAACTTTAATTACCACATCCTCTATCATCCCAATTGGGGTGATTAGGGTTTGGTCAGCTAGTTGCAAAGTGACATGAGCGGGTTTTAGCTGTCCAATCTATAATTTTTCAAATAGGTTGGTAGGGATGAGGTTGACTGAGGTGCCTAAGTCTAGTACAACCCACTTGAAGTTTGTATCACCGATATTGCAAGGAATTAGTGGGGTGCCTGGATCAGATTTCTTAGGGGGTAGACTATTTTGGATTATGGCACTTATATTTTCAGACAGCACTACCTTTCCTAGTGTTTATTCTTTCATCTCCCTTCTGGGTAAGTCAGGTGAGTTTGGGTTGAGAGTGAGGATATCAAGTAGTGGAATATTGACTTGTGCATTCCTCAAAGGTCCCATTATATCAATTTCTGACAATCCTTTAGTGTGGAGGTGAGATATGACCTGGGAGAAGGGAATAGATTGGCTATCTTTAAGGATGGGTTTCATAATATTGATCATAGCACATCATGGTGGGGAGGTGGATGGGGAAAAGTCGAGCCTTGCTATTGTTGTGGGCGTGGCGTTGGGTAAGTCATGGTGTATTTTGGCTCAACTGAGGTGGATGGAGAAAATACACAGGTATGAGTCATTGGACTAGGTTGGGTATAACATGTTTGACCTTGGATTTGGTTTACAATGTGTTTTTGGGTTAACATGTTGTTAGGATTTGGCAGAGGTTGGGAAGGAAGTGCACCAAGTTGGCAGGGATTTACGATCTAGGTGAGTTGATTGTGAACCTCTGTGATCTCATCTTTGTGCTATTTTTGCATAGCCACATTTGTCTTCTGAATGTCAGCCAAAGTCTAAAGGATAAGAGTCATTTGATCTGCATGAGTCGACTAGGATTGATAAGTTGGGTTGGGTCGAGGCTGAGGCGGCTGATATGGACAAGGAGCTTGTGGTCGGGGCTAATATTGAGGTCTCTGATTTTGATTGTTCCCTGATCACGTAAAATTAGGATGATTACACCATCCAGGGTTGTAAGTGTTTAAGAATGGATCATTCTAAATGGCATTAAGGTCCTCGCAGGTTTAAGGAGCCTCGAAAAAGTCAGAATACAAGGGTTCAGAGTTTCCCCAACTAGAATAGGCAGGTCCAGAGTTTCCTCCGGAACCAGAATCAAATAGGGGTGGATACGAGTCCATCCCCTGAGAAGCTCGATGATGGATGTTATGCACAGCCTCCTTGCCAGAGGGCAGTTGCACGAACGGGTTTTGCGCAGAGGTGGCTCGCTGCAAGTGTCAAGTAAGCTCATCCACCTTCTTCTCAATAATAGAGACCTTGTCCAGATGACTAGCCATCAGTTCCAAGTCGATGGAAGAGGACAGGCCCTGCATCTCATGTGCTCCCTTTGGATTCGTTAATGCACGAGCATTCGTCCGGTCGAACATGCCCATGGATTCATTATTGATTGAGTTCTCACACATATTCTTGAGAATCTCCCACATGGTGTCTTCGTGTTGACCCATGATGTTTCCTCCACAGGTCGCATTGACGAATAATCGAATATCCTCATGGAGTCTCTAGTAAAAAGGCTGGAGTTGTTCCCATTTAGGAACTCCGTGGTGGGGGCACTTTTGCATGAGATCCAGAAAATGATCCCATGCCTCGTGAAGCAGTTCTCCTGCTTGCTGTGTGAAATGTGTGATTTGGTGCTGTAAAGCATTTGTCCTACCAACAGGGAAGAACTTTCTCAGAAACTCAAATTGAAGTTCTGCCCAGGTGCTGATTGGACGTGTTTGGGTTTAGTACCAGTGAGCAGCCTTGTCCATGAGAGAGGAGAACAATTTCATGAGTAAGACATCCTGACTTTGAACTTCTGACCTGAAGGTCTGGGCTAGATGCTTGAGTTGCTTGATATGCTGGAAAGGATCCTCAAAATTATGCCCATGGAATTTGGGAATAGCATGAATCATGTTGGGCTTGAGTTCAGTATCAGGACCTCCAGTGGGGATTTGTACTCGAGGTTCAATTGCCACCGCAGTAGCATTGTAGTGATCTTGCATCATAGAATGCTGCAGTGGGTTTACAAAGGCTTGGAATAGATCATTGAGGCGCTGAAGCTGATTTTTAAGATTATTTTCTTCTGCTAGTTGCTCCATGATGATGGATGAAGGAGAATTAGGTTCAGATGAATCAGAAGAGATATCAATTGAGTTGGGTTGTTGCACAAACAAGGAGGTCAAGACTTGGCCTCGACGGGAATGAGTAGCTAATGGAGGCCTCAAGGATGGTCTTAGAGACCTCCTCCTGAACATGCATCGATGGAGTAGATGAGAGGTAGAATGTGATGGACCCAATCAAGACACCCAAAAATTTTTGGGTGACTATAGAGGTTCGGGGCGGATGATACCCCTTAGTCAGAAAGTCGTCCACCTAAGAATTACCTGGGCAGCCAAAGAGGGAGACTCCCATAAAGACCCCTATATGGTAGAGCGCCCCCACAAGTTACGAGGTTTCCCCCACCCGACCTCTCTTGTCATTGATGATCCAGGTAGACCAAAATGGGGACTTGACCTCTTAAGTCTGCCAGTTTTTAATTAAGAGCAAGGGTGCTTATGATTTTGCTTGTACTTTTAAGATGTTTTTGTGCAAAGTGACCTAATTTGAAGATTGGTTAACCCAACAAGGTGGGTCAACTTCACCTATATTGTCCTTTGAAAATTTTAGGTCTCTCTTTTAGTGTTCAAATGAAATTAAGAGCCTGATTTTAGGGTTTGCTTGTATAGATCAATTCAATCAAAGCTTAAGCACACATTGTTTAGGAAGATCAATTCTTTTTTTTTTTTGAAACAACAAGGAAAGCTATCGTACTACGATAGCGATCCAGGAGTGCAATTTATTAATATATAAAAAAAAGGTTACAAAATAAATCCCCATAAATGTATGCGGGACTAGCACACATTTACAATTTGTTCCACACATATTGGCCTCTCCTGAAATAAAAACTCGTTTCTCGCTCTCCCAATGCACCACATAGCTGTCGCCATATTTATGTGCAATTTATCCTTCATCAGAATTTTTCTCCATAATAAGTCCCACGTGGGTAGTGGCTCCTAGCAAACTCTCCTCCAAACTATA
The DNA here is from genome assembly GCA_037157565.1 of Thalassia testudinum. Classification (NCBI taxonomy): domain Eukaryota; kingdom Viridiplantae; phylum Streptophyta; class Magnoliopsida; order Alismatales; family Hydrocharitaceae; genus Thalassia; species Thalassia testudinum. The sequence continues at coordinate 122,293,588 of JAZHRO010000036.1, read as the reverse complement.
TCCGTGACCACGCACGATGAGAATATGTACCTAGAGCTGTCAATAAGAAGACCACAAAGCAAGCACGACTGTAGTGCCACCACCATCCTTCTATGTCTGAGGTCCCCAGTGACTAAGCCATCTCTCCTACATAGCCATAAAAAGATTTGTACCTTTGTTGGAACTTTCAAGAGCTATATTTTTCTTGATATCAGATCTGCCTCCTCCAAGATTGCCAAAAATCTGATCTTGTTGTATGCACTGGCTGGGGTGAAGACCCCCTTCCATCTGTAGTGATCCTCAATTCCAGCCACCGGACAAAATGCCTTCAGGTCTAGCTGCAGCCTTGCCTTTTCCTCCCATGTTCTGGTGCCATCTCTGTTCAATTCAATCCCTTCAATTCTCCAGGATTTATCAAATTCAGACCAGCAACAATTGACTGGAACCCACTTATCTTCAGCAACAGCGTATGCCCTTGGATATGTAGTTTTGAGCACCCCTAGAGTTGACCACTCCTCCTGCCAGAAATTGAAAGACCTACTGTCACCTAAGATTGGTTGAAACAGCTTCCAGTTATTCCCCATGGCTTGCACCACCGACGCCCAAATGGGAGATGGTTTGATTGGGTGGAGTCTGTTCAGCGGATTATGTGGCTTGCCATAGCTATCACCAATCAAGACTGTCCAATTTTTACTGTCGCCATTAAAAAGCTTGACAGCCCACTTAAGGAGAAGAGCCCCATTGAATTCTTTTAGTGATTTAATCGCCAAACCCCCACTTCTTTTTTGTCCTGTTCAGCAAATCCCATTTTAGTGGCTAGAAAAATTGCCCCTCATGCTTCAAACCACTCCAAAAGAAGCGTTTTCTCAAAATATCGATCCGCTTCCAAATAGATTTAGGTGCTTTAAAAAGAGAGAAAAAGAACATCGGGATGGAAGTTATCACTGAATTCAGGAGGGTGAGTCTACCCCCCTTCGATAGATAGCACCTGCTCCACCCTTCCAATTTGATTGCAACTTTACCAAACAGGAAGTTCCAATCACTTTTTTTCAGTTTAGAGCACTTCAGAGGAAGACCCAAATACCTGATAGGAAGAGTGACCAAAGGCATACCCAGTTGTGATGAAATGGTCGTTTGTTTAGCACCTGTTAAACCAAAATAGACCAAAGATGATTTGTCCCCATTCAATTTCAGACCTGATATTTCTCCAAATATCTTCACCATATGAAACAAAGCTTTTGCTTCCTGCTCTTTCCCTTTTACAAAAAATACTGCGTCATCGGCATATTGCAAGATTGGAGCCAAAGCACTCCTATTTGATATGGAATAGCCTCTAATCAAACCGACTTCAGCTAGTCAACATGCATATCTTGCAAGCGTGTCAACCGTAAGATTAAAGACAAGGGGGGCGAGAGGACACCCTTGTCGAACCCCACATTGAGGTTGAATCCATGCCCCACATAGTTTACCATTAATAAGAGGAGAAAAGGATGCAGTGGTGATGCACCTTTTCATCCAATGCAACCATATAGCGGGGAACCCCCTCCTCTTGAAAATATCCCATAAATATGGCCAAGAAACAGAATCATACGCTTTATGGAAATCTACTTTCCATAAAAAAGCTTTGCACTTCCTTTGATGCCATCCCACCACCATTTCCTGGGCCATTATGAAAGACTCGTGCAGAGATCTATTAGGAAGAAAAGCTGACTGGACTGGAAGGATATGATCTTGTAAGACACTACGAATTTTATTGGCCAAGACTTTGTCACTATCAAATAGATAGAGTTTGATAGTGCAATAGGTCTAAAGTCGGGGAATTTGTCTGCTCCTTATTTCTTTGGAAGCAAAAAAAGATAGGATCGGTTAATCTTATCGAAGCCATAGTTCCCCCTTTCAAATTTAGACAGCACCTCCATCACCTCCTCCTTCAATACATTCCAAAATATTTTGTAGAAGAAAACTTGGACGCCATCTGGACCTGGCACACCTTCACTGTTCAAGTCGTTTATAGCATCCAAAACTTCATTTTCAGATATTGGACCAACCAGTTTGCCTGCCTAATCCTCAGAGATTTAAGGAAAGATTGATCCAGCCATTCTCCAATCTCCCCTAGCTGTTGTCCGTGAGGTTTCCCTGAAATATCTGGTAGCTGTAGCCCGTATATCTTGCATACAGGATGTTCTCTGACCATCCACCTCAATCAAGGAGATGAAGTTGTGTCTTCTACGAGAACTAGCTGCTAAATGAAAATATTTCGTATTGGCATCCCCCTCTTTAAGCCACAACTATCTGGAGCATTCTCACCAATCCATCTCTCGTTTCAAATCTTCCTCTGCTATAACCTCCTGCCACCTTCTCCTAACACCCAGTTCATGTTCAGACAGAGTTGCAGTAGCTTCCTTTTCATCCAACTGGTGCACCTCCAAGAGAGCTTCCTGATGCTTTTGCTCTCTCAGAATTGTAATAGCTGACCCATATTCCTTTAACATTTGCTGCATGGCTGCAAGCTTTGATTCTAGCCTAATGGTAGCTGTACCATACACTTGCTGAGCTCTCCACCAGGCCTCCAACATTTCACAAAACCCACTTTTCTAAGCCATGACCGTCTGAACTTGAAGTAGGAATCAATTTGCACATTTTCGCCACTATCCCAGACCAAAGGAGTATGGTCTGAGAAAGGTCATTGAAGCCCAGAAACCAAAGACAATTGGAAATGTTCCATCAATTCCGCATTTTCGAAGAATCTGTCAAGCTTTGACATCAAGCCACTTCCGTTCCTCCAAGTAAAATCCACCCCAGAAGTTGGGAACTCATTAAGACCCAGATTTTGTAGTGTCAGCATAAAGCTAGTGGATGCAGAGTCAATTGACCCTGATGGTCTATCCGTCTCAGTCAATGTACAATTGAAGTCACCACCCACTATCCATGGCAGCCCCTGCACCAGTGTTTCAGCAGAAGACAAGTCCTCCCATAGTGCAAGTCTGAGACTTACAGCACAAGGTCCATACACTCCTGTGATTAATAGTTTCTTCTCCCCATGTTTCAGCATACATCTACAAGAAATCACATGCCTATATTTAGTTACCTCAGTCACACTTAAACATGCCTCTTTCCACCAGATGGCTATACCTCCTGATCTTCCACGAGCATTTAAAGACACGCAGTCTGAAAAGCCTTCTCTTTTCAGATCACACCATGAATATTCATTCTCATCCTCAATGTGTGTTTCTTGGATGATAGCACAATCAATCTCCCATTCCCTCAGATACCTCATAAGCGAGGCCCTTCTCGGTCGCGCAGCCCACGCACATTCCAAGAGAGGACACGCATCACACAACCTGAGAACACCTACTGTTAGACTGTTTGATTTTTTCAACTTTAAGAGCAACAGCTATAGAGTTTTCATCCAATCTTACTGCATTTGCATTTCTTCTTGGTCTCAATTTATATGGAGATCTCCCACCTCCAAACTTTCAAGTAGAACCCAGCCCAAACTTCAGTCCTTCAGTAGCATGAAAGGAAGATTGGTTCTTCAATGAGTTACCATCGATCTCTTGAAGCACCCCCACTGAACTGTCCACTTCCACCGTTTGCATCTCATTCTTTGAATCCACCATCACATCTTCTTCTATTCCCATGTGATGGGAATCCTTTCTCTTTTTTGGTTCCGGAGCCTCATCTGGGGTATCACGACCCATCTGTTTCACAATGGGGTCATTCTTAATAGCCTCTGCATAGGTTTTCAAACCTTCCTGTTCTTGGAAAGTTGTCTCTTCGCATCCAAATTGCAAACGTATTAGCCAAGAGCTACCTCTACACCTTAAAATGATTCTCCGAAATTGAACCACCACGAAATACCTCGATCTAGATGTAAAGCATTCGGCCATCCCCTTCCCCTAATCCTATCTTAGCGCCTTCTGCCAGTTTTGCAAAACCAGCCACCATGGATTCAACCACACTCGTTGATCTTAGATGCAGTGGTAATCCTCTGATTTCTAGCATACCAGATCGCACACCTACCCTCTACGGTGGATGTTCGACAAAGCACCATCGAAAGGCAAGACAAGTCTCCATAAAACCGCCGTAGACTCAAAATTACTTGATTGAAACCTGAGGTGCTCCACATCGATCATTCCCAGACCAAACAGCAGAAAACGCTTGGGAGAAAGCATGGCAATTTTCCAGCCATCTACTGACAGAGAAAGAGAGCTTACCAACTGTTGAAGTCACTCCAATGAGGGGCTTCCCATTATCACCTCTCCGACCAGCGCCACTCTTAGAACCAAGTTCGTAACCCTAATATCGTCAGAGATAGGAACCTCCACGTCAATGGTATGTCCCGAGTCGGTGGAGGGTGGTGGTGGCGGCGACATACCCATGTATCGTCCATTAGGGCACATGAAGATCCCCTCCCCAGTCCTCCCTCTACTCATCACACATGAATCACATTTGTGCCCATGGCCACCGCAAGCAAGGCATACCAGTGGGTAACGGCATACCGCCTCCATGTGCCCTCGCCATTGACATCGATAGCAAAGAATCTCTTTATTGATTTCTTTCCGCTCCCCCATCTTCGTGCGGCCCCTTCTCACCTCCTTCATCCCAATCTGATCCTCCTCTCTCTTCTCTATTCTACACCACATCTTCGACCTCCAGGTTGACCATCCCTCGTCGATCCCCCCACCGCCATTACTCTCCTTCCCAATCGCCCTCATCCCTCCCCCTTGAAGTTACCATGGCGAACTCTTTGAGCTTGGAATTTGAAACTCGAAGATCAATTCTTAATTAAGCAAGTGTGTCTCTAAAACCCTAAATTGGAAATCTTAATTGGCTCTGATTTGGTCCAATTTAATTTATCCAAATGTGGTACCTAGGGCTTCAAGCAAGAATGTGATAGCCCTAGAATCCTTAAACTTTTAGGTGCACAAATCAGGGTTTGGATGTTCTCTAAATAGAATGTATCAAATCAGGCAACTTGATGACTAATCTAAGAATATAATGCAAGTAGCCCTAATTGATTTTTTTCCTTTTTTAGCTTTTTAGAATCAGGGGCTTAGAGGAGGGTGAATGGAGTTTACCTACCCCTGGAGTGGTTGATGCGCGACTGATCCTCTTTCAATGAGTCCCTGAAACATATCAAAATCAAAAGAGATGTAGCAAGTTAGTACCAATCTGATATTGCAATCAAGAGATCTAATTTGCACGTTGCTCCCCGGCAACGGCGCTAAAATGTTAGTCACTTGAAATTGGGTTTTAAATCGTTGCATTGCAGTATAGTCGAAATCTCGTGAAAAATAGATAAAATTTATACTCGAAAAGTCCAAGGTCGTTCGCTGAGAGCAAGTAGGAATTCGATTCTCAATATTACAATTTTAAACAATAGAGATAAGAAATCATGATCAGAAATTGATTCAGACTAATGTGTCAATAATATCAAGTATCAAACTGCAAAAAGAATGGAGTAAAATGGTAATTTGAATCACCAATTACTCCCTACAATAATAGCAAGTGGAACTCAATAACTATGTAGAAATAAAACTCAAATCAAATGTTCGATTTAATGATTAGACGCCTTAAACGTCTGATGAATAATGATCTCTCCTCTTCTTTTCCTTTCTTTCTCTACTTCTGCCTTTGATTTTCTTCTTCCTTCCAAACTCTTCTACTACTCTTCTTCTCTTCCTCTTCTTTTCCTCTATTTCTCTTCTTCATGCAAAAGGGGAAGGAGTCTTCAGATTTGGCTAAGTGTCAGCCACTTCTCCAAAGAGCAAAACCCCCCTAACCCTCGCACACTCTCTCTCTTTCTCTCTTTGGGTCACACTCTCCCAGAGCCTTCCACAATGCTGGGTATACGGGTAATCGGACCTAGAGTGCACCTGGGTCCAGGGCTGTGGGCGTAGGTCACAGCCAAGGAGTGGATAGCGTAGGCAGGTAGTCGGGTGCACCAGGTCCACGGGGGCAGTGTCGTGGACGAGGCACGTGAGGGGTGTGAGGGACCTCACCCCTTGTGTCTGAGGAAACAAGGCCGTAACACAAAAGCAATTTAACTCGCTGCAACCATTTGTAAACTTCTGATGTGGGACTATGTCGTCCCCTTTTCTTCACGCAGCAGGTAGCAACAGCTCCTTCGTCCAATTCCAATGAAGGCCCGGTCAAAGGACTCAATTAGTCCCTGGGCTATGTTCTTGGAAGTCTTCCGCTACGTCTGGAGTCGAAGACCTGAAGCTGTAGGTCTGAAGAATGCTTGGAACAAGCTTCAAAGATCGCATGTTAATGGCGATGGGGGTTGGTACCTGAAAACAACAAGGCCTTTCGGCCACGACAAAAAGCTCAGGAACGATCGCTGGAGCACGGCAAGTGTGATGGTGGCAGTGGTGTGCTGTGAGCGTGTGTGAAGAGGTCTGTCAACCTCACGGAGGGCGGCCAGATATGGGTTTGTTCAATGGGGAGTTCGGAGGGGCAATCATCCTAAAAAAGTTAGGGCTTTTGCTCCTGAGGTTGAGGTAGAGGTGTGGAGTGTGGAAACGGCGACGTAGGTGGTCTGTGGTGGTCGCTAGCGCTTGCCAGAGGTCTGCCGGTGAGATGGAAGACAGAGTCGTGGAGGGCATTGGCGGGGTCGAAGGGTATGTTGGAGATGCTGTTGTGATGAGGAGCAGCTGAGGAGTCATTTGAGAGAGGTAGCGGATGACGGGAAGAGGAGATGGCATCGGTTGTGGTATGGTCGGCGTCGGAGAAGGAAGGAGCTCTGGTAAGGGTTGGACGGCGAGGATGAAGAGGATAGGGGCACCGACTAGTACTGCTCGACATGGAAGAAGGCAGGGAATAAGGATCTGCCACCGGTATCACGGTCAGATGACGAGGAGAGGTAGGGGGAGTCATCGGACATCGAGGAGCACTTTGGCCAGAAAAGAAGAGAAGAATTGGAGGTGTTTCTAGCCGAATTCGAGCATGGGATCTTCGGTCTGATCTGGGGAGTCTTTTATAGGTCATCAAAGGGCGAACAGAGCTTGAGACTCAAGCTTCCAAGCTTGGAAAGCTTCACCAAAGATAGAAACCCAATTTTCAATTGATTCACATGGCACTTCGGGCAAGTCTTGGAGCCCAAGATGTGACTCAAATGGAAGGCAACTTCGTCAAAAATCTATCTATTTTGGGACTGATACCCCATGCACGCACAATTCCCGTCGCGCAGGTAGCAATCTCATAACCACCAAACTCGGTGCTTGAGGCCTCCACTCTACCACAACGGTAATAAGAGGTTCGACCTGCCCTACCAAGGCCAAGGTCCTATCCCTCGCGATGGTCGACCGCCATTCGCAAAAAGAGGCGATCGCCCCACACTCTCACCCGACCACTCGCCCTAGGGGAATGGCGGGGACCAGACGTCGACCCACTAAGCCACCTCTTAAGGTCGGCGTGAACCCAAACAAATGCATCCAACATTCCCTATATTGCCGCCTCTTAAGGCCAGCAAGCCACCTCTTAAGGTCAGTGCGAACTCGGACAGACACGTCCGACGTTCCTTATATTGCTGCCTCTTAAAGTCGACAAGCCACCTCTTAAGATCAGTGCGAACTTGGATGGATGAGTCTGACGTTCCTTATATTGCCGCCTCTTAAGGCCCACAAGCCACCTCTTAAGGTCGGCGCAAACTCGGACGAACGCGTCTGACATACCTTACATTGCCTCCTCTTAAGGCCAGCAAGCCACCTCTTAAGGTTGGCGCAAACTCTGATGGACACGTGCAACGTTCCTTATCTTACCGTCTCTTTAGGTCAGTGAGCACTTCTAAACATCGGCCCGAGCTCGGGCGAATGAGCCCAACATTCGTTTACCGCCTCTTAGGGTTGGCAAGCTACCTCTAAAGGTTGACCCGAACTCAGATGAGCCCACCTGACATTCTCTGACACCGCCACCTATTCAGGCTGGTGAGTAACCTCTCTAGGATGGCTAGGGCTCGGACAAACCTGCCCAACAATCTAGAGAATTGCCGCCTCTTAAGGCCAGCAAAGCCACTCCCGACGGTTGACAGGAATTCAAAAGGAAGCACTCATGCCCCGCTTATCAGCTGCTAGAAGGCCTGGAAAACGGCGGAACCAGGGCTCTTACATCCCGCATTCCAGCAACTACGATGCCAGCTCCTTGAGCCAGTAAGGACTTAGGCCCATGCAGCCTGAGGTTCCACATGCCGCCCACTGGTAAATTCTTGGCCGCCCCACCCTCAGAGACATCCGCCCACCGGAGCAAATAATGGGGGTTCGGGCTACCTTACCCAATGGCCACCATACCGGTCACCAAGGCCGGTAAGGATCGGGACCCTAATGCCTCGTCTCCTGGATGACACAATGTCTTATAATGCCAATAACACGAGCTTGGGCTCCTGCACCCCAAGCACCACTTGGCGTGCCACTTGGGGTACCTTCGAACCTCTGGTGGAAAGTGTCCCAGCACCAACTCTTTCAAGGTCGGCTCCCCTTCATTGCCACCTTCCCTTCAAGCCACCTTCGAAGGTTGACTCCCCTTCAGGCTGTCCCTGTTGCCACCTTCCAAGGTCGGCTCCCCTTCATGGCCACCCTCTAAGGAACACTCTAGGCTATGGTCACCTTCAAGGGTCGACCCATGCAAAATCCCCCTACGCTTGCCCTGTTTGGGGGCACACTCAGGTAGGCAAGCACTCAACGGTATCACACCCCGCAACCACAATAACAGAATCGTCCCTCGTCCATGCACGGTAAGGATGAGCCCAGTAGCAGAACAGCCTCATCCAAAAAATGGCCAAGCCGCCAATGGCCTTAGCGGATATAGTCGATCACCCGATGGCCAACTTCCAGGCCCTCACCTTTGCAAAGAGACCAAGACGATAGATCATGGTTCAACAACCGAGACCGAGCTAACCCTCAGAAGAATTCGGCCAAGCTCTTTAGCCTCAATCACTCGATTCTATCGTGACGACGTCGCCTAGCTCATCCAGGCAAATGATCTCCCGAGGGAAGCAACCATCCCAAAAAGGGCACACACACAAGCTTCGCCCCTTCCTTCTTCCACCTCGCATGGAAAGCTGTTCAAAGGCAAGAGATTTGCAGCAACTACCCCTAGCTCAACTGCCCTACAGGGAATAAGTGCTACAAACCAAGTAGCCTTGACTCAACCTCTCGCCTAAAGAGAGCGTGCCACTCTCTCCTACTAAGGGGACAACGTTTGCCCTCCCAATCACGCAAGTGGGGTGAGGCCAAGGCATTAATTCCACCTATAGCCAACACGGTTACAGACAACGAGTTATATATAACTGGGTTTTATTGTTATAGCGTTGTAGTATAGCCAGTTGTTGCCATCATTTCAAATATATAAATTTTTTACTCGGAAAATAAAAGAGTTCCCGAGGTCGAACTCAGGGAGCAAGTTGTATTCTAGAGATATACATGTTTCTTTTACAAAAATAAAGAAAGAGAGAGAAAGAATTTGTTGTCTTCTTTTCTCTTTGCTTCTCCTCGTCTCAGATCTTCTTTTATCTTCTTCTTCTTTGTCTGCAGAGGTGATGTTCTTCTTCTGCAGTGGTGATGTTCTTCTTCTTTCAGCTGTTCCTGTTCTTCCCTTTTTTTTCTTTCTTCAGATCTTCTTCTTCTTTGTTCTTCTTCTTTCAGTTCTTCCCTTGTTCTTTTGTGTTCTCCTCTGCCTCGCCTTCTTCTGTTGTTCTTCAGATCTCCTTCTTTCTTCTTTTCTTTTTTTTCAGTCAGGACGTCGTCCCTCCTTCTTTCTTCTTTTCCCTTCAGGACGTCGTCTGATTTTCCAATCAGACGACTTAAACTGCTTGCTGCTACAGTGTCTCCCTCAGCTTCCTTCTTCTTCCACGGTCCTTCTTCTTCACCTGTGCCTGCACACTTCAGAGTTTACATCAGAGGACAAAACCTACTCTACCCTCCCCCCCGCCCCCCCCCCGCGTCTCTCTCTCTCTGAAACCACTCTTGGGAAAGCTCTCCCAGAGCTGCCGGGTAGTCGGGTACGGGTCGCGCCCGGGTCCAGGCCCACCGGCGTGCGTGGTGGGCGAGGAGTGCAGGTCAGTCTAAGTCGGGTCGGGTCAGGTCCGCGGGGCGTGAGCGCGGACGAGACCGGGTAACCGGGCGGGTGAAGGGGACCTCACCCCGTGTGCTGAGGCAGTAAGGCTTATTCACAAAATCAATTTAAACGGTGAAAAAGTTGTGAGGCTTACCGATGTGGGACTAAACGGAGGCCTCTCCTCGCGTGCGCCTGCTGGAAGACCGCGGCTTTGCTTCTGCAGCTGCAGCTTCGATTTGCGTCGGTTGCTGGCTGGCTGCCTTCGCAGGAATCTCCGTAATCCGCAGCAGCTGGAGACCTGGAGTCCTTAAGCCTGGAGCGCGGGAGAAGCTGCTTCAATGTGCGTTAATGGCGGTCGAGCCTCAGAACCTGTCGGACACGAATATGGCCTCTCGGCCTGATCAAACTACTGGGGAACCTTCGCCGTGGCACGGCGAAGGTGTGGAGCTGTGCGGCAAGCCGCAAGGTGGTGTCTGGCGGCAGGCCTAGGTTGGACTGCAACCGGAGAAATGGGTTTGTTTGGGGGAGCGTTACGGAGGTGTGGAGTGGCAGTGGAGGGGTGGGGGGTGCTCAGTGTGATGAGGCGGAGGTTCGGTGAGGGTCGGCGAGGCGTGTGAGGCTGTGGAGCGATGGGGGCATCTCGCCGGAGGGTGGCCGGAGACGAAGGGGGTGACGATGGACAGAAGCGGTCGAGGGTTTAATCAAATAAAAGACAGTGAGGAAAAGAAAGAGGGGGAGATGGGGAGGAGTTCTGACCTAGCTACGGGGACGAAAGGGGAAGCAGCAGGGCGACAGTCGTATCGACTGTCGCCGGAGAAGAAGATGCCCAGGGGACGGGGCGGCGGCGAGGAGAGGGCTGGAGAGGCGCCAGCTGGGTACGGCGTGGCGCGGGAAGAGTAGGGGAGGAAGTCTCTGCTGCTGGTATTGCGGCAGAGCGAAGAGGAGGAGGAGGAAGAACCGCCGGAGCTGGTGGGCGTCTGCCGGAGTGAGAAGAGAGGAAAGTTGGGGGTTTTCTCCGTCAGATCCGAGCTGCCGAGGTCGGTGGAGCGACGGGGGGTATTTATAGGGATCAAAACAGGGAGGAAGGCGGAGGGAGACGACGTGTCTCCCTCGCCGGAGGATGGCCGGAGACGAAAACCCATACCGTCTGTGCGTTCGCACGGCCGGTATGGTGGGCTACAGCGACCAGGGGGGTGTCCCTGCGACGGCTGACGACGCAGGGCACCCCAGGTTTACTTGCCAGGCTCCCCCCTCACCCTACGCGGCGCCATGCTCCGCGCAAGGTCGCCGGAGCATGGTGCTGGCAGGTTTTGCAGGGGGGACCTGAACGCAAAGAACGAAGGAGAGTTAGGGGCCAAAATGCGACGGTTCAAAAGTTGAGGGCCAAAAAGTAAATATATGAGGACCAAAGTGTAAAGTTGGTCAAGGAGGTTTCTTCTTAGGCTCAAGTTTTTATACATGATTAATTAGGACCTAAGGAATCTGATGGTGAATTTCATTTCTATATTAAACCTTGTTTGACCGGTCAATTTATGCAAAAACCCAAATTAAGTTATTAATTGGGCATGGTTCTCAATGTAGGTCAAAATGGGTTCTGAAGGCCAAATTGAAGGTTCTAAACCCTAAATATTATTTTTATATGAATTTTAGAGGGTTTATTCTATTTTTACTTTGCCTCGAACCTCGTGAATTGAAGTGGGTTGTTTTAGGGTTACAGATTATCATTTAGTTCCTTGGAATTGCTGTAGCCCTTGCTAGATCATCTCATCCCACTTTTATTCTTATTAAGTTGCTTTGACCTATGTTTGGGCCCTGAATTACCCTGTATGCAGATTATACTGGTAAAATTGCATTTTTACCCCTTATGACTTATTTTCTCCTTAAACTCAGAATTCTCTGAGTTAAGCCTTTCCTTGAGTTATGTAGGAGCTTTTATCCTTTGTATTAGGTCAAAATGAGCTAGTTATGGCTCATGATGAGGTTCTCATCATACCCCCATGCCTAGCTTTTGCTAGTCCCTTAGCAAAAACTTAAGGTTTCAACCCTTATTCTAGACCATGAAGTTTTTAATAGTTTTAGATAAGTGCCTTTTTTATTTGAGCATAGATTAGGTTAGAATGCTGACCATAGGCCTAAAAGGTACTCTAGTACCAATCAAGATCCAAATCTATCTAGCCTTAGCCTCAGTCTTTAGCAAAGGTTTTTAAGGTCCACAAGAACTAACCTAAGGTTTATTGGACTTTGTGGTTAAAGCACCCGTGCTTGAAATGGTTTTAGCCCTGGCTCAGTTCGCAGTGCGTTTTGTAAGAGAGAGATAGAAAGTTTTTCTGTTTGGAGAGTTTTCTCTCTCTTTTTCTTTTTAGTTCTAGCCTAGGATTGGCTTTTCAACACGATCTGTATCAGATTCCTTGCTCCCATCATCAATCCTCAAGGGTTCCTGGAGATCGATGCTTCGAGATAGCACCGCCCATGGCAACCCCCGGAACCCTGGCTATTGAGATTTCGAGATAATCCCATCCATGGTGTTCCGTGGCCGAATCCAGACCCTGGCAATTGACACTTCGAGATAATGCCATCCATGGAATCTGAACCAGTAGAGTGCTTACATGCCCCCAGTAGGATATGTAAATATCCTAAGAGACAAGCACCGAGGAGATGATATTTTGTTACGCATCTTCGAGGGGATTTCCCGCCTCTCCGCACTGGGAACTCGTCCAAATCAACTTGTGTTGATCGGCCACTCCTATTCTAGGTGTTCTTTTCAGAATTTTGCGACGCTTCTGCGTGATTCTAAATTTTACGCTTACTGAACCAGGCTGTGTGTGAGGTTAGGGTGCTTAGGTTACTGAGTCCCGTAAACCAAAAATTAGTTAACGAGGCCAAATACTCCCTAAGCCTTAGACCTAATACTTCAGCTTTTCATTTTCCTCAACCTCTTGAGGAGTGTCCAGATCTTAATGGGTACTAAGAGTCTATTCAAGAATGCCTAAGGTTTGCATTCTTTACTAATCTCATTGTGCACTTTTCTTGAATGAGGTCTAGAACTTAGGTTAATTCCTTAGTTCCTTACTAATGACTATCACTTTTTCTCATAATTTTGTGCTCCTTTTTCATTTTGTTTCTTTTCTCCTTCTCCTTCACAAAATTTCCTTCTCCTCTTTTCCTCTTATTCTTTTTCGAAAAATTTTTTTTTAAATTTTTATGGTATTTTTGGCATATGTGAATTTTTTGTTTGAAACCTTTTCTTACAAGTTTTTGCACTTTCATACCCCCCCATGCCTAAGATTTGCAATGTCCTCATTGTAACCTAGGGGTTTTTATTCAACTAAGTTCATACATTAGGATAGCTGTTTTGATGAGTGAATGGGTCGGGGTGACTGTTGCGGACGATTTCTAATCTCAGATGCAAGCACCTGAGGTGGAGTCGGCTGTCTTAAAGTGTGAACTTCAAGTGCAAAAAGGTGTCAGAACAAGTTTCAGGTTTTCAAAGAGAATGACGGGCTGCCTCCCGTTAAGCGCTGAGTTTTACGCCATCGGCTGGGCGCAATAAGCTCAAGGGGAAAGGAGGATATAAGATGCTTCAGCCAAATCAGTAGAAGTTACATCGATGAACGGCTTGAGTCTCTGACCGTTCACGATGAAAGGTTCAGAATCGTGGCTGAGTGGACTGATTTCGATTGCTCCATTTCCAAAAACCTGTCGGACCAAATATGGTCCGACCCACTTGGATCTCAGTTTTCCTGGGAAGAGTTTTAGTCGGGCATCAAAGAGTAGGACCTTTTGACCAGGATGAAAGATCTTTCTCGAGATGTGTTTGTCGTGGAAGGCTTTAACCCGCTCCTTGTAGATTTGCGAGTTCTCGTACGCGTCTAGGCGTAATTCATCGATCTCGCTGATTTGGAGTTTTCTGTGGGTCCCAGCCTTGGAAAGATCTAGATTACAGTTCCGTACTGCCCAATAGGCTTTATGCTCCAGTTCTACGGGAAGGTGGCATGCCTTTTCGTACACCAGTCTAAAGGGAGACATGCCCAATTGGGTCTTGTGGGCGGTCCTATAGGCCCACAATGCTTCCGGAAGTCGGGACGACCAGTCCTTCCTGTCAGGTCGAACAGTGACTTGCAGGATTTTCTTGATCTCCCGATTAGACAGCTCAGCTAGACCATTAGTTTGGGGGTGGTAAGGAGTAGAGATTCGGTGAGACACCCCGTATTTGGTCATCAGTGACCTAAACTGAGCATTTGTGAAATGGGTCCCCCCATCAGAGATTATTGCACGAGGAATCCCGAACCTTGAGAAAATGTGTTGATGAATGAATTTGAGAACGATTTTGTGATCACAGGTTCGGGTCGGTATGGCTTCGATCCATTTGGACACGTAGTCCACAGCCAACAGAATGTATTCGAAACCATCCGAAACAGGAAAGGGGCCCATAAAATCAATCCCCCAAACATCAAAGATTTCGCATACTAGAATCGGTTGCATAGGCATCATGTCGCGATGGCTCATGTTGCCCAAAGTCTGGCAGCGACTGCATGCCTTGCAGTGATTGTATGCGTCTTTGAACAGTGTGGGCCAGTAAAAGCCGCACTGGAGGACTTTTGATGCGGTTTTATGCCTGGCGAAATGGCCACCGCATGCCTGGTCATGGCAGAAAGAGAGGATATTGTTGAATTCCCCTTCCGGGACACATCTCCGGATGATCTGATCAGCACCTATGCGGAAGAGGTACGGGTCTTCCCAAATGTAATACTTGGCATCGGAGCGTAATTTGTCTTTCTTGGCCTTCGGCCAATCGGACGGGATCTGATGAGATGCCAAGTAATTTACTATATTAGCAAACCATGGAAGGCTAGTACCAATAGTCAGCAGGTGCTCATCGGGAAAATGCTCAGTGATGGGTTCGGAAGGGTCAATTATTCCAGAAGGAAGACGGGACAAGTGATCAGCTACCACATTTTGCTTTCCCGCTTTGTCGCGAATCTCAAGGTCAAATTCTTGCAACAGCAAGATCCATCGGATTAATCGAGGTTTCGCGTCCTTCTTTGCAAGGAGATGCCTCACAGCTGTGTGATCCGAGTATATGATGACATGGGAACCCAGAAGGTACGATCTGAACTTTTCTAGGGCAAATACTACAGCTAGCAGCTCTTTCTCAGTAACCGTATAGTTACGCTGAGCCTCATCGAGTGTTTTGCTGGCGTAGTAAATGGCCACAGGTTTCCTGTCAATTTTCTGCCCCAAAACTGCTCCTACAGCGAAGTCAGATGCATCGCACATGATCTCAAAGGGTTGAGACCAATCAGGGGACTGTAGGATCGGGGCTTGGGTGACTCGGTCACGTAGGATTTCAAATGCTTGAATGCATTCCTTGGAAATTTCAAAAGGAACATCCTTGGAGAGAAGAGTGGTCAGGGGGCGCGCGATTTTTGAAAAATCAGGGATAAATCGTCGATAAAAACCGACATGCCCTAAAAAGGAACGAATGTCCCTGATCGAGCTAGGCATAGGAAGGTGAGAAATCAGATTAACCTTAGCTCGATCCACTTGGATACCTTTCTCCGAAATTGAGTGTCCCAGGACAATTCCCTCAGGCACCATGAAATGGCTCTTTTCCCAGGAAAGAACCAAATTCACATCGATGCATCGCCTGAGTATCTGGACCAAGTGTTGGAGGCAATCGTCAAATGATGCTCCGAAAACTGAAAAGTCATCCATGAAAACTTCCAGATAATCACCTACCATATCTGAGAATATGGCAAGCATGCATCGCTGAAAAGTAGCGGGTGCATTGCAAAGACCAAAAGGCATCCTTCGGAAAGCGTATGTTCTGAAGGGGCAGGTGAACGTGGTCTTTTCTTGGTCCTCAGGATGGATTGCCACCTGGTTATAACCGGAGTACCCGTCAAGAAAGCAGAAGAACCTATTTCCCGCAAGTTTTTCGAGAATTTGATCGATGAAGGGTAGTGGGAAATGATCCTTCTTTGTGGAGGAATTTAGTCGGCGGTAATCTATACAGACTCTCCACGAGTTGGCTAATCGGGTAGGAATGATTTCTCCGATCTCAGTCGTTATAGTGGTGAGTCCTGCCTTCTTGGGCACGACCTGAATTGGGCTCACCCAACGACTATCGGAGATCGGGTAGATGATCCCGGCATCTAACCACTTGATGATCTCCTTTTTCACGACCTCCTGCAGATTGGGGTTTAAGCGTCTCTGCATTTCACGAGAAGGTCGTGTGCCCTCTTCTGAATAGATATGATGAGTACAATAAGAGGGACTTATTCCAGCCAAATCATCGAGAGTCCATCCGATGGCTCTGCGATGTTGCTGGAGGACAACAATCAGACGGGATTCCTGTTCAGGACTGAGGTTGGAATTGATAATCACAGGAAGGGTCTGATTGGAACCCAAAAAGACGTATTTCAAGTGAGCAGGAAGGGGTTTCAGTTCGAGGATGGGGTTTTCAGCAGCAGCTGGTGGTTCAGTATAGATGTGAGGTTCAAGGGTAGGAGTTACTGGGTTGTTCATATCTGGATTCGACTCCTCTGTTTGCGAGTCAAGATCCTTCTGTGGTTGATGAGGCATAATCGAGTCATTCTGGAGGTGTGATTCATCAACCAAAGTCTTGATGTCACAAATTTGTTCGATGACGCCGCAATTAATTCCTTGTTGGGCCTTAAATATATCAATTTTCAGTGTTTGATCTCCAAACTTAAGCTCTATTTGGCCCTCCTCACAGCTGATGTTGGCTCTAGCAGTAGCCAAGAAAGGTCTCCCTAGAATGATTGGTGTATCCCTAGGGTTCTCAGGTGCATCCATATCTAAGACTATAAAGTCCACTGGAAAATAGAAATCCCGCACTCTTACGGTAACATCCTCGAGAATCCCTTTTGGTGACTTTATAGATCAATCTGCTAATTGTAATGTCACTTCGGTTGGTTTCAGCTCAGATTCTTCTAGATGGTCAAGTAAGGATGTGGGTATCAGGTTTATGGATGCACCCAAGTCTAACAATGCTCTATCAAATTGGGTACCACCTATCTTACAGGAAATCAGGGGAGTCCCAGGATCTTTTGCCTTGGGTGGGAGTCTACTAAGGATTACAGAGCTGGCTTGCTCTGACAGAACAATTGGGCTCCCTCCCTTGGTTCGCGGCTTACGCTGGGGTGTACATATATTCTTTAGAAATCGTGCGTAAGCTGGTACGTGGCGGATTGCATCCATCAAGGGGATGTTTATGTGGACCTGCTCAAAGAGCTTGACCAGGTCCTCCTCAGGGGCCACGGGTTTGGTGGTCTTCTTTCCCTTGGTCAGGGCCTCGGGAAACAGGATCTTGGTTGGTTCTTCTAGGATAGGTCCAGGTTGTGGATCTGGAACAGCGGTATCTTAGATAACTATCCTAGGGTCATGGTTATCAGGCTTGGAGTGGTTTGGATAATGCGGGTCTTGAGTTGTTTTACCACTACGTGTTGTTACAGAATTTAATCCGGCCTGATTTTGGTTTGGGTTTGGTAGGAGGGGTGGCTGCTGCTGAAATCCCGCATAAGAAGTTGAGACTTCCATCTCGTCTGGAGATGGAGCAGTAGGAGCCTGATAAATCCATTGGGCGTGGCCTAAATTTGGATTCATAACGCGCTTCTGGGTTGGCACGTTATTTGGGTTAGGAAGAGGTTGGGAAGGGAGTGTGCCTGGTTGGCGAGAATTTGCCAACTGGGCCAGTTGAGTTTTAACTTCTGTAAGCTCGTCCTTGTGCTGTTTTTGAATAGCCACATTCGTTTTTTGAATGTCAGCCAGAGTCTGAAGGATTAGGGACATTTGATCCTAATTTGGCCCTGATGGATAAGTAGGGTTGGGCCGAGGCTGAGGCTGAGGCGGCTGGTAATGACGAGAGGGCTGTGGGCGGGACTGAAAAGGTGGTCTTTGGGTTTGGGAATTTCCCGCCCACTGAAAATTGGGATGGTTTCGCCATCCAGGATTGTAAGTGTTGGAGAATGGGTCGTTCTGGATGGCGTTGAGGTCCTCGCAGGTCTGAGGAACCTCCTGAGAATCAGGGAAAGGGGGAATGGAGTTCCCCCGGCTGGTGTAGAAAGGATCGGATGATCCTCTGATCCAAGAATCAGATGGGGATGGATATGGATCCATCCCAGGGGAAGATCGGTGGAGGATGTTTTGCACAGTCTCCTGTGTGGAAGGAGGTTGTGCAACGGAGTTACGCGCGGAGGTGGCTCGCTGCAAGTGCTGAGTCAGCTCATCCACCTTCTTTTCAATGATTGAGACCTTGTCCAATCGACTGGCCATTAATTCCAGGTCGACTGATGCGGACAGGCCCTGCGTCTCATGTGCTCCCTTAAGATTCGTCGCTGCGCGGGTATTCGTCCTGTCGAATAATCCCATGGAGTCATTGTTGATGGAGTTCTCGCACATGTTTTCGAGAATCTCCCAAACGGTGTCTTCATGTTGACCCATGATGTTTCCTCCGCAAGTTGCATTGACGAAGAGGCGGATGTCCTCACGGAGTCCCTGGTAAAAAGATTGGACTTGTTCCCATTTAGGAACTCCGTGATGGGGGCACTTTCTCATGAGATCCTGAAAACGATCCCATGCCTCATGGAGAGGTTCTCCTGATTGTTGAGTGAAGTGTGTAATCTGATGGCGCAAGGCGTTGGTCCGACCAACGGGAAAAAACTTTTTCAAAAACTCGGATTGAAGTTCTTCCCAAGTGTTGATCGGCCGGGTCTGAGTTTGATACCAATGGGCGGCCTTGTCCATAAGAGAAAAGGAGAACATCTTCATGAGAAGAATATCCCGATTTTGCGCATCTGATCCAAAAGTGTGGGCCAGATGCTTTAGCTGTTTGATGTGCTGGAAGGGATCTTCAGAATTAACCCCATGGAATTTAGGTATAGCATGAATCATGTTGGGCTTTAATTCGGAATCAGGTCCTCCAGTCGGGATTCTGACTCGAGGCTCAATGGCTACCGCAGCAGGATTGTAGTGGTCCCGCATCATAGGACGCTGCGGTGGGTGCACAAAGTTTTGGAAGAGGTCATTGAGTCGCTGGAGCTGGTGTTCCAGATTATTTTCTTCCTCAACTGGCTGAGCCATGATGGGGGAAGAAGAAGAACTTGGTTCTGAATCAGAAGAGAGAATAATGTGAGGGTGTTGCTACTCAAACACGGGCGTCGAGGCTTGGCCTTGACGAGAGCGAATTTCTAAAGGAGGTCTTAAGGGTGGTCTTAGGGACCTCCTTCCGTACATGCACTGTTGGAAGAGGTAAGTTTAGAAGGTGCTGGACCCAATCAAGACACCCAAAAATGTGTTGGGTGACTATAGAGGTGCGGGGCAGATGGACCCCTTGGTCAGAAAGATCGTCCACCTGAGAATTACCTGGGCAGCCAGAGAGGGAGAGTCCCGCGAAGACCCCTACACGGTAGAGCGTCCCCACGGGTTACAGGGTTTCCCCCACCCGACCTCTCTTGTCACTGCGGTTCCAGGTAGACCAGAATGGGGATCTTGACCTCTTAAGTCTACCAATTTTAAGATCAGGGTGCTTAAGGTTTTCACTTGAACTTTAGTCTTTTAAGTGCAAAGAGTGACCTAATTTAAGGTTGGCTGACCCAAGGGGTCAACTTTACCTCTTGTTTTCTTTGAGAGCTTTTAGGTCCTGTCTTTTAGGGTTCAAGTGTTTAGAGAGCCAATTGTTTTAGGTTTTCCTTTGAATAGGTATTTTCAATCAATGGTTTAGGCACACTTCTTTTGGATTTTCTCTATTCTTGATTTAAGTAGTGTGTCTCTAAAACCCTAATGTTGAATCTTATGTTGGCTCTACTTGGTCCAGTTAGTTCTTTGTTGGGTAATTAGGGCTCAAGCAAGAATGTGTTAGCCCTTAAATACCCTTAACAGTGTGCAGGACTAATGAGTTGAAAACCTGCAACTCTTTATGGTTACTAAGTATGGAAGACAGGTTAGCCCTATATTGCTTGTTCTTTTCTTTTCGTCCTCTTTAGAGTTTAGGGGTTAATAGCGAGAGGAAAAATTTACCTGTCCTCGGAGTGGTTGTTGTGCGGTTGCTTGTCTTCTTGATTTCCTGTAGTTTTCTGCACAAAAGAGAGGAGATTATCAGAAATTAAAAAGAAACAGGAATGTTTACCTCTAGCATAGCCGTTGCTCCCCGGCAGCGGCGCCAAGAGTGACAGCGAGTTATATATAACTGGGTTTTATTGTTATAGCGTTGTAGTATAGCCAGTTGTTGCCATCATTTCAAATATATAAATTTTTTACTCGGAAAATAAAAGAGTTCCCGAGGTCGAACTCAGGGAGCAAGTTGTATTCTAGAGATATACATGTTTCTTTTACAAAAATAAAGAAAGAGAGAGAAAGAATTTGTTGTCTTCTTTTCTCTTTGCTTCTCCTCGTCTCAGATCTTCTTTTATCTTCTTCTTCTTTGTCTGCAGAGGTGATGTTCTTCTTCTGCAGTGGTGATGTTCTTCTTCTTTCAGCTGTTCCTGCTCTTCCCTTTTTTTTCTTTCTTCAGATCTTCTTCTTCTTTGTTCTTCTTCTTTCAGTTCTTCCCTTTTTCTTTTGTGTTCTCCTCTGCCTCGCCTTCTTCTGTTGTTCTTCAGATCTCCTTCTTTCTTCTTTTCTTTTTTTTCAGTCAGGACGTCGTCCCTCCTTCTTTCTTCTTTTCCCTTCAGGACGTCGTCTGATTTTCCAATCAGACGACTTAAACTGCTTGCTGCTACAGTGTCTCCCTCAGCTTCCTTCTTCTTCCGCGGTCCTTCTTCTTCACCTGTGCCTGCACACTTCAGAGTTTACATCAGAGGACAAAACCTACTCTACCCTCCCCCCCCCCCCCCGCGTCTCTCTCTCTCTGAAACCACTCTTGGGAAAGCTCTCCCAGAGCTGCCGGGTAGTCGGGTACGGGTCGCGCCCGGGTCCAGGCCCACCGGCGTGCGTGGTGGGCGAGGAGTGCAGGTCAGTCTAAGTCGGGTCGGGTCAGGTCCGCGGGGCATGAGCGCGGACGAGACCGGGTAACCGGGCGGGTGAAGGGGACCTCACCCCGTGTGCTGAGGCAGTAAGGCTTATTCACAAAATCAATTTAAACGGTGAAAAAGTTGTGAGGCTTACCGATGTGGGACTAAACGGAGGCCTCTCCTCGCGTGCGCCTGCTGGAAGACCGCGGCTTTGCTTCTGCAGCTGCAGCTTCGATTTGCGTCGGTTGCTGGCTGGCTGCCTTCGCAGGAATCTCCGTAATCCGCAGCAGCTGGAGACCTGGAGTCCTCAAGCCTGGAGCGCGGGAGAAGCTGCTTCAATGTGCGTTAATGGCGGTCGAGCCTCAGAACCTGTCGGACACGAATATGGCCTCTCGGCCTGATCAAACTACTGGGGAACCTTCGCCGTGGCACGGCGAAGGTGTGGAGCTGTGCGGCAAGCCGCAAGGTGGTGTCTGGCGGCAGCCCTAGGTTGGACTGCAACCGGAGAAATGGGTTTGTTTGGGGGAGCGTTACGGAGGTGTGGAGTGGCAGTGGAGGGGTGGGGGGTGCTCAGTGTGATGAGGCGGAGGTTCGGTGAGGGTCGGCGAGGCGTGTGAGGCTGTGGAGCGATGGGGGCATCTCACCGGAGGGTGGCCGGAGACGAAGGGGGTGATGATGGACAGAAGCGGTCGAGGGTTTGATCAAATAAAAGACAGTGAGGAAAAGAAAGAGGGGGAGATGGGGAGGAGTTCTGACCTAGCTACGGGGACGAAAGGGGAAGCAGCAGGGCGACAGTCGTATCGACTGTCGCCGGAGAAGGAGATGCCCAGGGGACGGGGCGGCGGCGAGGAGAGGGCTGGAGAGGCGCCAGCTGGGTACGGCATGGCGCGGGAAGAGCAGGGGAGGAAGTCTCTGCTGCTGGTATTGCGGCAGAGCGAAGAGGAGGAGGAGGAAGAACCGCCGGAGCTGGTGGGCGTCTGTCGGAGTGAGAAGAGAGGAAAGTTGGGGGTTTTCTCCGTCAGATCCGAGCTGCCGAGGTCGGTGGAGCGACGGGGGGTATTTATAGGGATCAAAACAGGGAGGAAGGCGGAGGGAGACGACGTGTCTCCCTCGCCGGAGGATGGCCGGAGACGAAAACCCATACCGTCCGTGCGTTCGCACGGCCGGTATGGTGGGCTACAGCGACCAGGGGGGTGTCCCTGCGACGGCTGACGACGCAGGGCACCCCAGGTTTACTTGCCAGGCTCTCCCCCTCACCCTGCGCGGCGCCATGCTCCGCGCAAGGTCGCCGGAGCATGGTGCTGGCAGGTTTTGCAGGGGGGACCTGAACGCAAAGAACGAAGGAGAGTTAGGGGCCAAAATGCGACGGTTCAAAAGTTGAGGGCCAAAAAGTAAATATATGAGGACCAAAGTGTAAAGTCGGTCAAGGAGGTTTCTTCTTAGGCTCAAGTTTTTATACATGATTAATTAGGACCTAAGGAATCTGATGGTGAATTTCATTTCTATATTAAACCTTGTTTGACCGATCAATTTATGCAAAAACCCAAATTAAGTTATTAATTGGGCATGATTCTCAATGTAGGTCAAAATGAGTTCTGAAGGCCAAATTGAAGGTTCTAAACCCTAGATATTATTTTTCTATGAATTTTAGAGGGTTTATTCTATTTTTAATTTACCTCGAACCTCGTGAATTGAAGTGGGTTGTTTTAGGGTTACAGATTATCATTTAGTTCCTTGGAATTGCTGTAGCCCTTGCTAGATCATCTCATCCCACTTTTATTCTTATTAAGTTGCTTTGACCTATGTTTGGGCCCTGAATTACCCTGTATGCAGATTATACTGGTAAAATTAAATTTTTACCCCTTATGACTTATTTTCTCCTTAAACTCAGAATTCTCTGAGTTAAGCCTTTCCTTGAGTTATGTAGGAGCTTTTATCCTTTGTATTAGGTCAAAATGAGCTAGTTATGGCTCATGATGAGGTTCTCATCAGTTACCTCGTGTACCAGGCAAAGGCAGATGGACAAGGTGCCAGGCGAGTGGTCGAACCTCAAAAATCACAAGAAGATCCCTAAGGGTCACCCACTTGCACCATCACAGGCGCAAGCCATGAGCTCCCAGCCAATACCTCAGATAGCCCTCTCCACAAGCATCTCATTCAACCCCGCCAATAATCAATCAGGAGGAAGTAACAAGACAAGCCTCTATGCTAAGTCATTTGATCAAATGAAGGGGATCAACCTAAGACTCTTAAAATGTGGTCCACATAACCCATGCAAGCAACAAAATCCTAGGCGAAAAAATAGTTAATTACACTTGGCATACGAGCAGTTCTTCGTACAAGGGATGAAAAAATCTCTTCCTTTATAATAAACATCGACTATTACATTCTCCGAATTATTGTCTCCAGCTAAATTACAACTAGATGGAGACAAGCTAGTACAAAAATACTGGCAACACCACCAATCAGAACTCGGTGATTCTGTCCATTTTCCCATAAGGATGAAGGCGGCACTGCAAGGAAAGGCAACCACCCTCATGGCACAACAAACGATCCGACACTTCCTCCCTAGGACCCGATCTTCCCAGCCAGCCAAAAGCACCCCGACTAGCCTACTCATGGAGCCCTCTACCGCTAAAATATTACAGCACCCAAAAGAGGGGCTGGTGCTTCCAGAACATGCACCTCCTTCCTTAAAAGGAGTGTACAATGAGAAGCAGATGAGTGTACAAATGAACCTGCTTATTCACCTGCTAGCCTTAAAGGGTCATAGCCTACACCACAAGCACCCCAACAAGACTCTCCCCCAGCTTGGTCGAGAAAGCTACCTCATCCCATGGTGAACCTCGCCTAGCTCCTCCGACAGACATGGCACTCCACCAGCATATTCCTCCTGAGGGTGGAGCTCCCATGTAGGCTCCTCTGCTGCATTCGACGCCTCCCCCAGGACCGCCAAAGACTCCCAAAAAGGGTGAGCAAATGTCTGCCTCAGTCATCCCAGCCTGACCACCATAGCGCGAGGGAAAGGCACCTCAAAGGGGCTTGACCTGGTAGAAACCACAGTAAAAGGTGTCAAAAAAAAAAAAAATCTACCCCTGCTTAAGGAAAGGCCAAACGAGGACTCACCATGTAGGGGCAAAGCAAGGCATCGCCAAAGCCCATAACCCCTGGTGGGAAGGCAGTCCAAGCCAAGGTGAATCTTAGGAGACAAAAACCCTACTACTTCAAGTGAGGCACGCCACTCAATGCCACCACCAAAGTCAATGCCACCTCCTTGGACACAAGGTCCCCCGCAGGCCCCTTCACAAAGGATCCCCAGACAAACCAATCATTTGGTCGATTGTAAGAGGGGCCCTCTGACCATAAGGATTCGCTCCTGCTGTCGCCCTCGTTGAGCTCCGTCCCACCTCTTCCTAGGAAAATACACTCCTACAAGGGGAGCTACTGATAGAGGCAACCCCTTCTCCACCCTCGTGGAATCACCAAGGGAGCCGAGTGAAGCAGTAGAAGTGTCGAGCCTCCGTAAAGGAGCGACCTTCACCCAAGCCCCGGGCGACGCCTCTGCAACCCAGCATCTAATGGATTCTCCACACGAGACCGAAAGGGGCAATACTCCCAGTGGAACACCTTTCTCTTAATTCCCTCCTGGGTCCACAAGAACGGATGCAGCTGACTCTCTCTCGACGAATGCCCTATCGAATTCGTCCTGCGGGCATCTTAAGAGAACCTACTCCACCTCTTCTCAGCCTCCCACCTGCTTCCCATTGAACTCCTCAAGAGCAAGAGGATCGCTTCTTCGCGCCTCACCAAACAAGTCTCCCCCGTGTAGGATGGGCCTCTAGCCAAGAGAAGCCATCGCAGCATTTGATATCTCCTTGCAAAGAAAATCCCCAGAAGCCTGTGCTAGAAAACAAGGCAAAATAAGTGCACAAAAGGGAGGATAAGCCACAACAAGCGTATCAAAGACTTGAAGCACTTACCTCAACCAGTGTGTTGAGTGGGGGCACGAAGAGGAGCTCACCCCCATCCAAAGAGCTACACATAATCGCCCTTTGGCCGCTCCACCGAACATGTAGAAGTTCGACGACGAAGCTTTATCAAAGGAGTGAACAGAACAAAAATGTTCCTTCCCACGACTATCAATCCCCTCAAGCACGACTGACAAGTCAATTCTTGCTTAACAAGATGATAATTAAAATGATTTGTCATTTGTATTTCTAAGTGGTAGAAAATCGACTAATCAAATATTGAATTAAAATTAACCACTCAATGAGGAGTGGGTCATCTCCACGGGGAGGAATGGGCCTATTTAAACTCGCACAGGCCAAAAGCAGATGTTCACGATTAATTTCCCAAAGAAACTGAATCAAAATCACCTTTAAATCATAATAGCAATGATATGATCACGCTGAAATCGTATTTTCGTAAAAAGATAAGGATGTTATCACAAAACCACCATAATAAATTATTCCTTAAATGATAAAATGAGAAGTTGGCAATGGCATGGAATGTAAAAAGAAATTGGACCCAAAACAAGGGAAATCTTCCCCTTGTGCGTGTGTGTCGAGGGGGCGATGACGGGGCCGAGGAGCAAGAGGAAGATTGTTGTCATCGAGAACTATGCGTGGGCAGTGACGACGTCGACGAAGGTGGTCAGAGGTGGCCAGCCGGAGCTATGGTGGTCACCGACAGTGAAGCTCTCCGGCCGGCAAGATGGTCGTTGGTCGGTGCGATTGAAGGGGTGGTTATGCTCAGGAGGTCGAAATGAGTCTGTTGGAGGTGATGGTGCAAAGCTTCATGGCCGGAGTTGATGGCTGCAAGTAGGAGGACCAGTGGTGGTGTTGGGTTCCTTCTGTTGGTGGAGAAGGAGAAGGCAAAGAAGAAGAAGAAGAAGTTGGTGTTGAGGGAGAGCACGTGGCTGCTTCCTGCATGCGCTGGAGGGAAGGAGAGGTGTACGCGTAGATGGGACGTCACGCAGGCATTGGGCATGCATGCGCGGAGGATGGCTACTACATGCATGACTGCTGCTAGCAGGTGTGGAGGTGCGCACAATGAGGATGGCTGCTATGTGCATGCACAGAGGGTGGCGCGCAAGGAGGTGGAGCGACGTGTTGGAGGTGGCTGCACACAAGGTGGAGAAGAAGCAAGTTGGGTCTTCAGGCATTCGGGAACCTTCCTAGATGACTTAACTGGAGGGGATGGCATGACAAAGATGGATGCGAGGCACGTGTGCATGATGGCATGGCTGTGACTGTGCGTGGATGGCGCAGCGAGGGCTGCAGGTGTAGTAATGGTCACAGTTGCAGTGATGTTACGTGGCTCTGCAAATGGTTGTATGGGCTGTCACCCCGCATGCCCACGATAGCAAAGCTCTCGCTGCGGTTGAGGCCCACGGTGTGGAATGGACAAGCTCGAAGCTCTGCACAATGTTGGGATGAAGAAGATGGCCTGCTCGAACTCTGTCATTGAAGCCTCATTTTATATTGCAGAAGAATAACTTGTGTTGGTTGAGGGGAAGAGATGAAGCAATGAAGAACGTAGGGAACCACTTCTATTGCTTCTTCCTTGATGCTCTTAGGTGAGTGTGTCTCCTGCATGCATCTGTTAAAGAAGAAAGTAAATAAAATAATAAAAAGAAATGATAGGTTATTTATGTACCAACCCTTAACTTCTATGTTAAATCCAAAACAATACATGTAATGCACCTAATTGGTTAACTAATCAAAGGCATGCCATTCTAAGTCAATTCTAAATGCATTTAATTATGAATGCAATGCATGAATTGTGCAATCAAGTCAAAAATATAAACTAATCTATTTACATCCTAATGCATGCTAAATAATTGTTAAAGATAACTTAATGTTTAGGCATTGAATACTTAAATAGTCCACAAATATGGGCTCATCAAATGCCCCCATGCCTAGTTTTTACTAGTCGCTAGCAACATCTATGAAGAATTCCTAAGTTCTAGGCTAAAATTAACCATCAAGATGCCTTATTATATCTCACCTCTAAAGATTTGTTGAAATACTAACCTCAGACCTTAAGGTATCCAAGTACTAGTCAAAATTTAGACTTGATTTGCTTTAGTTTTGGTCTCGAGCAATGGTTTCTTAAACTTCTAAGTTTATCCTATAGTTTGTAAATCCCAGAGGTTAAAGGGACAGTGTTGAGTGTATAATTTGATTAATGGGCATCCACACTTGTTCTTCCCATACGTTCCCAGGATTGGACTTGCCCTTCATATACCTAGACCTACCTAGGTCCAACCATATTAAGACTTAGCAGCTTTCTCTTCACTTTTTTTTATTTTGAGATCAACACAAAGGCGAACGCAATGTATATCTTCTTAGCTATTTCTCCTTTTTTTTCTTTTTTTTTCATAATTCTAGTACCCATGTATAATGAGGTACCATTTATTTTCAATGACACCTATATGTAATGAGGTGTTATTTCCCTCCTCATTTTTCTTATTCTCCATTTCATTTTTTTCTCTTTTTTTTTTTCTAGTTAGTGGGTCTCCCTCGTTCTTTCTAAATGCTTCACAAAGTAAAATCTAGGAAGACTCGGGGCGCAAGGCTGGGCTCTGGACATCCCACACCCAGGGGTTACTGCGTGTGACATGCTAGCCAAACCCCACAGGGGTCTCTATTAAGTTTGAATATAAGTTAAGATGAATTAATTTAGAGACCCCAACCCCAGTTCTGATAGAACCCTCGGTAAGCTCCTACATGGTTGCCCCAATTTTAAGTTCGTATAAGTGAAAAAGGCACTTATGTTTCAAGGATCTCCAACCCAAGGAATAAACAGAGAAGTTCTATACTTTCTAAGCCCTTAACTTAATACATCAGCTTCTCAAGTACCTCAATTGCTTGAGGCAAAATCTATATCTCAACAAATACTTAGATTTTTAAGCCAACCCAGCCCTAAGGGTCTAAGATTAATATCTCTTCCTTATCTACAGAAGCAAGACATTTAAGGTCTTATCTAATCATTTGTTCCAACCCAGAACTTTAGGTAACTTTTCTACAGAGATTGTTGGGACTAACAAATTAAGCTCAACAAATTAAAACTTTTTTTTTAATGCAATATGAATGCATGAATGCAATATGTATACATGCTATAAACAGATGCCTCAGGTCATATCCCCCCATGCCTGGTTCAAACAATGTCCTCATTGAAAGTAAAATAGCCAAGGGAAGATGTTACCTGAGGTGAAGAATGAAAGGAGCTAAGACTCCTCGAGAGTGACCTCGTCAAGCAAATGGCCATCCAAAGTAACATATGATTTTAATCATTGGTCGTTGACGGTAAAGGGCGTTGCTGAAGAGGAAGGGCTCTTAATCTCCACAGCCCCATGCAGGAACACTTTGGTGATTATGTATGGCCCATCCCAATGAGATTTCAATTTCCCTAGAAAAAGCTTAAGTCTAGAATTGAAAAGCCAGGCTTGTTGATTAGGCTCAAAGGTCTTTCTAAGGATATACTTATCATGCAAGACCTTAGTTCTCTCTTTATAAGCTTGGGAGGTGTCATAAGCATCATTCCTCAGCTCCTCAAGCTCAGTCAACTCCAGTAATCATGTCTTACCTGCTTGCTCCAAATCCAGGTTGACACTTCGGATAGCCCAGAGTGCCCTATGTTCAAGCTCAACGGGCAAATGGCATGCTTTCCCATACACTATCCGAAAGGGAGACATACCCAAAGGAGTTTTGTAGGCCATTCAATAAGCCCATAAAGCATCATCAAGCATTTAGGACTAGTCCTTCCTATCAGGCCTAATGGCCTTTTCCAAAATGTTCTTTATCTCCCTATTTGACATGTCAACCTGGACACTTGTCTGAGGATGGTAAAGGGGTAGCGATCTTGTGAGTTACTCCTGGACTCTTGAGTAGCCGATTGAAGTGGTGGTTTTGGAAATGAGGTCCCCCATCGCTTATAATCGTCTTAGGGCAACCGAAGCGAGATATGATATTGGCCTGCACAAATTTCAAGACCACAAAGTGGTCATTTGTGTGCGTAGGAATGGCCTCTATCCACTTGGAGACATAATCAACTGCCACCAAGATATACTCATATCCATGGGACAAAGGGAAGGGACCCATGAAGTCTATCCTCCAAACATCAAAAATTTCAACTGGTTAGATCGGGTGTTGGGGCATCTCATTCCTCTTCCCAATCGTTCCAGTTAGTTGACATCTAATGCAGTCCTTAACAAAGTTATGAGAATCCTTAAATAAACTAGGCCACCAAAAATCAGACTGGAGAACCTTAAAAGCCATTTTCTTAAAACCAAAGTGTCCTCCACAATGAAGTTCATGGCAAAATCTCAACACACTTTGTTCCTCCTCTTCAGGCACACATCATCTCAATACTTGGTCTTGTCTAATTCTAAATAATTCTAGCTCTTCCCAATGAAAGTATCTAGCTTGGGAAATGAATCTCTTCCATTTCTGCTCATCCCAAGAGCCAGGAGTCTCTCTAATGATGAAGTAATTGACGGTATCAGCATACCAGGGTGAAGTCGATGTTACTGCCATAAGGGTTTCATCGGGAAATGTCTCGCAGATGCCTCCAGATGGAGAGTCATCAAGTGGGAGGCAAGATAGGTGGTCAGCCACTACATTTTCCACTCCTTTCTTCTCACGAATCACCCATTCAAATTCTTGAAGCAATAAGATCCACCTAATAAGTCGTGGCTTAGAATCTTTCTTGGCAATGAGGTGCTTCACTACCGCATGGTCAGTAAAAATGACCACCTTAGACCCAAGAAGATATGACCTAAACTTCTCCAAAGCAAAAACTACAGTAAGTAATTCCTCTTCAGTGACGGTGTAGTTTTGCTGTGGTTCGGTTAAAGTCTTGATGGCATAGTGTAGCACATGTGGTCCTCCCTCAACCCTTTGTCCAAGGACTGCTCCCACTACGTAATTTAAAGCATCACACATTAGCTAGAATGGGAGTGCCCAATCTAGAGCTCAGAGAATAGGCACAGAGATCAAGGCCTCCTTCAAAGTGTGAAAGGCCTCGGCACACTTTGAATCAGAATTGAAGGAAGATTCCTTCACCAACAGGTCACAAACTGGCCTAGAAATTTTGCTGAAATTCTTACGATATCACCTATAAAAGCCTGCATGGCCCAGAAAGGATCTAATCTGTTTGACATTCGTGGGCAATGGAAGTTTGGAAATAGAATCAACCTTGGCCTTATCTACTTCCAAACCCCCCTCAGACACAACATGCCCAAGTACAATGCTTTTCTATACCATGAAATGACTCTTCTCCCAGCTAAGGACTAAACCAGTCTCCTTACATTTCTTCAACACATTCTCTAAATGCAGGAGACGTTAGTCGAAAGACGAGCCATAAATAGAGAAGTCAACCATAAAAACCTCAACACACTCGTCAATCATGTCCAAGAAAATGGACATCATACACCGCTGGAAGGTTGTTGGTGCATTACATAATCCAAACGGCATATGCCTGAAGGCAAAAGTGCTATAAGGACTGGTAAAAGTTGTCTTATCCTGGTTTTCAGGGAAGACTGCAACCTAGTTATACCCAGAATATCCATCTAAAAAGTAGAAATACTTGTTCCCTGCCAATTTCTCGAGGATCTGATCAATAAAGTGCAACGGAAAGTGATCTTTCTAGGTAGCGATGTTCAGTTTGTGGTAGTCTATGCAAACCCTCCAACCAGTTGAGGGTCTGGTCACCACTTGTTCTCCCTTGTCATTGGTTTCTACCATAAAGCCTACCTTCTTAGGCACCACATGGATTGGACTAACCCATTTGCTATCCGCGATGGGATATTTGATCCTAGCGACCAACCACTTCAGAATCTCCTTTTTAACCACCTCCTTCATGTTAGGCTTAAGACGTCTCTGCATGTCTCGAAATGGTTTGATGGAATCATCAGTATAAATGTGATGCATGTAGAGTGTAGAGTCTATACCTTTAATATCAGCGATTTTCCAAGTTATAGCTTCCTTGTGCCTTGATAAGTAGTTTAGCAAGACTTCCTCTTGCACCTTAGATAGTGCAGATGAGATGATTACAGGGAGCATATCATTTGGACCAAGGAATACATACTTGAGAGTGTTTGGGAGGGGTTTCAGTTCAAGGTTGGGGGCTTGTATGGTTGAGGGTTTCATAATAGATGTCCCCATCTTAGGTAGCAGATCCACCTTAGGCCGGTATGATAGGGAGAGAGACTCAGTAGAAACTCCAAGAAACTCCTCAAGTTCTAGTACATCCCATTCACATTCCTACAAGAGATGGGAATGCTCATTTAGAATGACATGCTGAAGGGGGTCATCACATAAACTTGCAGGAGTTGTCTCTTCAATCAGGTCACCTCAACTTGGGAACAATCCTCAAATCCAGCTGTTTATAAGCATCAAACACATTAAGTTAAAATTTCTTGTTTCCAAAGCCCATTTTTAATGCCCCAGTGTGACAATTAATTGAAGCATTAGAAGTCGCAAGAAAAGAGCGACCCAAGATGATAGAGGGCTTGGTTGGTTTGTTGGTAGGGTCAGTGTCCAATACCAAGAAATCAACAGGGAAGAAGAAATCCTCCACTCTCACGAGGACATCCTCCAACAAGCCCAGTGGTGTCTTCAAGGATTGGTCTGCAACTTGGAGGATTACGAGGGAAGGCTTCAAATTGCCTCCTCCAAATTATTCATATATGTAGCTCGGAAGGATGTTTACCCCCGCACCCAGATCAAGCAGAGCCTCGTCTATATGTAGGTCGTCAACGACCACCGAGATGTATGGGGCTCCTAGGTCCTTAAGTTTCGGGGGTGTCCCGTGTTGTATAATTGAGCTAACAAAATCAAGCAGGATAACTTTTGATTGGATCTGTTTCCTCGATTACCACTTTTTCATGCACAGGTCCTTTAAAAAGCGGGCATAGGACGAAATCTGCCTAATAGCCTCAAGCAAAGGCAGGTTAATCTACACTTGCTTGAAAGTCTCCATAATTTTGTCCATCCTATCTTTGGCTCCAAATGAGCCAATAGAAGTCTGCCCAGAGTTAGATAAGCGCTCTGGAAAAGGCAGACTTCTGCTGGCTCATCTGGAGACATTCCCTAAATTTAAGACATTCCCTTATTTTCATGAAAAGTTTGGGTGGTTCCTTCAGCCCTCATTATAAGTGTTGGAGAAAGGATCATTACTAGGCTTGGGACGGAACCCTTGGGCGACATTCAGATCTGCCTATACAAGCTCAGGGAATTGGGAGGCCAAGCGGCAATCCACAGCGGCATGCGTGTTGCCTTGGCAAATGAAGCAATCTGAAGCTTGGGAAATAGAGGCATTTGGCGTGAGTTGGTTAGGGTTCAACATAAGCCTTTCCATATTTTGGTTCAACAATTGCATTTGGAAGGCTAAATTCTGGGTATCCCTAGCCTTATTTGCCTCAATCTTTCGTTGCATAAGAGTCAATTTCCTATCCAAATAGGTAGAATTTAGGTGGATAGAATTCTCACTCAAAGTCTCAAAAAGCTCCCAAGCCTCTTCTTTAGTTTTTGTGAGAAAGGTTCCTGCACAAGCACCATCCATTGTTTACCTATGCTTGTCATTTAACCCAGTGTAGAACCTTTCTACAAGTTACCATCTTAGCACCTGATGATAGGGACATAAGCGTAACAAATCTTTAAAGCACTCCCATGCATCATGAAATTGCTCTCCATCTTGTTGAGCAAAACCTATGATTTCTCTCCTATAATGATTAGTTTTGCTCATGGGGAAGTATTTTTTCAAAAACTCTCCCTTCAAGGCATCCCAACTATCCACTCTACCATCTAAAGTGTGATACTGATGCTTCACCTTATCCTTAAGGGAGAAGGGAAAGAGGGTTCGCATTTGGGCATCATCAGTAACACCCTGCAATCTCACCATGGAACAGACCTTGGTGAATTCCTCCAAATGCCTGTAGGGGTCCTCCCTAGAAGTACCATAGAATGAGGGTAACAGAGATTTGGTATTGCTCTTGATTTCATAAGGATTGTTCATCCCAGGTCTTCTCAATGTATGGGTAGGTTGGTTGGTAAGGATAAAATAGTCTCTCAAAGATTGTTGGTTTTCCACAATTCTATTTACTCCTTCCTTGGCCATCTCTCTTCTCTCTTGGTTGGCTTTCCTAAGGATTCTTTCAGGTTCTGGATTAAACACAAGTTGTCTCCTCAGAGATCGCCTACCAAGCATACACTAACAACACAAACAGAATTAAAAAGGACTCTTGATGTCTTTAATCAATTAAGGCCTTTGAGGTTTTAGTCCAGTTATAGGTGACAATACAAATTGAGAAATCAATTATGTGCCTATTGTCGACCTACGAAATGCCTTAATAAAAACCTAGTTGGAACTTAGGTGCTTTGCTCTAAAGTTCAAATGATGAATTACTCCAAATACGAAAGATCGAGGGATGCAAGTAGGCCTAAGCCTTCCTTTGAAGCTGTGCTTTCACGGTGCTTCTTAACTATCCTCAAAAATTTGTGACAGGGTATCCCCTTCGTTGGAGTTACAAAACCTTTGATCTTAAGTTTCAAGCACTTTGGTATCCAACGGTAAGAGGGTTCTTTCCTAGCTGCTCAAAAGCGTAGGAGTGTCTAAATGTGTTCCTTGATGCAAAGATCAAACAAGTGTGCATACACTTTAAAAATTTGAGTTTGAATTTTAAACCATAGCACAATCTCTCAAATCAACTCCTTGGGTTTTAATGTTCCTCCTTTAGTTAGTCCTTTTCGGAAGCTTTAATGTGACCACCTTGTTAGATCATTTCAAGACAATTAGGTGGTCTTGCAATTAAATCCAGATGCAAATGCGTGATCAAGATATGGATGCAAAGTAAGAGAAACGTACCTTGTCTCCAGCAATCTTCAATGAAAGAATGCATGCAATGCAGTAAATGAAATCTAGAGGCTACTCACACAATCTTATATGGTCAGCATAAATCATGCAGCTCGTATTTTGTTCTTTTTTTTTTATATATCTACCTACTTATGCACAATCAAGGAAAATAACCACAAAAGAAAATAAAGACCCAAGTCTAAAGAAATGGGAACAGACTCCTAAAAAATTACTCACGCAAGGGCCCAAAATAGTGGCGGGGAACAAACCCCTAAAATATATCCCAGAACAAGGGTCTCAAACCAAATGTGCGAGGAAAATAAATCTTAACAGTCTAAGTCTATCTAAGTGTAACAAATGGAGAAGAAAAAAGCTGAAGCGCTTCCCTTGAAAATGTTCTCCTCTGAATGGTGGAAACAAGGTCCACCAAGGTGCCAAGCTCCTTCTCGCAGCGTGGAGCTCAATGCCTCTTGACAATGGTGTAACAGGTGTGGCCTAAGGTCCACAATGAAGAGATGCTAAGGCAGGTGAGACAATTCTCCCAAAGGTACCTCGCACAAACCAGATAGAACAGATTAAATATGCCTCAAAAATTTAAATCCATATGAATAAATGAATGAATGCGAGTTTATCAGGCCTACTGCCTCCTCGGCAACGATTCCATTTGACAAGCCGATTCTCACTTAACAAGGTGATAATTAAAATGATTTGTCATTTGTATTTCTAAGTGGTGGAAAATCGACTAATCAAAGTATTGAATTAAAATTAACCACTCAATGAGGAGCGGGTCGTCTCCACAGGGAGAAATGGGCCTATTCAAACTTGCACAGGTCAAAAGCAGATGTTCACGATTAATTTCCCAAAGAAACCAAATCAAAATCACCTTTAAATCATAATAACAACGATATGATCATGCTGAAATCATATTTTCATAAAAAGATAAGGATGTTATCACAAAACCACCATATTAAATTATTAATTAAATGATAAAATGGGAAGTTGGAAATGGCATGGAATGTAAAAAGAAATTGGACCCAAAACAGGGGAAATTTTCCCCTTGAGCATGCTCATCAAGGGGCCGATGGCGGGGGCCGAGGAGCTCAAGGAAGATTGTCATCATCGAAAACTACACCTGGGCGGTGACGATGTCGACGATGGTGGTCGAAGGTGGTGGTCGGAGCTAAGGTGGTCATCGGCGGTAAAGTTCTCCAGCCGGCGAGATGGTGGTTGGTCGATGCGGCTGAAGGGGTGGTTGTGCTCAGGAGGTCGAGACAAGTCCGTTGGAGGTGACGATGCAAAGCTTCATGGCCAAAGTTGATGGCTGCGAGGAGGAGGACCAGCGGTGGTGTTGGGTTCCTTCTGTTGGTGGAGAAGGAGAAGACAAAGAAGAAGAAGAAGAAGAAGTTGGCATTGAGGGAGAGCACGCAGCTACTGCATGCATGCGTTAGAGGGAAGGAGAGGTGCACGCGCAGCTGGGGCCGCATGCAGGCGCTGGGCAAGCATGCTCGGAGGATGGTTGCTGCGTGCGTGACTGCAGCTCGCAGGTGTGAAGGCGCGCGTGACGAGGATGGCTGCTGCGTGCGTGCGCAAAGGGTGGCACCCGAGGAGGTGGAGCGACGTGTTGGAGGTGGCTACACGCAAGGTGGAGAAGAAGCAGGTTGGGTCTTCAGATGTCCGGGAACCTTCCCAGACAACATAACTGGAGGGAATGGCACAACGAAGATGGATACGAGACACATGTGCGAGGTGGACTGGCTGTGACTGCGTGTGGATGGCGCAGCGAGGGCTGCAGGTGTAGTGATGGTCGTGATTACGATGATGTTACGAGGCTCTATGGATGGCGATGCGGGTTGTCACCTCGCACGCCCATGGTAGCAAAGCTATCGTCACGGTTGAGGCCCACGGTGTGGAATGGATGAGCTCGAAGATCTGCACAGTGTTGGGATGAAGATGATGGCCTGCTGGAGCTCTGCCATTGAAGCCTCATTTTATATTGCAGAAGAATAACTTGCATTGGTTTGGGAAGAGATGAAGCAACGAAGAACGTGGGGAATAGAGATCCACTTCTATTGCTTCTTCCTTGATGCTCTTAGGTGAGTGCATCTCCTGCATGCATCCGTTAGAGAAGAAAGTAAATAAAATAATAAAAAGAATTGATAGGTTATT
This sequence comes from Thalassia testudinum, assembly GCA_037157565.1. Taxonomy (NCBI): domain Eukaryota; kingdom Viridiplantae; phylum Streptophyta; class Magnoliopsida; order Alismatales; family Hydrocharitaceae; genus Thalassia; species Thalassia testudinum. The sequence goes on along the minus strand of JAZHRO010000036.1, from coordinate 122,257,556 downwards.
TATGTACAAACCCTTAACTTCTATGTTAAATCCAAAACAATACATGTAATGCACCTAATTAGTTAACTAATCAAATGCATGCCATTCTAAGTCAATTCTAAATGCATTTTATTATGAATGCAATGCATGAATTATGTATTCAAGTCAAAAATATAAACTAATCTATTTACATCCTAATGCATGTTAAATAATTGTTAAAGATAACTTAACGTCTAGGCATTGAAATACCTAAATAGCCCACAAATATGGGCTCATCAATAGCGAAAGAGGATGGAAGGCTGTGAAATAAGGCCCACCAAGGGCCCCTATTATAGCCCCACCACGCGGGCTCCTGAGGGCGGTAACATCTTTCCACCGCCTGTAAATCGACAGTTCCCAAGGAACCAAATCCCCTAAGATACGACATTGATTTCGCGATTGCATGATAGTGCTAATAAAACCGCTGGTCAAGGATCCCAAGCATTATTACACATCTAACATTTAAAAGCCTTTTTGCACCTTTCCAAAAAGGCACGACGCTTCGGGCCACGACCTCTCACGGCAATGACAACTAATGGTTGCCTCAGCATCTCAATTTGGCAAAATGCCGCCTCCTAAGGCCAACACGGGCTCAGGCTCATAGGCCCCATGCCCAAGTAACATCACCTTTGAAGGCTAGCATGGGCTCGAGCTCATATGCCCTATGCCCAAATAAGGCCACCTCCCAAGGCCGACGTGGGCTCGGGCTCATATGCCACACGCCCAAGTGATGTCACCTCCTCAAGCAGGCGCAGGCTTGCGCTCATACGGCCCACACCCAAATAATGCTACCTCCTTAAGCCGGCATGATCTCGGGCTCATACGTCATGCTACCAAATAATGTCACCTCCCAAGGACGACTCAGGCTCAGGCTCATATGCCCCACACCCAAGCGATGCCGCCTCCTTAAGCTGTCACGAGCTCGGGCTCGGGCTCATATGCCCAAGTAATGCCACCTCCCAAGGTCGGCACACGCTCGAGCTCATATGCCCCATGCCCAAGTAATGCTTCCTACTAAGGCTGGCGCAGGCTAGAGCTCAAGCTCATATGCCCAAGTAAAGCTGCCTCCTAAGGTCGGTGAGAGCTTAGGCTTATATGCCCCTAACAAGGGACCTCTTCCAAGAAATAGGAAGCAGGTAAAAGCCACCCAACTCCTCCATCATAAATGTTCCCCCCGCTGTCGCACAGCTAGAAGAACGTCTGGGGGCACCATCTACCGCGGAGTTTTGGCCACTCTTACTACTCTCTCAGCAGTTCACACTAGCTAGAGAATGGGGGCATATGATAAGGGGCAAACAATGCCCTTGGATCCAAAACTCCGCACATTACCCGATAGAGGATCAGGCTACCCGACTACAGAGTATACAGGTGGAATCGACACCGCCCTTTCCGCCTAAGGCCAGCTGGATCCCAACCGAAACTAGCTTGGCCTGCCAAAAGATTTAATGTAGCAAGGGCATAAGATATAATATGATGGACCTGAACACCTATGCCCTAGCAGCAGACCAGTAGTCTGACGGTAGGGGTACTAGAGGCCATCAAGTGTGGCTTCTCCTCATGTTATAAATAGAGGGAAAAGTCCCCATTGAGAGGGGACTTCTCCCCCTTGGAGAAAAAGGGGAAATCTTGTAACTCTGAAAATTCTAGTGCATAGTTGGGAGTACCATCCTCCCCTCAGACGTACACCCCTTACGGTGAAACTGGGTCACCAAATCCTTGGTTTTATTTGTGTTTGCTTGTTGATTGTCGATTTCCCCTCCCATGCGATGGATGGTAATGGCTAAGTAGTGCTCTGTACTCGTATAAATCTTTTGGTGGCCTTCTGAGGCCCATCAATATATATATATAACCAAAGTTAGATATGAAGGTACATAAAGAATTCATGTAGCTAATAGGACTCACTACAGTTAAAAGTGATGCATGCTCATGTAGCAACTGGGTTGTGATTTTCTAGTGATAAACACACATGAATTCATGATAAAATGCTTATTTATGATAGTTTCTAGGCTTAGCATTGCATATCATGTTATAAATGCTACATAACATCCATTGCATGGCATTTAGGATAGTTGTATATTATGTACATTAATTCCATCATTTTACATGGCTAGGAGGCAAGGCAACATCATTACGTGCTTCGAATGAAGAATCCGACCGTACGGATGGATTCAGAGTGACGATTGCAGTCCGCCATCGCGAGAATCACCCCAATCGGAGCTCTATAGTACCCTCCACAAGAAGAAGACAGACAGCCCAGATGGCACCATATGGCGCCATCCAGGCCGCCCCACCTGAGCCAGCACGTCCCCAAGCCCACTGCATGGAGGGAACTCAACCGTTGGATCTCAATCCAATGGCTGAGGGGTGCCCGAATCGCACGTTAGCAGCTCTCTACACTTGACCAAAAGCGCTCCTTAGCCAAACGGTGAGGCGCCCACTCCTCAGACGCAAGATGCAAGTTCGAGACCCGCAGCTCCCCCCCTTCGTCAATTGGGTGCGCACGCCAGTGGGCACGATAGCACACGCCAGCGAGCGTGCCAACGCATGCGCGTGCGTACGCCAGCGCATGCTAGCGTGCACACCAGCAAGCCCTCTGCTCAATCTACGCACATGATGGAGGGACATGTTGGATTGCATGGGCGAGCGTGAGGTCACTACAGCGACGCCTTAGATAGACCTACAATGACGCTTACAGCTGTTACTAATTGTTCGCACGCCAGCAAGGCCAGCTGCTTGCATGAGTGGCCGTGAGCTAGCTACAGCGACATTCTGGAGGTCACTAATGGTCCCATGCCTATTCTAGCCTCTTCTCATCCACTATATAATTACCTACACCCCTTCCCTTCCAAGCCATCTCTACCTACTCTACTCCCATCTACTCTCAAGCTCTAGCAAGCCTACCAACACTCTGTTAGAGCTTTCTCTCAAGCTCCCAAGGTGCCTATTAGTGTAACGAAACTCTACCCCACCAAATACTCCTCCATCTTCCCATCCTCATTCATAGGTCACCTTGGAGCCATCCTCCCACCTCCATTCCAGTAGCAAATCATCTCTACCTTCTCACCTCCATTCCGAAGCTGCGTTGAAGCTTTCCTCTACCTGACGTCCTCCCACATCTCACCTCCGTCGTCCTACTCCCCAACTCCTTCGTCCAAGCTTCCGCCAAGCATCGTCATCTCGTCGAACAGTCGCTTCGGGAGATTTCTTCTCACTTCCCCCTCATTTTATGTTTTCTATATTATTGTAATTGACATTCATGCAATATATCATATTCGATTCCATCTCTCTCTTGTGATTGATTGTCATTTTATTTCAAAAATAAAAAAATAACAAAACCCTAAAACACCAAAAAGAAACAAAATGAAGCGCAGCTTTCATACAAAGTAAACGTCGCCTCCCTGTGTTCGACCCGGGACTCCCTTGGAGTTTTTATATAAATTATATTTGATTACGAGTTTTGCGACTACGCCGACGGGTTACTCGTAACCCCGATTTCAAACATGAAAAACTCGTGCGATCATTTTGGCGCTATTGCTGGGGAGGCAACGAAATTTACTTTATTGTTTTCTACGCTTCTTTGCATTTGCATAGCACTAACACCACTTGTCTTTGATCTACTATCTTGCAGGTACCCTAGCATGGAGATCCAACTGCAATAGATCGGAGTAAAGTGCGGGTAGACTACTTTGTAAGTGTCCCCCACTTCCCCACCCACTAGTTCATTTCACCACACTAATAACTCAAACCCAAATCAACTTAGGTGCTTTTTATAAACCCTAGGATAGATTTGGTTGTTTGTTTGCCACCTCCACTCATCTCACCCCCGTATATATAAAAAGAAAAAAGAAAAAAAATATATACTCTTCTCTTATGGGATTTTCTGAAAGCTACACACTTAACACCCACAACTTCTTACCCTAAGGCACACAATTACATCAATTCTATCACTTAACCGAGATCTGACTTGTGGACCCGGTACACTTAACTCAACACACAAATAAGTGAGTAGAAATCATATTAGGTTAATTACCTTTTTGTGTGCCTTAATCGGTGGTGCATTTGAGTCGATTGGTTGAATTGTTTAAGCCACACCACTTAATCTAAAAGAGGTTCATTTTGTAGCTGCCCCATAGGATTCAATAACTAGGTCAAGCTAGGCACTCCATATTTTTCTTGATTTCTAAATGAAAATACTTGAACACGTGCTTTTAAAAACAAACTTGGTTTGCCTCACAAAACTTTGTTGAAAACACCTAATTTTTGAATCCTAAAAGCTATTAAACAAGATTCAAACCCTAAAACTCACCTCATCATTAATAATCTTGCTTGAAAACCTCTTGGTTGTGCACATTCACACATTATCGAACAAATCATTAAGGGCACAACCCATTAAGGGCCCATCACATTCCAAAAGCACCAATTTCCCAAGCCTAACTAAAATTGATTAAACGTTGGCCCTAAGTATTCATTCGCTCGTCAGGATCCAAATTGAGATTATTCACGATTAACCTACTTATACTAGTCAATCAGTGTCTAGCTAGGGGAGTAGCATCAAACAACCATGGCTGGGGAGTACACTAGGAACCGAAGGCGCAAGCCAAAGGAAAAACCTTCTCCCCAATCTCTCCTTCTAACTGGTTGGATTGCCTGGACATAAGTAGAGTAAATCGTCCATAATCTTAGGATGAATTCTAAGAGTTTGTAGATGAAATGACCCATTGCCTTTTTGGGTCGTTTAAGACGTCTGGATAGGGGGTCGGACGTCTGAAAGTAGAAAAACAGTACCTACTATCCTTTTTCCGCACGCGCACGCATGCACGCATACCCCCTCTCCTCACCCCAAACCCTAACCCTTCTCCTATTTAAACCCCACACCCATGCCACTCTCCCCATCCCCACCAACCACCACCTCCATTCTTCCCTCCAGCCAGCTGCCACCTTCGTCCCTTCCTTCCAGCGTGGCGAGAGGAGAGGAATAAGAGAGAGAGACGGGACGCGAAGGAGGAGGAGAGAGCAGTAGGAGTGTGGGAGGAGCTCGAGAGGAGCTCGCGAGGGAGCTATGGGAGCACGGAGGAGCTCATGCATGAGGAGGAGGAGCTCGCAAAGGTGGGCGTCGTGGCCTCCTGAAGCTACTAGCATCGCAACTGCGGACGGTGCGGAGGGGTTCTGTGGGGAGAAGAAGGCTCATGAAGGTTCTGTGTACTGGATATTTTCCAGTATCAGACATCTGGAGCACACCCCAGACGTCTGGAAAAGCAGGAGGATGTCCAAAGCTGAAGCCGGACGTCTAAAAGCACGCTCTGTGCTAAGGTACGTGCTTCTGTGCGGTTTACGGCAATGCAAGCCTTACCACAGGAGATTTTGTCTAGCCTTTATTTTTTAGCTGCGCGTACGTATGCAGGGGGTATGGCATTGGAAATGTGTGAGGTGTGCCCTTTGAAGTGCTTTTGGACGTTTGGACACGTCGCCAAACATCTAACCGTACCTCCAGACAACCGGAAGGAAAGTTCAATGTCTAGAACTCACCTCAGATGATCGCGAAAGGGTCCAGACGTCCGAGGTAGCTGCAGGAAACCCAGATTGAGTATTAACGTCTTTTAAGACGTCTGGGACTAGACCTAGACATCTGATTTTGGACTGTATGAGTGTTTTTGGCCCATTTAGTGCCCAAACGGAATCCGATTTTCACAAACGAACTACCGTTATCTTTCGCTTGAGTTTCTCTACAAGTTAGTGTCACTTGTATATGATTTTGGACTCATTTGATGAGGTTGGTTAATTGTATAGGTCTCTAGCCAATCGAGTACGCAGGAGCCGTGGAGGCGACGGAATCTGCGATCTGAGCCCCCATTCCTCCCGTGTTTGCCAGTAGAGTGGTTTACATTAATATTAAGATTTGAATAAATGAACTGCATGTTTAGAATAACTTAAATGAACCCTAGGATGCGAATGAACCCTAGGGTAGAAACAGATGAGTGTGGTTTGAGCTATACTGTATGCTTGAGATACATGTAGAACCCTAGGATGAGAATGAACCCTAGGGCAGGAACAAGTGAGTATGATTAAGCTACACTGTTTACTTGGGATACATGTACAACTTTAAATTCTAGAAAATGTATTGGCTATTTTAATGTGATGCCTTATCAGTTGGAAAATCATGAGCTGCCTATTTTAAGAATGGAACTGGTAATGTAAATAGAGAAATCTGAAAGATTGGAACATGAAACAAAAGAAATACCAGCATGAACCCTACAGGGAATTAGGAGGAAAACTCCTGTAGACGGGAAGTGAGCTAGCCCTTGTGTATGTGGTACCAAGGAGAGCCACTGTCACTTTAGTGTAGAGGGGTACTAGTCGCCCGTTGGGTGGAGCCCCGGGTCAGGCCTAGACACTCTACACCGACTCTGTTTGTTCCTCGTGTACGTGGTACCGAGGTGAGCTACTTAGTGTAGGGAGGGAGATAGCCACCCCAGGGGGCCTGGGGTTAGGACTAGCTGCCTTACACCGACTCTTGTTAGGCCCACTGGGCAAATCGGGATAGTCGGATGAGGGTACGCGGACTGTGGAGGGGCAAGACCCCTGTTCTGTTTTATTCTGAGAGGGCAAGGCCCTGTACTATTCCATGTTGTACCTTTAGGCGTACCCGTTAGCGGAAACGACTGACCGCGTGCCAGTGCGGGATAGCTACCCACACGCTTATCACACATGTCGTAGTCACTGCTACGACGCGACCGTGACCTCGGGGTGGTTGACTGGGTGTAAGATTACCATGGGGGACTCTCCCGACCAGGAGAGCACCACGTGTAACTCCTACATCATGAAAAAGACTGCAATCAAGATCGTTCCTATGAGGAACAAGCCAGATCAAGAAATAAGCTAAGTGAATAAAGGAACAAAAAATTAGAAGTACTTGGTTGAACTAAATGAAAATGGATAGTTGTTTTATTGCATTAATTAATTGCTTGTCTTAATTACATGTAAATGGCTAAATTACCACTCTACTCAGCGTTCGCTGACACCAAAAATTTTACAACCTTGTTCAGGTCAGGGAGTTGAGCAGTCAGCACCACCGGCTGCAGAGGGAGCTGGGCCCTATCGAGCCCAACCTTAGCTACATTTTCTTACTGTTTCCCTAGCTTCTGTTGTAGTAGTGAGTTTTTTTGTTCTATGTAATACTATCTCAGTACTTTTCCGCTGTACTTTTCTCTGTTATAGTTGTGATGGCCCGTAATATGGATAGACTTTTCGTTCTGTTCTTATACTGTCACTTGTTTTCTTTCTACTTAGTTACATTGCATGTGTGGATGTGAATTATTTCCTGCTTTTGGTTATTTCTCGTTGGACGACTAGGTCTTGGGATTAGTCGAGGCAAGCCAGTCTCGGATCCTCTAGGGATCTGGGATCTAGTCGTAACAAGATGGTATCAGAGCAAGGTCATCCCGAGAAATGAACCAAATGGTTTGAGAACTGGTCACCCACATGCATGTAACCAGGATAGCCATCACAATGTAACGCTTTGATCTTCACTTCGAGTCTTACCTCTTGATGTAATCTATTATCATTGACAGTTCCTGCCCTTTTTCCTGTATCTCCTTGTAGGAGATGCCTTGTCGGAGAGTTCCCGAGGCAGATCGCGGATGTGGCCATGGACGGGGTCGGAGGGGCGGGCATGCCAGACCTGAGCAACCAGTCGACCCTCCTATCCTTCCGGGCATCCAAGCCCAAGATCTCACCTAGATGATCCGAGATATTGTACGAGAGGAGCTCCAGCAGCCCCCTTGGCCACCCCTTCCTAAGGACATGGAGGGAGAGTCCTCCCTGGGGCAAGGGAACTGCCACAGCGTCGTACAAGCTGAAGGGGGAGGGGGTGATCCTCCACCACCCTCATCACCGTCAGACACTTCTGAGCACGAGCCCTCCTTACCTAGAGGCGTACCTGTTCCCCTGTTGCAGCTCCACCACGAGCTTTTTGGCCAATTCCGGAAGCTGAAGCCTCCCTCCTTCAAGGGAGATGAGAGCCCATCTGAGGTAGAGGACTAGCTGGAGCAGATAGAAAAGGTGTTTGACAGCCTCCGCCCTCCAGCAGAGTATCGCATGGCCTTTGTCACGTACTAACTAGAGAGCGTAGCCCACAGGTGGTGGAGGGCAATCAGAGGTCAGGAGGGGAGAGAGTCGACATGGGACCAGTTCATGGCTCTCTTCTGCGAGTAGTACTTTCCGCAGACTTGGCAAGACCAGAGGAGGCGGGAGTTTCACACTCTTCGTCGAGGGGCAATGACAGTTAGCACCTACCGCACGCGTTTCCTGGAGCTGTCACGCTTCACCCTGACAGCTGCATCTACTGAGGAGGAGTGCCTGTGGAGGTTTACTGAGGGGCTACGACAAGTGATTCGGGGGTATGTTGAAATGACCCATCACCCTTTTGTCATTTAAGACGTCTGAGAAGTTCACCAGACGTCTGTCCAGATGTCTCGAAAGATCAACGAACGTCTGAAAATACTTTTTCTCTTCAGCGCATACCGTACGTATGCCATGCCTTCTCTCTCACCCGCGCCTCACCGCACCTTCCCCAACGACGCCACTCTGCACCATCCCTTGCCACCTCATCCCCCTCACCTCCTCTCCCTTTATAACCTCTCCTCCTCTTCATCGCACACCTCGTAGCAGGACGAAAGAGCAGGGAGCCGAGCAAGAGGAAGAGAGAGCAGGGAGCTAGAACAAGAGCGAGTGGAGAGCGGAGAGCTGATCGCAAGTCTGAGCATGATATCAGAGGGTGAGGCCCTGTTCTACTGCAGCACCTGCAGGCGAGGGAAGCCATAGCAGTTTTGCGGAATCAGATGTCCGGAGCGACACCCAGACGTCTTACCGGACGTCCGAAGGTAGAATGAGACGTCTAATAGAGATCTACTTTCCATATTTTCTCTCTGCCAAAGTCCTGACAATGTACGTATATTTGTCAGAATTTGGAAGGTAGACCGAGGCAGTTTCAGAATTCCGGGAGCACCTCCAGACATCTGACGGAACCCTTAGACGTTGTCACTAAGCTTCAGACGTCTAATAGAGGAACACCGAGAGAGGTACCCCTGAGAACTGTTTTAAGACGTGTGGTACCTTTCCCAAACGTCTGATTTCTGTCTGACCGCGTGTTTTTAGGCCCATGCAAGGCCCTAATGTCATCAGTTTTTCGCAAACAAAACATCTCTATTTTCCATACGAGTTTCTCTATGTAATGATACCTTGTTTGTATCATTCTGAACCTTTTGGCCTATCGATCCAAGTTTTAGCTCTCCAGTCTGTCGGGTGTATGGGACCTGCGGAGACGTCGGGAGCTACTATACGAGCCCCCATTCCACCCGGTTACCCAGGTAGAGTGGTTCTAACCATAAATCTCTAAATTAATACATGCATGTAATTAATCCTAGGACTTGGGATGAACCCTAGGAAGAAGTAAAACTCTAGAATATATTCTTTAAACCTTAAGTTACGGCATGAACACTAGGGCTAGAGGAAAATACACGTGAATGATTGAGTAATCAAAAGCTTCCTGTATTATCTAAAATGGATCCATACTATGATAAAAATGGAAATTGAACTACTTGTTCCATACATTCCAACCCGAATGTGGAAAAACTTATGTACGAACCCTACGGGGAATGTAGACAAGAATACCGTAATATGGAGAACCAGATGGTTCTGGAAATTGCCACCCATGGGTAGCTGTTAAGGGAAGTGAGCTGACCTTCGTGTACATGGTACCGAAGAGAACAACTATCCCTTGTAGTGTAGAGGGGAGCTTGCCACCCTTGGGTTGTGTTATGAACGCGTGCCCCAGACGTCTTTTAAGATGTCTGGGAGGTGGGCCAGACGTCGGACCAGACGTCTGGAATCACTTCCAGACGTCGTATCAGACGTCTGGAAATCAGTTATCTTTGACACGCGCGGGTCGTCTGCGCGCCTGAGCGCGCAGACCCGCATATTCGCTTATTCCTTCCTCCTGCGGCTGCAGATTCCAAAGCCGCGCTACTTTTCTCTCCTCCTCACGCGGCCTTAAAAGGCCACGCGCTCTTCCGTCACCACCGCCTCCTTCCTCTTCTCCTTCAGCCAGTGAGCGCGAGAGCGAGCGCGAGGTTGCAGCGGCAGCGGCGGCCGCAGTGAGCGCGGAGGAGGTGCTGCATGCGAGAGCGGCGCTCAACCGTGAGGATGAGCTCGCCGGGGCTGCCAGGGCCGGCCGGCGGGGAGCGCAGCGGGCGCGGGGCGACGCAGGGTGGACTGCTGCGGTCTGAGCAGCAGGCACACGAGGTGCGACGAGGCACGGCGTCGCGAGCGAAGGGTGAGTCGCGGCCTGATTCTGGAAACATTTCCAGAATCAGACGTCTAGGCTGATAGCCAGACGGCGGGGGCGACGTCTGGAAGACCATCCAGACGTCTGAAAGGTGAGTTCTTCCGTCTTCTTCCTTCCTGTCAACTAACCGTACTAAGAGAGAGAGTTGGGTGCGCGCAGGCTCGGTGATTCGCCATCCAATGCGAATCAGACGTCTGGCTGTAGTACCAGACGGCGGGAGCGACCTCCAGACGTTCGGGGTGACCATCGGACGTCTGGGAACTAGGCCAGACGTCCCCGCAGGCTTCTGGACGTCTGAGAAACCACGCAGAACAAGGTAATTCTCTGATCCACTTTTTAAGATGTCTGGAAGAAGTTCCAGACGTCTGATTTTGCACAGTGTCGTCATTTTCGACCCGTTGAGGGCCCGTTCGGGTTTCGTTTTCCGCGTTTCGAGTTGCGTTCTTTCCGGAATTAAATCCTCTACCCGTCTACAGTAGCTATATAGTATTTTGAGACACTCCTTGTGTTTGATCCTTGTGATAGGACCTCGTTTCGTTGCAGTCTTGGGGGTCGCGGAGGCACGCAGGATTCCCGATCACGCCCCCATTACTCCCGTAGTACCTGGTAGAGTGGCTTTTAAGTATAACCTGTTAAATTGTGGAATCATAAATAGAACCTAGGACATTGCATGAATCCTAGGAATGAAAAACAGATTGAATGATAGATCCTAGGTGTTGCATGAATCCTAGGGCTGGAAAACTAGATTGTATGATAGATCCTAGGATACGGCATGAATCCTAGGATGGGAAAACTAGTGGAACAGATGAACACTGCAGTCTTGGAAAAATGGAAAGGAATAAATTGCTGCCTGTAATTGAATTAACAGCTGCCTGTTGAATAAATAAACGTGTTTGAGAACATGGATTGTGATAACGTGAAACTGGAAGGTGAAACTTAGACGTTCTGAGCTGGAACCCTATGGGGAAGTAGGAGTAGAACTCCTGGAAAGTGAATGGAATAGAATTGGGGAAGTGAGCTGGCCCTTGAGTACAGAGTACCAAGGAGAGCGACTGTCCTCCTGTTTATTGCAGAGCGGAGCTAGCCGCCCCAGGGACCCGGGGTTAGGACTCGCCACTCTGTACCGACTTGCTGGCCCTCGTGTACGTAGTACCGAGGAGAGCTGCTAGTGTAGGGAGGTACTAGCTACCCCACGGGCCCCGGGGTTCTGCTAGCTCACCGACACCGACTTGTTAGGTCCACTAGGCAAACCAGGGTAGTCAGGCGAGGGTGCGCGGACTGTGGAGGGGCAAGGCCCCTGTTTGGTTACTGTGGAGGGGTTGGACCCCTGTTACTGAGAGGGCTCTGCCCTGTACTGGTTCCGTGCTGTGCTTTGGGCGCACCTGTTAACGGAAACGACTGACCGCGTGCCAGTGCGGGTTAGCTACCCGTGTGTTTACCGCACGTGCCGTAGTCACCGTTACGTCTGTCAGTGACCTTGGGGTGGTTGACTGAGAGTAGGATCACCACGGGGGACTCTCCCGGCTAGGAGAGCACCACGTGCTACTTCTACTGTTCGGAAAAGACTGCAATCAAGATCGTTCCCACGAGGAACATTCGAGATCAAGTGAAAGATCTGAGAAATAGATAAATCGTGAGATAATTGAAAGACTTAAATAAAGAAAGTAACAGAACTTAACAGCTACTGTACACTCTACTGTTTCTTTAGTTTTAGTTGCCACTCTACTCAGCATTTTGCTGACGTGTTACACTCGTTACCTTTCAGGACCAGGTGTTGAGCAGCCAGGGTCAGCGGCTGCAGAGGACGCTGGGCCGAGTAGGGTCCAATAGAGTTACCACTGTTTCTTGTACCTCTTTTTGTTCCATTATAGTGAGTAGTTCTTGTTTCCGCTGTACTTTTCTTTACCTGCAGTTCATATTTAGTTATGAATGTTGTTCTACTATTGTGGTGGTATATATTGTAGTAGTTTCTTTCCTTGCTGCTGTATTTTCTTACTGTTAGTTATATTCATGTTCAATGTGGTTTATTTTACTGCTCTTTTGGTTACTTCCTCGTTGGACAACTAGGTCTTGGGATTAGTTGAGTCAGTCCGGTTCTCGTGTCTCGTAGGGGCTCGGGAACCGGGTCGTTACAAGATGGTATCAGAGCAAGGTCATCCCGAGAAGTGAATCAACTGACTGGAAAATAACCAATTCACATGTCTATAACTAGAGTAGCCACCACAACATATCTTTTGACATGAGCTCCTAGACATTTCTGTTCGATATCGTTCCGTAGTGACGTGTTCCGTTTTATTTCGCGTCTCCTTGCAGGAGATGCCTCGTCGTGGGACCAGTGAGGCGAGCCTCGGGCGCGGCCGAGGACGAGGTCGGCGAGGTGGGCGTGCCGTTGCCGACACCCCAGTGGACCAGCCACTACTCCCGGGCGTCCAGGCCCAAGACCTCGCCCGACTGATACGAGACATTGTACGAGAGGAGCTCCACCCACCGCCCCGAGAACCTCACCCTGGGGTTGCGGAGGGGGAGTCCTCTGTGGGACCACTCGACGGACGCGGCGCTGGACACGGGGGAGGGGATGGCCCGCCGCAGCCCCCACCTTCCTCAGATACTTCCGTGCACGAGGCACCTTCGCCTGGAGGTCCACCAGCACCTCCCCTACAGCGCCACTTCGAGCTTTTCGAGCAGTTCCAGAAGCTGAAGCCCCCCTCCTTCAAGGGGGATGAGGACCCGACCGAGGCAGAGGACTTGCTTGAGCAGCTGGAGAAGATCTTCGACACCCTTCGCCCCCCAGTGGAGTGCCGCATGGCCTTTGCCACGTACCAGCTGGAGAGTGCGGCACACAGGTGGTGGAGGGCGGTCCGGGGACAGGAGAGGGACGAGCCGACGTGGGACCAGTTCGTCACCCTCTTCTACGAGCAGTACTTTCCCCAGACGTGGCAGGGCCAGAGGAGGCGAGAGTTCCACACTCTCCGCCAAGGGACGATGACTGTGAGCGCGTACTGTACGCGTTTCTTGGAGCTGTCCCGCGTTGCAGCGACAGCGGTAGCCACTGAGGAGAGCCTTTGGAGGTTCACCGAGGGGCTCCGGCCTGCGATCCGGGGGTATGTCAAACCCCTGAAGCTGCCTACGTTTTCGAGGGTGGTAGAGGCAGCTATGACTTACGTGGAGACCCACCCGTCCGCGCGAGACACCGACGGTGGGCGGAAGAGGCCCTTCCCACCAGACTTCTCACAAGGCCGGCGAGAACGGAGACACGTGGCATCCGTAGGAGAGCCGTCACGTTTTGCAGGGCCATCAGTGGCCTTTGGGGGCCCTCGACAGGGGCCAGTCGCCAGCACCGGACCCCCGTCTAGCCGACAGCAGGGACCCACTGAGGGCAGGAGTCGGGTTCCCCTCTGTTACCAGTGTGGCCAGCCAGGCCACATCAGGAGGGACTGCCTGTCTAGGGCAGGAGGTCAGCAGATACTCCCTGCGTAGAGCACTGGAGGGCGCACAGGAGGCTGCGGTTCCCAGGCGCGAGGAGGAGGACAGCAGTCGCGAGGAGGGTACCGGCCAGCACCTACCCGTCCGACGCAGAGTGTGGCTGCTTCGTCCGCACCTAGAGTTGAGGGGCGTATCAACGCCCTAACACACAGGGATGCCAGAGCTTCGGGATCGGTGGTAGCAGGTATGGTTTCAGTTTCCGGCAGACTCGTTTACATGCTTTTCGATTCCGGCACTACGCACTCGTTTGTCGCAGCCAGTTTTGCAGTTAGTTTTGACCAGGATTATACACTGTTAGAGAATCTATTCGTAATCAGGGGTCCGAGTGGTCAGCTGTTTGTAGCTGAGGAGGTGTACACGGATTGCGAGGTCAGCATCAGGGGACATAGCCTGCCAGTTGACCTGATTATGATACAGATGGAGGACTTTGGAGTGATTCTGGGGATGGATTGGCTATCCGCTTACCACGCCTTGGTGGACTGTTTTGAGAGGAAGATCGTCTTCTCCATTCCAGAGTTGCCTTCTTTCGAGTTTCACGAACAGCCAGTGGACGGAGGTTTCAGGTGCATTTCGGCACTTCGGGCGGTGAGACTTTTGAGCCAGGGGTGTGAGGGCTTCCTAGCTTGTGTGGTGGCAGAGCCCAGCCCTGTGGCAGACTTCCAGAGCATCCCGGTGGTCAGAGAGTACCCTGACGTGTTTCCAGACGAGTTACCAGGACTACCGCCCGAGCATGAGATCGAGTTTGAGATCTCACTAGTACCAGGGACCAGCCCCATCTCCACCGTGCCATACAGGATGGCTCCGCTTGAGCTGCGAGAGCTCAAGTCTCAGTTGCAGGACCTTCTGGAGAAGGGTTTCATGAGGCCCAGTGCGTCTCCCTGGAGAGCCCCGGTACTGTTTGTGAAGAAGAAGGATGGGACCTTACGCCTTTGTGTGGACTACCGACAGCAGAATAGGGTCACCATCAAGAACAGATATCCGCTGCCGAGGATCGATGACTTGTTTGACCAGTTGCGGGGTGCCACGGTGTTTTCCAAGATCGACTTGAGGTCTGGATACCACCAGTTGAGGATCAGGGAGACCGACGTCTCCAAGACAGCTTTCCGCACCCGGTACGGACACTATGAGTTTTTGGTCATGCAGTTTGGGCTGACCAATGCCCCCGCTGCTTTCGTGGACCTGATGAACCAGGTGTTTAGACCGTACTTGGACCGGTTCGTGGTGGTTTTCATAGATGATGTAATCATCTATTCTAGAGATCGGACGCAGCACGGACAACACTTGCGGATGGTTCTGGACACTCTGAGATGACGCCGGCTGTACGCCAAATACAGCAAGTGCGAGTTCTGGTTGAGGGAGGTGACCTTCCTAGGTCATGTGATCTCTGGAGACGGCTTGGCGGTGGACCCAGCCAAGGTCGAGGCAGTGCTCAGGTGGGAGAGACCGCGTTCAGTTACTGAGATTCGCAGTTTCCTGGGACTGGCAGGCTACTACAGATGATTCATCAGAGGATTTTCACAGATTGCGCGTCCTATGACACAGTTGACCCGGAAGGACGTGCCCTTCGCTTGGACAGATGCCTGTGAGGCGTGTTTTCTGGAACTGAAGGAGAGGTTGACCTCGGCTCCCGTGCTCACCATCCCTGACAGTAGTGGCGGGTTCGTTGTGTACACGGACGCCCCCTTGCAGGGGTTAGGAGGTGTGCTCATGCAGAGGGGTCACGTTGTCGCTTACGCTTCGCGACAACTGAAGCCCCATGAGCATACCTACCCTACCCACGACCTAGAGTTTGCAGCTGTTGTCTTCGCGCTGAAGACTTGGAGGCACTACTTGTACGGTGAGACCTTCAAGATTTTCACAGATCACAAGAGCCTCAGATACCTTTTTGATCAGAAGGAGCTCAACATGAGACAGAGACGTTGGTTGGAGCTCCTGAAGGACTACGACTGCAGCATCTCCTACCACCCGGGAAGGGCCAATGTGGTGGCTGACGCCTTGAGCCGTAAGGCGCCCGCACTCTTGGCCAGTCTACAGTTACAGAGTTGGAGCCTTTTGGAGGAGGTGGGCAGTTGGCGACCCCTACAGTTACGAGGGTACTGTGGGGCAGTGACGGTGACACGGAAGACTAGGCCAGAGCTGATAGATCGCATCATCACAGGACAGATGGCCGATCCGTACTTGCAGTCTTTGCGTGATAGAGTGTTGTCAGGAGACCCAGGGGACTTCCCTTTCACAGACCAGGTGCTACGCTTGAGGGGACGGTTGTGCGTTCCCAGAGACGAGGAGCTATTGAGAGAGCTCCTGACTGAGGCACACGGTTCCAGATTCACCATACATCCCGAAAACACGAAAATGTACCACGACTTGAGACGCGAGTTTTAGTGGAGAGGGATGAAGCGAGATGTGGGTGAGTTCGTGCAGCAGTGCTTAGTGTGCCAGCAGGTGAAAGCCGAGCATCAGAGGCCTGCAGGGCCGCTTCAGCCACTTCCAGTGCCAGAGTGGAAGTGGGAGAGCATCACCATGGACTTGGTGGTGGGCTTACCTGTTACCCAGCGGGGACACGACGCAGTCTGGGTAATAATGGATAGACTGACGAAGACGGCACGATTCTTGCCGATCCAAGTCACTTTTGGACCAGCACAGTTGGTAGAATTGTATATCCGGGATGTGGTACGAATACACGGAGTTCCGCAGGAGATCGTATCCTACCGGGATACCCGCTTTACATCCCAGTTTTGGGCTGAGTTTCAGCAGGCCTTGGGGACGCGGTTGAGGTTTAGTACGGCTTACCACCCCCAGACGGATGGACAGTCTGAGCGCACGATACAGACACTTAAGGACCTTTTGCATGCCTGTGTACTAGACTAGAGGGGCTCTTGGGAGGAGCACCTGCCCCTGGCGGAGTTTGCATACAACAACAATTATCACTCGAGCATCGGCATGGCTCCCTACGAGGCTCTGTACGGACGGAGGTGTACGACACCCTTGAGTTGGGTTGAGGTGGGGACCAAGTGGGAGGTTGGCCCCAGGTTGATCCGGCAGAGTCAGGAGGTAGTTGAGCAGATCCACAGACGACTCCGCACTATCAGGAGCAGACAGAAGAGCTACGCGGATCGAAGATGCAGAGAGGTGCAGTTTGAGGTTGGGGACCACGTCTTCCTTCGTGTTTTGCCCATGAAGGGCTTACAGCGGTTTGGGGTGAGAGGGAAGCTCGCGCCGAGGTTTGTGGGGCCTTTTGAGGTCCTGGAGCAGGTTGGACCCGTTACTTACAGGCTTGCCCTCCCCCCGCAGCTTTCTGGTGTGCACGGCGTGTTCCATGTGTCCAACCTCAGGAAGTACGTAGCCGATCCCAGTCACGTACTGAGTCACGAGAGCGTCGAGGTGGGCAACGACCTGACCTACCCCGAGCGGCCAGTGCAGATTCTAGACCGAGCCGTCCGTAGTTTGAGACGGAAGCAAGTAACCCTGGTAAAGGTTTTGTGGAGGAGCCAGCGATACGAGGAGGCTACCTGGGAGCCTGAGGCGGCAATGCGAGAGCGGTACCCGGAGCTTTTCGCGGGTACGTCTTTTCGGACCGGATTCGGTCCTCTTTGAGTTTGTTATGGTTATTTGGACGTCTTTTCCGCACCCTACTTAACGCAAGTTTCGGGGACAAAACTTCCTTTGAGTTTGTTATATTGTTATGAACGCGTGCCCCAGACGTCTTTTAAGACGTCTGGGAGGTGGGCCAGACGTCGGACCAGACGTCTGGAATCACTTCCAGACGTCGTATCAGACGTCTGGGATCGTTGCCAGACGTCTGGAAATCTGTTATCTTTGACACGCGCGGGTCATCTGCGCGCCTGAGCGCGCAGACCCGCATATTCGCTTATTCCTTACTCCTGCGGCTGCAGATTCCCCTACTGTGCTCCTTCTCTCTCCTCCTCGCGCAGCCTTAAAAGGCCACGCGCTCTTCCGTCACCACCGCCTCCTTCCTCTTCTCCTTTAGCCAGTGAACGCGAGAGCGAGCGCGAGGTTGCAGCGGCAGCGGCGGCCGCAGTGAGCACGGAGGAGGTGCTGCATGCGAGAGAGGCGCTCAGCCGTGAGGGCGAGCTCGCCGGGCTGCCAGGGCTGGCCGACGGGGAGCGCAGCGGGCGCGGGGCGACGCGGGGTGGACTGCTGCGGTCCGAGCAGCAGGCACATGAGGTGCGACGAGGCGCGGCGTCGCGAGCGGAGGGTGAGTCGCGGCCTGATTCTGGAAACATTTCCAGAATCAGACGTCTGGGCTGATAGCCAGACGGCAGGGGCGATGTCTGGAAGACCATCCAGACGTCTGAAAGGTGAGTTCTTCCGTCTTCTTCCTTCCTGTCAACTAACCGTACTAAGAGAGAGTTGGGTGCGTGCAGGCTCGGTGATTCGCCATCCAATGCGAATCAGACGTCTGGCTGTAGTACCAGACGGCGGGAGCGACCTCCAGACGTTCGGGGTGACCATCGGACGTCTGGGAACTAGGCCAGACGTCCCCGCAGGCTTCTGGACGTCTGAGAAACCGCGTAGAACAAGGTAATTCTCTGATCCACTTTTTAAGACATCTGGAAGAAGTTCCAGACGTCTGATTTTGCACAGTGTCGTCATTTTCGACCCGTTGAGGGCCCGTTCGGGTTCCGTTTTCCGCGTTTCGAGTTGCGTTTTTCCGGAATTAAATCCTCTACCCGTTTACAGTAGCTATACACTATTTTGAGGCACTCCTTGTGTTTGATCCTTGTGATAGGGCCTCGTTCCGTTGCAGTCTTGGGGGTTGCGGAGGCACGCGGGATTCCCGATCATGCCCCCATTACTCCCGTCATACCTGGTAGAGTGGCTTTTAAGTATAACCTGTTAAATTGTGGAATCATAAATAGAACCTAGGACATTGCATGAATCCTAGGAATGAAAAACAGATTGAATGATAGACCCTAGGTGTTGCATGAATCCTAAGGCTGGAAAACTAGATTGTATGACAGATCCTAGGATACGGCATGAATCCTAGGACTGGAAAACTAGTGGAACAGATGAACACTGCAGTCTTGGAAAAATGGAAAGGAACAAATAGCTGCCTGTAATTGAATTAACAACTGCCTGTTGAATAAATAAACGTGTTTGAGAACATGGATTGTGATAACGTGAAACTGGAAGGTGAAACTTAGACGTTCTGAGCTGGAACCCTACGGGGAAGTAGGAGTAGAACTCCTGGAAAGTGAATGGAATAGAATTAGGGAAGTGAGCTGGACCTTGAGTACGGAGTACCAAGGAGAGCGACTGTCCTCCTGTTTAGTGCAGAGCGGAGCTAGCCGCCCCAGGGACCCGGGGTTAGGACTCGCCACTCTGTACCGACTTGCTGGCCCTCGTGTACGTAGTATCGAGGAGAGCTACTAGTGTAGGGAGGTACTAGCCACCCCACGGGCCCTGGGGTTCTGCTAGCCTCCCACACCGACTTGTTAGGCCCACTGGGGCAAACCAGGGTAGTCAGGCGAGGGTGCGCGGACTGTGGAGGGGTAAGGCCCCTGTTTGGTTACTGTGGAGGGGTTGGACCCCTGTTACTGAGAGGGCTCTGCCCTGTACTGGTTCCGTGCTGTGCTTTGGGTGCACCCGTTAACGGAAACGACTGACCGCGTGCCAGTGCGGGTTAGCTACCCGTGCGTTTACCGCGCGTGCCGTAGTCACCGTTACATCTGTCAGTGACCTTGGGGTGGTTGACTGATAGTAGGATCACCACGGGGGACTCTCCCGGCCAGGAGAGCACCACGTGCTACTTCTACTGTTCGGAAAAGACTGCAATCAAGATCATTCCCATGAGGAACATTCGAGATCAAGTGAAAGATCTAAGAAATAGATAAATCGTGAGATAATTGAAAGACTTAAATAAAGAAAGTAACAGAACTTAACAGCTACTGTACACTCTATTGTTTCTTTAGTTTTAGTCGCCGCTCTACTCATCGTTTTGCTGACGTGTTACACTCGTTACCTTTCAGAACCAGGTGTTGAGCAGCCAGGGTCAGCAGCTGTAGAGGACGCTGGGCCGAGTAGGGTCCAGTAGAGTTACCACTATTTCTTGTACCTCTTTTTGTTCCGTTATAGTGAGTAGTTCTTATTTCCACTGTACTTTTCTTTACCTGCAGTTCATATTTAGTTATGAATGTTGTTCTACTGTTGTGGTGGTATATACTGTAGTAGTTTCTTTCCTTGCTGCTGTATTTTCTTACTGTTAGTTATATTCATGTTCAATGTGGTTTATTTTACTGCTCTTTTGGTTACTTCCTCGTTGGACGACTAGGTCTTGGGATTAGTTGAGTCGGTCCAGTTCTCGTGTCTCGTAGGGGCTCGGGAACCGGGTCATTACAGGTTGAGACCCAGGGTGGGTTTGGCCACTCTACGTCGACTCTTGCTGGCCCTCATGTACATGGTACCGAGGTGAGCTACTTAGTGTAGGGGGGAGCTAGCTGCCCCAGGGGGCCCAGGGCTAGGTTTGGCCACCTTACACCGACTCTTGTTAGCCCATTGGACAAACTAGGATAGTCGAACAAGGGTACGCAGACTGACGAGGGGCGAGACCTCTGAGGGGCGTGACCCCTGTTCTGTTTTGAGAGGTTAAGGCCCTATACTGTTCCGCACTATATGTTGAGGCATACCTGCTAGCGGAAATGACTGACCGTGTACGAGTGTGGGGTAGCTACCCACGTGCTTATCACGTGTGCCGTAGTCACCGCTACGTCACGACTGTGACCTTGGGGTGGTAGACCGAGTGTAGGACTACCATGGAGGGACTCCCCCAGCCAGGAGAGTGCCACGTGGGCATCCTACATCACGGGAAGCTGCAAGCAAAATCGTTCCTGTAGGGAATAAGAAGATTAACTAATGTAATGAATCCTGATTAAAGATCTCTACGCACCAACATGTACAAGATAGTTGGAAACGGAAAATTTTATGATAAACTACTTAATTGTATGTTACTTCTTAGCCACCACTCTACTCAGCGTTAGCTGACTCCATATGTATAATTTTGTACAAGTCAAGGATTTGAGCAGCCCAAGCTATCAGTTGCTGAGGACCCTGGGCTTAGTCGAGGCTAGCTTTAGTTCTACTATTTGGTGTAGTGAGTTTTTATAGCCTTGTTTCTGCTATATGTACTCGTTTTTGTGTGATGGCTGTATTATTGAATGTAATATTATTGTTTCTTTCTTTCTACTTAGCTACTGTACTTGTGTGATTGTGGTTGTTGAATGTTATTTGGTTATTTCTTGTTGGACAACTGGTCTTGGGATTAGTCGAGGCGAGCCGATCTCAAGTCCTATAGGGATCTGGAATCGAGTTGTGACAAGATGGTATCAGAGCAAGGACATCCCGAGAAATGAACAAAGTAATTCAAAAAAATCACCACACTTGTACATGTAACTGAGATAGCCATCACAACGTTCTCTCTTGATTATCATTTTTGAGTCTTACATCCTCTCTATAATCAAACAGTCACCAATAATCCTATTCCTCCTCAATCTCTGTGTAGGGGATGCCTCACCAGGGAGCTCTTGAGGAAGGCCACGAATGTGGTCGTGGTCGAGGGCGTGGTTGTAGGGGAGGGCGAGTATGGCCGAGGACGGAGTTGCTCCACCTCTCCTTCTGGGCATTCAGGCCCCGGACCTCGCCCAGCTGATCCGGGATCTCATACGGGGGGAGCTCCATCAGCCTCCCCTTCCTGGGGATGCGGAGGGGGAATCCTCCTTGAGGCAAGCGAGCCGCCACAACGCTGGACGAGCTGGAGGGGAAAGGGGTGATACTCTACCACCCCCATCTCCTTTAGACACTTCGAGGCATGAGTCCTCCTTGCCTGGAGGTGCACCCCTTCCTCCGTTGCAGCTACACCATGAGGTCTTCAGCCAGTTCAGGAAGCTGAAGCCCCCCTCTTTCAAGGGAGAGGAAAGCCCGTCTGAGGCAGAAGATTGGCTGGAGTAGATGGAGAAGATCTTTGACACCCTCTGTCCTCCTGTAGAATGCCACATGGCTTTCACCACGTATCAGCTGGAGAGTGCAGCTCATAGGTGGTGGAGGGCGGTCAGAGGACAGGAGAAGGGAGAGCTGACGTGGGACCGATTTGTGGCGCTCTTCTATAAGCAGTACTTCCCACAGACTTAGCAGGATCAAAAGAGGTGGCAGTTCCACACTCTCCGCCAGGGGGCAATGAAAGTTAGCGTGCATCGTATGCATTTTCTGGAGCTGTCACGCTTCGCCCCAACAGCCGCGTCCACCGAGGAGGAGCACCTGTGGAGATTCACCGAGGGTCTCCGACACACCATCCGAGGGTATGTAAAGCCCCTGAAACTGCCTACCTTCTCCCGCATAGTCGAGGCTGCCATGACCTATGAGGAGACCAACCCGTTCGTGCGAGACATTGATGGACGGAAGAGGCCCTACCCGCAAGAGCACTCACAGGGCCGTTTGGAGAGGAGGCACCAGGCACCAGCAAGGGAGCTTTCCCGTTCTGTGGGTCCACCAAGGACCTTTGGGGGTCCCTGATAGGGATTAGTCGACTGCAGCAGACCCCCTTCCAGTCACCAGCAAGGACAGCAAACAGAGGGAGGTCGCATACCCCTCTGCTATCAGTGTGGCCAGCCGAGCCACGTAAGAAGGAATTGTCCATCTAGGATCGAGGCGTAGTCGATCCTCCCAGCATCGAGCACTGGAGGCTGATTTGGCGGCCGCAATTACCAGGCCCGAGGAGGAGGACAACAGTCGCGAGGAGGGTACCTGTTGTCAACGTTTCTGTGCGGATTTAAAGGCGTATTACGTTGCAGTAGAACCGACAAAACGTTTAAACAAATAATTTTATTACTCGAACAACTAGAGTATCCGAGGTCGAACACAGGGAGCAAACTCAGTACTTTGTAAAACCCAAGAATACAACTGTTAAATGCAAATATAATTGATTCAAAGAGTTTTTAAGAAAGATGTAAAAAAAATAGAATTAGACGTCTGATTTATGTATCAGACGTCTTAAATGTGATCTTTCTTTCTCTTTTTCTTCTTCTGCTTTGCCTTTCGGATGTCTTTGCAATCTTCCCCTGTCCTTCTTCTTCTTCTCCTGCGAAGACTTCTAACCTTTCTGTTTTCCTTCTTCTCCTGCGAAGACTTCTTTCTTTCTTCTTCTTCTGTCTTGCTTCTCCTTCTTCTGCAGCGGCCAAGTCCTTCTCCTGCAATCAGCCTGCCTGCACAAGGAACAAAACCTAACCCTTCTCCCTCTACCCGCGCGTGTCTCTCTCTCAAGCAATTCACTCTAACCGCTCTACCAGAGCCACAGTCTCAATCGGGTCGGATCGTACCCGGGACCAGGCGCACCTGCAGGTGTGTGGTGCGCGAGGAGTGCGTAGGTCTAGGTCGGGTCGGATCCGCCAGGTCCGCGTGGTCAGGCCGCGGACGAGGCGGGTGGGGTCAGTGAGGGACCTCACCCCTGTGCTTACTGAGGCGATAAGAATAAAGCGTAAAAACAACTTATACGGTACCTGCCGGTTGCAATCCCACGATGTGGGACTATCTGGTCTCGCCTTCACGCGCGCCTGCAGAAACCTCGTCGTGCGATTGCCCCGCAGCTGCTGGCTCTGCTAGCGCTCCTCGGCTGGATTCGTTCACCTCGCGACACTTGCGTTAGTATGCAGCACCTGTAGTCTGGAAGACCGGGTGCCTGGAGCTTCGCGGGAGCTTCATCAGAGGTCGTCCATGGCGGCAGCAGCTCGAATCCTGTCGTACACAAAACGCGCCTCTCGGCCAAATCAGAATAGATAGAGACCTTCGCCGTGGCACGGCGAAGGCGGTGGGCAGTGCAGCAGGCCGCAGGTCGG
This sequence comes from Thalassia testudinum, assembly GCA_037157565.1. Lineage (NCBI taxonomy): Eukaryota > Viridiplantae > Streptophyta > Magnoliopsida > Alismatales > Hydrocharitaceae > Thalassia > Thalassia testudinum. The sequence continues at coordinate 122,233,868 of JAZHRO010000036.1, read as the reverse complement.
CCTAGGCGTGCGTGCCTAGGTCAACCTGTGGCCGGAGATGGTGGGTTGGTCGGGGGGTGGTTGTGGAGGGCTGGAGTGGTGTGGGCGGGTGGAGTGTGTTCCTGGAGGTGAGGCGGAGCTTTCGAGGTGGTTGGCGAGCCGTGTGGAGGGCTGGAGTGGTGTGGGCGGCTCGCCGGAGTGCGGTCGGAGGCGAAGACGATGGAGGTGGTTAGCGTCTGTCGAGGGTCGATCAAGGGAGATAACAGGGGGAAAAGAGAGAGGAGAGGATGGAGAACGTATCTGGGGTTGTCTGGAGTGAAGGGAGGCAGTGGAGAGGACGGCTCGTGACTGCCGTCGTCGGGGAAGAAAGACCCTGGGGGAGGAAGCGGCGACGAAGATGAGGTCAGGAGCTTGCGCGCAGGGTACAGCGCGCCACGGGAGGAAGAGGCGGAGAGGACTCTGCTGCTGGTATGGCAGCAGAGTGACGAGAAGGAGGGAAAGCGGTCGCCGGAGCTTGTGGGTCGTTTGGCCGGAGATAGGAGAGAAGAAATTTGGAGGGGATCTCCGTCAAAATCAAGCTTAGCCTCTTCGGCCGGAGTTGTGGGTTCTTATATAGGCGCTGGACTTGGTGTGCAGGGCGTGAAGGGCACGTGGTTGCCTGAGGTTGGTCGCCGGAGATGGAAAGGAGTTAGGATACCCAAATCTCTCATGCGTTCGCACGAGAGATTGGGTTCACACCAGGGATCGATATCGGTCTTAAATGGAAGGCAATTCTTCAGAGAATTCTCCTTCCATTTCTGGGAGGGAATCTCTGAGGGATTAGAGAGCAATCCCTCTCCGAACCTCGCCGGAGCTCGGTTCTGCCCTAGCAATGGCGACAGGACCGGTTTGCAAAGGAGGCGAAGAACCTAGGGGGTTCTCTGCAACGGTATTCAAAAGATAGGGACCAATTTGTGATTTGGGTGTACTAAATTGCAAAGTAGGTCAAGATGACCTCTCCTTAGGTCCAAATTTTGGTATAAACCTAATTTGGACCTAAGGAATCCAATGAAGAAGTTAGATTTCAGGTTTGACCTCGTTTGACTCGATATTTTGCGTAAAAACTCAAATTAGGTTAATTGAAGAGCTAGGACCCTAATCTAGGTCAAACTAGGTTCCAAAGGCCAAATTAAGTGTTCTAAACCCTCGAGTATGTTTTTCCATGATTTGTAGAGGGTTTACTTGCTTTTTGTTCTGACCGGAACCTTGTTAATTTAAGCGGGTCTGTTTTAGGGTTACCAAGTGTCTTTTAGTTCTTAGATTGCACATGAACCCATTTCTGATTGACTCAACCCACTTTTTATCTCATTTAGACCATTTGACCTATGTTTTGCCTCTAAGAAATCCTGTTTATCTACTGCAATGGTAAAATTGCAGTTTTAACCTTTATTTCATGTTTTCTTCTCAGAGCACTTGTTCCTTCAGTTAGGCCTTCTTCTAGGTTATGTAGGAGCTTTTATCTTCTTTATTGGGTCAAAATGAGCTAGTTATGGCTCATGATGAGGCTCTCATCATACCCCCATGCCTAGCTTTTGCTAGTCCCTTAGCAAAATTTCAAAGTTTTAACTTCCGTTCTAGACACTGAATGTTGTCAATAATGATAAGTGCTTCTCCTTTTTCTTTTGTGATTAGGTGGGAATGCCGACAATAGGCCTAGAGGTACTCAAGTACCAACCAAAATCCAGACCTGTTCCGCTTTAGCCTCAGTCTTCTGCAAAGGTTTCTACGGCCCACAGAACCTAACCTAGGGTTTGTTGGACTCCGCGGTTAAAGCACCCGTGCTTGAGATATTTTTAGCCTAAGTTCAGTTTGCAGTGCGTTTTTTTGTAAGAGAGAGATAGAAGATTTATTTGTTTGGAGAGCTTTTCTCTCTCTTTTCTTTTTTATTTCTAGCTTCGGATTAGCTTCTCAACACGGTCTGTATCGGATTCCTCGTCCCCATCATCAATCCTCAAAGGTCCCTGGCTTTCGAGATTTCGAGATAATCCCGCCCATGGCAACCCCCGGAACCCTGGCTTTCGAGATTTCGAGATAATCCCACCCATGGCGTTCCGTGGCCGAATTCAGACCCTGGCGATCGACATTTCGTGATAATGCCACCCATGGTATCTGAACCAGCAGAGTGCTTACATGCCCCCAGTAGGATATTTAAATATCCTAAGAGACAAGCACCGAGGAGACGATATGTTGTTACGCATCTTCGAGGGGAATTTCCCGCCTCTCCGCGCTGGGAACTTGTCCAAATCAACTTGTGTTGATTGGCCGCTCCTAATCTAGGTGACTTTTTCAGAATATTAAACGCTCTTGCGTGTTTTGAATATTTATGCGCACTGAACCAGACTGTGTGTGAATTTGGGTGCTTAGGTTACCGAATCCCGCAAACTGGAGGTCAGTTAACGAGGCCGAATACTTCCTAAGCCTTAGACCTAATACTTAAGCTTTGCATTTTCCTCAACCTCTTGAGGATTGTCCAGATTTTAACGGATACGTTAATTTTTAAGCAAAAAATCTAGCCCAAGAGGCCTAAGACCAGCGTTCCTGCTAATCTCTTGTTATATCTCTGTAGCATTTTTCTTTTCTTTTTCTTGACTCGATCTAGAACTTCAGTTAACCCCTTAATCTTTTACTAATGACTTTTTCTTTTTCTTTTCCTTTTGTGCTCCTTTCTTTATTTTTGCTCTTTTTGTCATTTTTCTTTCTTTTCCTCCTCTCATTTGTATGACCCTGAATTGTTCCTCCCCTCTATCAAGTCCTTTTTTTTTTTTTTTTTTGAATGAAACCCTTTCTTGATATGAATTTTCTGACATTTTGCACTTTCATACCCCCCCATGCCTAAGATTTGCAATGTCCCCATTGTAAATTAGGTGGGTTCGAATTCAGCTTAGTTCATGTGTTAGGACAGGTGTGTGGTGAGTGAATGGGTCGAAGCGACTTGTTGCAAACGATTTCTAATCTCGGGTAGGTATACCTGAGGTGAAGTCGGCTGTTCTAATGGCTGAACCCTAAAGTGCAATATGAGTTCCGCATAGCGATGTCAGAAACGGTTTCAGGTTTTTCAAAGAATGACGGGTTGCCTCCCGTTAAGCGCTGAGTTTTACGCCATCGGCTGGGCGTAATGAGCTCAAGAGGAAAGGAGGGTAAAGGATGACTCAGTCAAATCTATATCGGTCATGTCAATGAACGGCTTGAGTCTCTGCCCATTCACGACAAATGGTTCAGAATCGTGGCTGAGTGGGCTGATTTCAATAGCTCCATTTCCGAAGATTTGGCGGACTAGGTAGGGTCCGACCCACTTGGATCTTAGCTTTCCTGGGAATAGTTTGAGTCGAGCATCAAAGAGTAAAACTTTTTGACCAGGATGAAAGACCTTTCTAGAAATGTGTTTGTCGTGAAAAGCTTTAACCCGTTCTTTGTAAATTCGCGAGTTCTCATATGCATCGTGGCGTAATTCATCGATCTCGCTCATTTGAAATCTTCTGTGGGTTCCAGCCTTAGAAAGGTCGAGATTACAGGTCCGTACTGCCCAATAGGCTTTATGCTCCAATTCGACGGGGAGGTGACATGCCTTCCTGTACACTAGTCTGAAGGGAGACATTCCTAATTGGGTCTTGTGGGCGGTCCTATAGGCCCACAATGCTTCCGGAAGCCGAGAAGACCAATCTTTTCTATCAGGTCGAACAGTAACCTGAAGGATCTTCTTGATCTCTCGGTTAGATAGCTCAGCTAGACCATTAGTTTGGGGGTGGTAAGGAGTAGAGATTTGGTGTGACACCCCGTATTTGATCATCAGTGACCTGAACTGAGCGTTTGTAAAATGGGTCCCTCCGTCGGAAATTATAGCACGCGGAATCCCGAACCTTGAGAAAATGTTTTGATGAAGGAATTTTATAACGACTTTATGATTGTTGGTTCGGGTCGGAATGGCTTCTATCCACTTGGAAACATAATCAACTGCGAGTAAAATGTATTCGAAGCCATCCGAGGTAGGAAAGGGTCCCATGAAATCAATCCCCCAAATATCAAAAATTTCGCATACCAAGATCGGCTGTAGAGGCATCATGTCTCTATGGCTCATGTTGCCTAGAGTCTGGCAACGGGAACATGCCTTACAGTGATTGTATGCATCTTTGAAAATTGTGGGCCAGTAGAAACCACACTGGAGGACTTTCGATGCGGTTTTATGTCCTGAAAAATGTCCACCGCATGCCTGGTCATGGCAAAATGAGAGTATGTCTTTGATTTCCACTTCCGTGACGCATCGTCGGATTATCTGATCAGCACCAATGCGGAAGAGATACGGGTCTTCCCATAGGTAATACTTGGCATCGGAACGCAATTTGTCCTTTTTGGCCTTCGACCAATCGGGCGGAATCTGATGTGATGCCAGGTAATTAACAATATCGGCGAACCATGGAAGACTTGTACTGATAGTCAGGAGGTGCTCATCAGGAAAATGTTCTGTAATAGGTCCGGACGGATCAATAATTTCAGGAGGAAGGCGGGATAAATGATCAGCTACCACATTGTGCTTTCCCGCCTTGTCGCGAATCTCGATGTCAAATTCTTGCAACAGCAAGATCCAGCGGATTAATCGAGGTTTCGCGTCCTTCTTGGCTAGGAGATGCCTCACAGATGTGTGATCCGAGTATATGATAACACGGGAACCCAGAAGGTATGATCTGAATTTTTCCAGGGCAAATACTACGGCCAGCAGCTCTTTCTCAGTAACCGTATAGTTACGCTGAGCCTCATCCAGTGTTTTGCTGGCGTAGTAAATGACCACAGGTTTCCCGTCAATTTTCTGCCCCAAAACCGCTCATACAGCGAAGTCAGATGCATCGCACATGATCTCAAAGGGTTGAGACCAATCAGGGGACTGTAGGATTGGGGCTTGGGTGACTCGGTCACGTAAGATCTCAAATGCTTGAGTGCATTCCTTGGAAATTCCGAAAGGCACATCCTTGGAAAGCAGATTGGTCAGGGGGCGCGCGATTTTGGAGAAATCAGGGATGAATCGACGGTAGAAACCGACGTGCCCCAAAAAAGATCGGATGTCCTTAATCGAGCTAGGCATAGGGAGCTTGGAAATCAGGTTAACCTTAGCTCGATCCACTTGGATGCCTTTCTCTGAGATTAAATGTCCCAGGACAATTCCCTCAGGCACCATGAAATGGCTCTTTTCCCAGGAAAGAACCAAATTCACCTCGATGCACCACCTGAGTATATGGACCAAGTGTTGGAGGCAATCGTCAAATGATTGTCCAAAAACTGAAAAGTCATCCATGAAGACTTCCAGATAGTCACCTACCATATCTGAGAATATGGCAAGCATGCACCGCTGAAAAGTTGCAGGTGCATTGCAGAGACCGAACGGCATCCTTCGGAACGCGTACGTCCCGAAGGGGCAGGTGAATGTGGTCTTTTCTTGGTCCTCTGGATGGATTGCCACCTGATTGTAACCGGAGTACCCGTCAAGGAAGCAGAAGAATCTATTTCCCGCTAGTTTCTCGAGGATCTGATCAATAAACGGTAGTGGGAAATGTTCCTTCTTCGTGGAGGAATTTAGTCTTCTGTAATCAATGCAGACTCTCCACGAATTAGCTATTCGGGTAGGAATGACTTCCCCGATTTCTGTCGTGATGATGGTAAGTCCTGCCTTCTTAGGTACCACTTGTGTTGGACTCACCCAACGACTGTCGGAGATCGGGTAGATGATCCCTACATCTAACCACTTAATGATCTCCTTTTTCACGACCTCCTGTAGGTTAGGGTTTAGTCGCCTTTGCATTTCTCTTGAAGGTCGTGAGCCTTCTTCTGTATAGATTCGATGCGTGCAGTATGAAGGGCTTATACCAGTCAAATCATCTAGAGTCCATCCAATGGCTCTACGATGTTGCTGGAGAACAGAAATCAAACGGAGTTCCTGGTTAGGTGTGAGTCGAGAATTGATAATCACAGGAAACGTTTGATTTGAATCCAAAAAGACATATTTTAGATGTTCAGGAAGGGGCCTGAGTTCCATGACAGGATTGTCAGCAGCAGCGGGTGGTTCAGCAATGGTAGGAGTCATAGGTGTGTCTAGATTGTGTTCGCACTCCTCTGTTAGCGGTTTTTGATTTTCTAGTGGTTGATCAGAAATAATCAGGTTGTCCTCTATGTGCAGTTCATCAACCACGGCTTTGACATCACAAATTTCCTCTATAACCCCGCAATTAATCCCTTGTTGGGCTTTGAAAATGTCGATCTTCAGATTTTGATTCCCAAATTTTAATTCTATCTGGCCCTCTTCGCAGTTTATATTGGCCCTAGCAGTGGCCAGAAAGGGTCTCCCTAATATGATTGGTGTGTCCCTTGGGTTCTTAGGTGCATCCATGTCCAGTACTATGAAGTCCACTGGGAAATAAAAATCTCGTACCCTAACAATGACATCCTCGAGTATTCCTTTGGGTGACTTGATGGATCGATCGGCTAACTGCAATGTCACCTCAGTGGGTTTAAGTTCAGATTCTTCAAGGTGGTCAAGGAGGGATGTAGGTATTAAATTTATGGAGGCACCTAGGTCTAGTAGGGCTCTATCAAGTTGGGTTTCACCAATTTTACAAGAAATCAAGGGGGTTCCTGGGTCTTTAGCCTTGGGTGGGAGTTTGCTCAGGATGACAGAGCTGGCTTGCTCTGACAGTACAATCGGATTCCCATCCTTGGTTCGCGGCTTACGTTTAGGTGTACATATGTCTTTCAAGAATCTTGCGTAAGCCGGTATGTGGCGGATTGCATCCATCAACGGGATGTTTATCTGGACCTGTTCAAAGAGCTTGACCAGATCCTCCTCAGGAGCCACAGGTTTGGTTGTCCTTTTTCCTTTGGTCAAGGCCTCAGGAAATGGGATCCTAGCTGGTTCCTCTAGGATAGGTCCAGGTTCTTGATCTGGGACAGTAGTATCTTGGATGACTACCCTAGGGTCTTGGCGATTATCAGGCTTGGAGTGGTTCAGATAATGTGGGTCTTGTGTTGTTTTACCACTACGTGTTGTTACAGAGTTTAATCCAGCCTGACTTTGGTTTGGGTTAGGTAGGAGAGGTGGCTGCTGCTGAAATTCTGCATAAGATGTAGAAGCCTCCATCCTGTCTGGTGATGGAGTAGCAGGGGCCTGATAAATCAAATGTGCGTGGCCTGGATTTGGATTCATAATGCGCCTCTGGGTCGGCACATTATTTGGGTTGGGCAGAGGTTGCGAAGGAAGGGTGCCAGGTTGGCGAGAATTTGCCATCTGGGCCAGTTGGTTGCGAACCTCTGTGATCTCGTCCTTGTGCTGTTTTTGCATTGCCGCATTCGTTTTTTGAATGTCAGCCAGCGTTTGAAGGATAAGAGTCAGTTGATCCTGATTTTGCCCAGATTGGTAGGTGGGATTGGGCCGAGGCTGAGGCGGCTGATATGGACGAGGAGCTTGTGGGCGGGGTTGATATGGTGGTTTTTGAGAGTTTCCCGCCCACTGAAAGTTAGGATGATTTCGCCATCCAGGGTTGTAGGTATTGGAGTATGGGTCGTTCTGGATGGCGTTGATGTCCTCACAGTTCTGAGATACCTCAGGAAAGTCAGAATACGAGGGTTCAGAGTTCCCCCAACTCGAGTAGACGGGATCGGAGGTCACTCCGGTCTGGGAGGTAGACGGGGGTGGATAGGGGCCCATCCCCTTGGCAGGTTGGTGATAGATGTTTTGCACTATTTCCCTTGCCAGAGGAGGTCGTGCAAAAGAGTTTTGTGCAGAGGTGGCTTGCTGCAAATGTCGAGTTAGCTCGTCCACCTTCTTTTCTATGATAGAGACCTTGTCCAACCGACTGGCCATCAATTCCAGGTCAACAGAAGTGGACAGGTCCTGCGTCTCATGTGTCCCTCTTAGATTCGTCGATGCGCGGGCATTCGTCCTGTCGAATAAGCCCAAGGAGTCATTGTTTATGGAGTTCTCGCACATGTTTTCGAGAATCTCCCACACCGTGTCCTCGTGTTGGCCCATGATGTTTCCTCCACATGTTGCATTGACGATTAGACGAATATCCTCACAGAGTCCCTGGTAAAAAGACTGGACTTGTTCCCACTTAGGAACTCCGTGATGGGGACACTTTCGCATGAGATCTAGGAATCGATCCCAAGCTTCGTGAAGAGGTTCTCCCTGTTGTTGAGTGAAATGAGTGATCTGGTGGCGCAAGGCATTCGTCCGGCCAACAGGGAAGAATTTTTTCAAAAATTCGGACTGTAATTCCTCCCAAGTGTTGATCGGGCGGGTCTGAGTCTGATACCAGTGCGCGGCCTTGTCCAAGAGGGAGAACGAAAACATTTTCATGAGTAGGATATCCCGGTTTTGTACATCTGACCCAAAAGTCTGGGCCAGATGCTTGAGTTGTTTAATGTGTTGGAATGGATCCTCAGAGTTAAGCCCATGGAACTTTGGTATGGCATGAATCATATTGGGCTTTAGATCAGAATCGGGTCCTCCAATTGGGATTCGTACTCGGGGTTCAATTGCCACCGCAGCGGGATTGTAGTGATCTCGCATCATAGGTCGCTGTGGTGGGTTTACAAAGTTCTGAAAGAGATCGTTCAAGCGTTGAAGTTGGTGTTCAAGGTTATTCTCCTCTTCAATGGGTTGTGCCATGATGGGAGAAGAAGGAGAATCAGGGTCTGAATCAGATGAAAGATTTATGTGGTGGGGTTGCTGCACAAACAAGGGCGTCGAGGCTTGGCCTCGGCGAGAATGAATTTCTAGAGGAGGTCTTAAAGGTGGTCTTAAGGACCTCCTACCAAACATGCACCGGAAGATGTGATGAGATTAGAAGGTGCTGGACCCAATCAAGACACCCAAGAATTGTTGGGTGACTATAGAGGTTCGGGGCAGATGGACTCCTGGATCAGAAGATCGTCCACCTGAGAAATACCTGGGCAGCCAGAGAGGGAGAGTCCCGCAAAGACCCCTACACGGTAGAGCGTCCCCACGGGTTACAGGGTTTCCCCCACCCGACCTCTCTTGTCACTGCGGTTCCAGGTAGACCAGAATGGGGATCTTGACCTCTTAAGTCTACCTTTTTTTTTATTTTAAGATCAAGGTGCTTAATGTTCCACTTGAACTTTTAAGTATTTTGAGTGCAAAAAGTGACCTAATATTAAGGTTGGTTGACTCGAGGGATCAACTTCACCTCTTGTTCCTTTGAGAGCTTTTAGGTCCTTCCTTTTATGATTCAAATGGATTATCAGCCTGATTTGCTTAGGGTTCCTCTTGTATAATAATTTTCAAACACGGTTTAGGCACACTTCTTTTTGGAAAGTTTGTTTCTTTGTTTTAGAGAAGATGTGTCTCTAAAAACCCTAGCTTTGCAATCCTAACTTGGCTCTAATGGGTCCAATTTAGTTGCCTTAGAATTTAGCACCTAGGGCTCAATCAAGAAAGTTTTAGCCCTAGTTGCCTTAGTTGGATGACAGACAAAAATATGTTGAAATGAAAATCAGGCAACTTGATGAGTTACTAAATATAAGACAGGTAGCCCTAAGTTGACTTCTCCCCTTTTTTTTTTTTTAGATTGTGAGAGGGTTAAGGGGGAGGGCTTATGGAGATTACCTGCTCCAGTCTATTGTGCAGTTGCTATTCTTTCCTTTTTGTTTTGCTTTCCCTGATTGAACACAACAAAAGAGAAGTTAAGTCAGATATTAAATAGAAAAGTTGTACTCAAAAGCTTTACAAGTGCCCGTTGCTCCCCGGCAACGGCGCCAAAATGTTGTCAACGTTTCTGTGCGGATTTAAAGGCGTATTATGTTGCAGTAGAACCGACAAAACGTTTAAACAAATAATTTTATTACTCGAACAACTAGAGTATCCGAGGTCGAACACAGGGAGCAAACTCAGTACTTTGTAAAACCCAAGAATACAACTGTTAAATGCAAATATAATTGATTCAAAGAGTTTTTAAGAAAGATGTAAAAAAAATAGAATTAGACGTCTGATTTATGTATCAGACGTCTTAAATGTGATCTTTCTTTCTCTTTTTCTTCTTCTGCTTTGCCTTTCGGATCTCTTTGCAATCTTCCCTTGTCCTTCTTCTTCTTCTCCTGCGAAGACTTCTAACCTTTCTGTTTTCCTTCTTCTCCTGCGAAGACTTCTTTCTTTCTTCTTCTTCTGTCTTGCTTCTCCTTCTTCTGCAGCGGCCAAGTCCTTCTCCTGCAATCAGCCTGCCTGCACAGGGAACAAAACCTAACCCTTCTCCCTCTACCCGCGCGTGTCTCTCTCTCAAGCAATTCACTCTAACCGCTCTACCAGAGCCACAGTCTCAATCGGGTCGGATCGTACCCGGGACCAGGCGCACCTGCAGGTGTGTGGTGCGCGAGGAGTGCGTAGGTCTAGGTCGGGTCGGATCCGCCAGGTCCGCGTGGTCAGGCCGCGGACGAGGCGGGTGGGGTCAGTGAGGGACCTCACCCCTGTGCTTACTGAGGCGATAAGAATAAAGCGTAAAAACAACTTATACGGTACCTGCCGGTTGCAATCCCACGATGTGGGACTATCTGGTCTCGCCTTCACGCGCGCCTGCAGAAACCTCGTCGTGCGATTGCCCCGCAGCTGCTGGCTCTGCTAGCGCTCCTCGGCTGGATTCGTTCACCTCGCGACACTTGCGTTAGTATGCAGCACCTGTAGTCTGGAAGACCGGGTGCCTGGAGCTTCGCGGGAGCTTCATCAGAGGTCGTCCATGGCGGCAGCAGCTCGAATCCTGTCGTACACAAAACGCGCCTCTCGGCCAAATCAGAATAGATAGAGACCTTCGCCGTGGCACGGCGAAGGCGGTGGGCAGTGCAGCAGGCCGCAGGTCGGCCTAGGCGTGCGTGCCTAGGTCAACCTGTGGCCGGAGATGGTGGGTTGGTCGGGGGGTGGTTGTGGAGGGCTGGAGTGGTGTGGGCGGGTGGAGTGTGTTCCTGGAGGTGAGGCGGAGCTTTCGAGGTGGTTGGCGAGCCGTGTGGAGGGCTGGAGTGGTGTGGGCGGCTCGCCGGAGTGCGGTCGGAGGCGAAGACGATGGAGGTGGTTAGCGTCTGTCGAGGGTCGATCAAGGGAGATAACAGGGGGAAAAGAGAGAGGAGAGGATGGAGAACGTATCTGGGGTTGTCTGGAGTGAAGGGAGGCAGTGGAGAGGACGGCTCGTGACTGCCGTCGTCGGGGAAGAAAGACCCTGGGGGAGGAAGCGGCGACGAAGATGAGGTCAGGAGCTTGCGCGCAGGGTACAGCGCGCCGCGGGAGGAAGAGGCGGAGAGGACTCTGCTGCTGGTATGGCAGCAGAGTGACGAGAAGGAGGGAAAGCGGTCGCCGGAGCTTGTGGGTCGTTTGGCCGGAGATAGGAGAGAAGAAATTTGGAGGGGATCTCCGTCAAAATCAAGCTTAGCCTCTTCGGCCGGAGTTGTGGGTTCTTATATAGGCGCTGGACTTGGTGTGCAGGGCGTGAAGGGCACGTGATTGCCTGAGGTTGGTCGCCGGAGATGGAAAGGAGTTAGGATACCCAAATCTCTCGTGCGTTCGCACGAGAGATTGGGTTCACACCAGGGATCGATATCGGTCTTAAATGGAAGGCAATTCTTCAGAGAATTCTCCTTCCATTTCTGGGAGGGAATCTCTGAGGGATTAGAGAGCAATCCCTCTCCGAACCTCGCCGGAGCTCGGTTCTGCCCTAGCAATGGCGGCAGGACCGGTTTGCAAAGGAGGCGAAGAACCTAGGGGGTTCTCTGCAACGGTATTCAAAAGATAGGGACCAATTTGTGATTTGGGTGTACTAAATTGCAAAGTAGGTCAAGATGACCTCTCCTTAGGTCCAAATTTTGGTATAAACCTAATTTGGACCTAAGGAATCCAATGGAGAAGTTAGATTTCAGGTTTGACCTCGTTTGACTCGATATTTTGCGTAAAAACCCAAATTAGGTTAATTGAAGAGCTAGGACCCTAATCTAGGTCAAACTAGGTTCCAAAGGCCAAATTAAGTGTTCTAAACCCTCGAGTATGTTTTTCCATGATTTGTAGAGGGTTTACTTGCTTTTTGTTCTGACCGGAACCTTGTTAATTTAAGCGGGTCTGTTTTAGGGTTACCAAGTGTCTTTTAGTTCTTAGATTGCACATGAACCCATTTCTGATTGACTCAACCCACTTTTTATCTCATTTAGACCATTTGACCTATGTTTTGCCTCTAAGAAATCCTGTTTATCTACTGCAATGGTAAAATTGCAGTTTTAACCTTTATTTCATGTTTTCTTCTCAGAGCACTTGTTCCTTCAGTTAGGCCTTCTTCTAGGTTATGTAGGAGCTTTTATCTACTTTATTGGGTCAAAATGAGCTAGTTATGGCTCATGATGAGGCTCTCATCAGTACCGACCCGCTGCCTCCCACCCGACCCAGAGCACGACTACTTCTTCTGTACCGAGGACTGAGGGGCGTGTCAATGCCCTAACTCACAGAGATGCTAGAGCTTCAAGTTCCGTAGTGGTAGGTATGGTTACTGTTTCCGGTAGGCTCGTCTGGACACCTTTTAATTCCGGAGCCACGCATTCGTTTGTTTCTACTAGTTTTGCTGTCTTCACGGGGATGAGCAGTGTGCTTCTAGAGGAGCCCTTCCTGATTAGGGGCCCAGGTGGACAGGTGTTTGTTGCCGAGGAGGTTTTCACTAACTGTGAGGTCACGATAGGGGGACACCGTCTTCCGATAGACCTGATCATGATCCCGATGGAGGACTTCGGTTTGATCTTGGGGATGGACTAGTTGGTCGCATACCATGCCCTTGTAGACTTTTTTGGGAGGAAGATTATTTTCTCCATACCACAGCTGCCTCCCTTCGAGTTTCACGGCCAGCCAGTAGATGGAGGATTCAGGTGCATCTCCTCACTTCGAGCAGCAAAGCTACTAAGCGAGGGGTGCGAGGGCTTCCTTTCTTGCCTTCTAGCAGAGCCCAGATTCATGGACAATATACAGAGTATTTCGGTGGTCTGTGAGTACCCCGACGTCTTTCTAGAGGAGCTGCCAGGACTGCCATCTGAGCGTGAGATCGAGTTCGAGATCTCACTGATACTGGGGACCAGCCCCATTTCTACAGCACCGTATCGGATGGCCCCGCTTGAACTGCGAGAGCTCAAGTCACAGCTACAAAACCTGCTAGAGAAGGGCTTCGTAAGGCCCAGTGCCTCCCCGTGGGGTGCCCCCATCCTATTTGTGAAAAAGAAGGATGGTACTCTTCGACTGTACATCAACTACAGATAGCTGAACCGGGTCACCGTTAAGAACAAGTACCTATTACCACACATAGATGACCTTTTCGACCAGCTAAGGGATCCCACGGTATTCTCCAAGATAGATCTGAGATCAGCTTACCATCAGCTGAGGATTAGGGAGACCAACGTCTCCAAGACAGCCTTTCGCACATGGTACAGTCACTACGAGTTCTTGGTCATGCCGTTTGGGTTGACCAACGCCCTTGCCGCTTTCATGGACCTGATGAACCACGTCTTCTGGCCGTATCTAGATTAGTTCGTAGTTGTATTCATTGATGACGTACTCATTTACTCTCGAGACCAGACACAGCATGAGCAACACCTTCACATGGTCTTAGATACTCTAACGACACAGGCTGTATGCCAAATACAGCAAGTGCGAATTTCGGTTGAAATAGGTCACCTTCATAGGCCATGTGATCTCAAAAGATGATTTAGTTGTGGATCTGGCCAAGGTAGAGGCAGTACTCAGGTGGGAGAGGCCGCGTTCGGTGACAAAGATTTGCAGTTTCCTAGGGTTGGCTAGTTACTACAGACGATTTATCTGAGGATTCTCGCAGATTGCACGTCCACTAACTCAGTTAACTTGGAAGAACGTACCCTTCACCTGGACAGACGAATGTGAGTCTTGCTTTCAGGAGCTGAAGGAGAGGTTGACCTCAACTCTTGTACTCACCATCCCTAACAGCAGTGGTGGATTCGTCGTCTAGACAGACGCCTCGATGCAGGGATTGGGGGGTGTGCTTATGCAACGGGGTCACGTTGTCACATACGCTTCGCAGCAACTGAAGCCCCACGAGCACAACTACCCCACCCATGACCTAGAGCTGGCAGTGGTCGTCCTCACATTGAAGACCTAGAGGCACTATTTGTACGGAGAAACGTTCAAGATTTTCATTGATCATAAGAGCCTCAAATATCTGTTTGACCAGAAGGAGCTCAACATGAGGCAAAGACGTTGGTTGGAGCTCCTGAAGGACTACGATTGCAGCATCTCCTACCACCCAGGAAAGGCCAATGTGGTGGCTGACACCTTGAGCCGAAAGGTGCCCACCCACTTGGCTTGCTTACGAGCATAAAGTTGGAAACTCATGAGGGAGTTGAGCAGCTGGCCACCCCAGGAGTCACAGGGGTATTGCGAGACAGTGACAATGGCAAGGCAGACACAACCAGAGCTGATGGATCGCATCATGATTGGACAAATGATGGACCCATATCTACGGGCGCAGCGAGACTGAGTATTGGGAAGGAACCCAGGAGAGTTCTCATTCACTGACGGAGTCCTACGTATAAGGGGATGCTTGTGTGTTCTTAGAGATGAGGAGCTGTTGAGGGAGCTCCTGACTGAGGCACACAAATCCAGACTTACCATACATCTCGAAAACACGAAAATGTATCACGACCTACGACGTGATTTTTGGTGGAGAGGCATGAAGCAGGATGTTGGCCTTTTCGTTCAGCAGTGTCTAATATGCCAGCAGGTGAAGGCCGAGCACCAGAGGCCTGCAAGGCCATTGCAGCCACTTCCCATTCCAGAATGGAAGTGGGAGAGTGTCACTAAGAACTTGGTAGCGAGGTTACCTATGACACAGAGAGGACACGATGCAGTTTGGGTGATTGTAGATAGATTAACAAAGACAACACGGTTTCTGCCAATCTGAGTCACTTTTGGACCAGCACAGTTAGCAGAGAGATACATCAGAGACGTGGTGCACCTTCACGAGATCCCCCGTGGGATTATTTCAGATAGGGACACTCGTTTCACTTCCCAATTCTAGGCAGAATTTCAACAACCTTTGGGGACTCATCTGAAGTTTAGTACAGCCTATCACCCCCAGACAGACAAACAGTCGAAGCGCACCATTCAGACCCTTGAGGACCTTCTGTGCCCTTGCGTACTGGACTAGAGAGGCTCCTGGGAGGAGCATTTTCCCCCGGCAGAGTTCGCATACAACAATAGTTACCACTCGAGCATCGGCATGGCACCATATGAAGCCTTGTACAGGAGGAAGTGTACGACTCCCTTGAGTTGGGTTGAGGTGGGGACCAAGTGGGAGGTTGGTCCTCGTCTAATACGCTAGAGTCAGGAGGTGATTGAGCAAATCCATCGACAACTACGTACTGTCCAGAGTAGGCAAAAGAGCTACGCTGACCTGAAGTGTAGGGAGGTACAATTTGAGGTTGGAGATCATGTTTTCCTCTGTGTTTTGCTGATGAAAGGCTTGCAGCGGTTTGGAGTGAGAGGGAAGCTTGCACCGAGATTTATGGGACCCCTTGAGGTATTAGAACGGGTAGGACCCGTCGCTTACCGGCCTGCCCTTCCTCCCCAGCTCTCTGGAGTGCACAATGTATTTCACGTTTCCAACCTTAGGAGATATATCACCAATCCCAGCCATGTCCTTAGCCACGAGAGCATCGAGGTAGGAGACGACCTGACCTATCCCGAGAAACTGGTACAGATACTAGACCGAGCCATCCAGAGTCTGAGATGGAAGGAGGTACCCCTGGTGAAAGTCCTGTGGAGAAGCTAGTGGTACGAGGAGGCGACTTGGGAGCCTGAGTCGGCAATGCGAGAGCAATACCCGAAACTTTTCGAAGGTATGTCTCTTCGGACCTACGTCGGTCCTCTATAAGTTTGTTATACACCACTACATTATCTTTCGCACCCTAGTTAGCTTAAGTTTCGGGGATGAAACTTCCTTTAAGTTTGTTATATTGAAAAGACCCATCACCCTTTTGTCATTTAAGACGTCTAAGAAGATCACCAGACGTCTATCCATATGTCTGGAAAGATCAACGGACGTTTGAAAATACTTTTTCTCTTCAACACGTACCATACGTACGCCATGCCTTCTCCCTCACCCGCGCCTCACCGCACCTTCCCTTGCGATGCCACTCCGCACCATCCCTCGCCACCTCGTCCCCCGTACCTCCTCTCCCTTTACAACCTCTCCTCCCCCTCCTCTTCGTCGCACACCACATAGCAGGATGAGAGAGCAGGGAGTCGAGCGAGAGGAAGAGAAAGTAGGGAGCCAGAGCAAGAGCGAGCGGAGAGCGAAGAGCCAATCGTGAGTCTGAGCACGAGAGCGGTGGGTGCTGCACCATTCTGCTGCAGCGCCTACAGGTGAGGGAAGCCAGAGCGGTTCCGCGGAAGTCATTTTTCCGCAGAATCAGGCATCCGGAGCGACACCCAGACGTCCTAGTGTACGATATCCGAAGGTAAAGTGAGACGTCTAGTAGAGATCGACTTTCCGTATTTTCTCTCTGCCAAAGTTCTGACAGTGTACGATATGTGTCAAAATTTGGAAGGCAAACTGAGGTAGTTTCAGACGTCCGAGAGCACCTCCAAACGTCTGACGGAACCCTTGGATGTCGACACTGAGTTCCAGACGTCTGATAGGGGAACACCGAGAGAGGTATCCCTGAGAACTGTTTCAAGACGTCTGGGACCTTTCCCAGACGTCTGATTTCTATTTGACCACGTGTTTTTGGGCCTGTGCAAGGCCCTAATGTCATCAGTTTTTCGCAAACAAAACGTCTCTATTTTCCATACGAGTTTCTCTATGTAATGATACCTTGTTTGTATCATTCTGAACCTTTTGGCCTATCGATCCATGTTTTAGGTCTCCAGTCCATCGAGTGTACGGGACCTGCGGAGACGTCGGGAGCTACTGTACGAGCCCCCATTCCACCCGGTTACCCAGGTAGAGTGGTTATAACCATAAATCTCTAAATTAATACATGCAAGTAATTAATCCTAGGACTTGACATGAACCCTACGAAGAAGTAAAACTCTAGAATATATTCCTGAACCCTAAGTTCTGGCATGAACACTAGGGCTAAAGGAAAATACACGTGAATGATTGAGTAATCAAAATCTTCCTATATTATCTAAAATGGACCTATACTGTGATAAAAATGGAAATTGAACTACTTGTTCCGTACATTCCAACTCGGATGTGGAAAAACTTATGTATGAACCCTATGGGGAATGTCGACAAGAATACCGTAATACGGAAAACCAGATGGTTCTGGAAATTGCCGCCCATGGGCAGCTGTTAAGGGAAGTGAGCTGACCTTCATGTATATGGTACCGAAGAGAGCAACTATCCCTTATAGTGTAGAGGGGAGCTTGCCGCCCTTGGGTTGAGACCCGGGGTGGGTTTGGCCACTCTACGTCGATTTTTTCTAGCCCTCGAGTACATGGTACCGAGGTGAGCTACTTAGTGTAGGGGGGAGCTAACCACCCCAGGGAGCCTGGGGCTAGGTTTGGCCACCCTACACCGACTCTTGTTAGCCTGTTGGGCAAACCGGGATAGTCAAATGAGGGTACGCAGACTGAGGAGGGGCGAGACCCCTGTTCTATTTTGAGAGGGCATGGCCCTATACTATTCCGCACTGTACGTTGAGGCGTACCCGCTAGCGGAAACGACTGACCGCGTGCCAGTGAGGGGTATCTACCCACGCGTTTATCACGTGTGCCGAAGTCACTGCTACGTCACGACCGTGACCTTGGGGTGGTAGACCGAGTGGACTACCACGGAGGGACTCCCCCGACTAGGAGAGTACCACGTGGGCATCCTACATCACGGGAAGCTGCAAGCAAAATCGTTCCTGTAGGGAACAAGAAGATTAATTAATGTGATGAATCCTGATTAAGGAACTCTACGCACCAACATGTACAAGATAGTTGGAAACAGAAAATTTTATGTTAAACTACTTAATTGTATGTTACTTCTTAGCCACCACTCTACTCAGCGTTAGTTGACTCCAGATGTATAATTTTGTACAGGTCAGGGATTTGAGCAGCCCGAGCTACCAGCTGCTGAGGATGCTGGGCTTAGTCGAGCCTAGCTTTAGTTCTACTGTTTGGTGTAGTGAGTTTCTATAACCTTGTTTCTGCTATATGTACTCATTTTTGTGTGATGGTTGTATTATGACATGTAATATTACTATTTCTTTCTTTCTGCTTAGCTACTGTACTTGTGTGATTGTGGTTGTTGAATGTTATTTGGTTATTTCTTGTTGGACGACTGGGTCTTGGGATTAGTCGAGGCGAGCCAGTCTCAGGTCCTGTAGGGATCTGGGATTGGATCGTGACATATATGAAACCCCTGAAGTTACCCAATTTCTCTCGTGTGGTTGAGGTAGCCATGACTAATGAGGAGACCAACCCGGCCATGCAAGACACTGACAGCGAACGGAAGAGGCCCTACCAGCCAGAGTACTCACAGGGTCGTCGAGAGAGGAGGCACACGGTGGTCGCAGGAGAGTAGTCTCATTCTGTGGGGCCACCAGTGGCCTATGGGAGCCCCAAACAAGGACCAACTGCCAGCACCGAACCGACTGAGGGAAGAGGCCATGTTCCTCTCTGCTACCAATGTGGCCAGCCGTGCCACATCAGGAGAGACAGCCCATCTAGGTCTGGAGCATAGCAGATGCTCCCCGCATCGACTGTTAGAGGCCGAGCTGGTGACCACGGTCACCAAGTATGTGGAGGAGGACAGCAGTCACGAGGAGGGTGCCGACCAGCTGCTACCCGCCCAACCCAGAGCGTGGCTGCTTCGTCTGCTCCTAGGATAGAGGGGTGCATCAATGCCCTAACACACAAAGACGCTAGGGCTTCAGGTTCTGTGGTGGCAGGTATGGTTACTGTTTCTAGCAGATTAATCTATGTTCTTTTTGATTCTGGTGCCACGCATTCTTTTGTCTTCTCGAGTTTTACCATCAGTTTGGGACCGGGCAGTGTACTGTTAGAGGTTTCGTTTCTGATTAGAGGGCCAGGTGGACAGTTGTTCATAGCAGAGGAGGTCTTTACAGACTGTGAGGTGGCCATAGGGGGACACAGTCTTCCCGCCAACCTAATTGTGATCCCGATGGAGGACTTTGGTGTGATTCTAGGGATGGACCGGTTGTCTGCCTATCACACTTTGGTAGACTATTTTGGGAGGAAGATCGTCTTCTCCATACTAGGGTTGCCTCCCTTCGAGTTTCACGGCCAGCCGATGGATGGAGGTTTTAGGTGCATCTCCGCTCTTCAGGTAGCAAAGCTTTTGGGACAGGGGTGTGAGGGCTTCTTGGCTTGTGTTGTAGCAGAGCCTAGTCCCGTGGCTAACTTTCAGAGTATTCCAGTGGTCTGCGAGTACCCTGACATTTTCCCAAAGGAGTTTCCAGGACTACCGCCTGAGCGTGAGATCGAGTTTGAGATCTTGCTAGTACCAGGGACCAACCCCATTTCTACCGCACCTTACAGGATGGCGCCGATTGAGCTGTGAGAGCTCAAGTCACAGTTACAAGACCTGTTAGAGAAGGGCTTTGTGAGGCCCAGTGTGTCCCCTTAAGGAGCCCCTATGTTGTTTGTGAAGAAGAAGGACGGTACCCTATGACTTTGTGTCGACTATCGATAGTTGAATCGGGTCACCGTCAAAAACAAGTACCTGCTGCCTCGTATCGATGACCTCTTTGACCAGTTGAGAGACGCCACAGTTTTCTCTAAGATAGATCTGAGGTCAGGTTACCACCAATTGAGGATCAAGGAAACTGACGTCTCCAAGATAGCTTTCCATACATGGTACGGGCATTACGAGTTCTTAGTCATGCCGTTTGAGCTTACCAACGCCCCCGCTGATTTCATGGACATGATGAACCGTGTTTTCAGACCGTATTTAGACCAGTTTGTGGTGGTGTTCATCGACGATGTCCTAATATATTCACGGGATCAAGCACAGCATGGACAGCATTTACGCATGGTCCTGGATACCTTGAGACAACGCAAGCTGTATGCCAAGTACAGCAAGTGCGAGTTTTGGCTGAGGCAGGTGACTTTCTTGGGCCACGTGATATCGGGAGACGGATTGGCTATGGATCCAACCAAGGTTGAGGCCATGCTCAGGTGGGAGAGACCACCCATAATGACAGAGGTATGAGTTTTCTGGGATTGGTAGGCTACTATCGGCGGTTTATCAAAGGGTTCTCTCAGATCGTGCATCCTATGACTCAATTGACCTGGAAGGACGTGCCCTTTACCTAGATCGGCAAGTGCGAGGCGTGTTTTCAGGACTTGAAGGAGAGACTGAATTCAGCTCTTGTACTTACCATTCAAGACAGTAGTGGCGGGTTCATGGTTTACACCGATGCATCATTGCAGGGGTTGGGTGGTGTGCTCATGTAGAGGGGTCACATTGTCGCTTACGCTTCGCGGCAACTGAAGCCCCATGAGAATAATTACCCCACTCATGACTTAGAGCTGGCAGTAATTGTCTTCGCGCTAAAGACATAGAGGCACTACTTGTATGGTGAGACATTTGAGATCTTCACTTATCACAAGAGCCTCAGGTACCTATTTGACCAAAAGGAGCTCAACCTGAGATAGAGGCATTGATTAGAGCTCCTGAAGGACTACGACTGTAGCATCTCCTACCACCCAGGGAAAGCCAATGTGGTGGCCAATGCCTTGAGCCGGAAGGCGTCCGCCCACTTGGCCAGCTTGTAGGCACAAAGTTGGAGACTCATGGATGAGGTGGGAAGTTGGCGACCCTGGGAGTCACAGGGATACTGCGGGGCAGTGACAGTGACATGACAGGCACGACCAGAGCTAATAGACCGCATCATTGCAGGACAGATGGCCAATCTGTACTTACAGACACTGCGAGACAAGGTGTTGACAGGGGACCTAGGAGACTTTTCCTTCTCATAAGAGATACTGCACATGAGGGGATGCCTATGCGTTCCTAAAGATGAGGAGTTGTTGAGAGAGCTCCTGACTAAGACGCATAGATCCCGGTTCACCATACATCCTGGAAATACAAAGATGTACCATGATTTACGAAGCGACTTCTGGTGGAGAGGGATAAAGCGGGATGTTGGTGAGTTTGTCCAATAGTGCTTGGTATGCCAGCAGGTGAAAGCCGAGCACCAGAGGCCTGCAGGGCCATTACAGCCACTTACCGTGCTAGAGTGAAAGTAGGAGAGCATCACCATGGACTTAATGGTGGGTCTACCAGTTACCCAGTGGGGACACAACGCAGTTTGGGTGATAGTAGACTGGTTGACGAAGACGGCACGATTCCTGCGAATCTGAGACACTTTTGGGCCAGCACAGCTAGTAGAGAGATACGTCAGGGATGTGGTGCATCTGCATGGAGTCCTTCGTGAGATCATATCCGACAGGGATACTCGTTGCACTTCCCAGTTCTGGGCAGAGTTTCAGCAAGCATTAGGGACCCATCTGAGGTTCAGCACCGCATACCACCCCCAGACCGACGGGCAGTCAGGGTGCACCATACAGACACTTGAGAACCTCCTACACGCTTGTGTACTAGACTGAAGAGGCTCCAAGGAGGAGCATTTTCCCTTGGAAGAGTTTGCATACAATAACAACTATCATTCGAGCATCAACATGGCACCTTACGAGGCTCTATACGGACAGAGGTGTACCGCACCCTTGAGTTGGGTCGAGGTGGGGACCAAGTGGGAGGTGGGCCCCAGGCTGATCCGACATAGTCAGGAGGTGATAGAGTAGATTCACAAGTGATTCCACACTGTCAGGAGAAGACAGAAAAGCTATGTCGATAAGAAGTGCAGGGAGGTACAATTCGAGGTTGGGGATCACGTCTTTCTCCATATTTCACCCATGAAGGACCTGCAGAATTTTGGGGTGAAAGGGAAGCTTGCATCGAGGTTTGTGGAACCCTTTGAGGTTTTGGAGCGAGTTGGACCCGTTGCTTACCGACTTTCCCTTCCTCCCCAGTTCTCTGGAGTGCACGACGTGTTCCATGTGTCCAACCTCAGGAAGTATGTCACCGATTCCAGCCACGTTCTCAGCCACAAGAGCGTCGAGGTGGGAGACAACCTGACCTATCCTGAGAGACCAGTACAGATATTAGATAGAGCCATCCGGAGTCTGAGACAGAAGCAGGTACCACTAGTGAAGGTCTTATGGAGAAGCTAGCGATATAAGGAGGCCACTTGGGAGCCTGAGGTGGCAATGCGAGAACACTACCTAAAGCTTTTTTAGGGTATGTCTTTTTAAATGTACTTCGATCCTATTTAAGTTTGTTATACATTTTTACACAACTTTCTCCGTGCCCTACTTGGCTCAAGTTTTGGGGACGAAACTTCCTTTAAGTTTGTTAAGTTGAAATGATTCGTTGCCTTTTTGGGTCATTTAAGATGTCTGGATAGGGAGTCAAATGTCTGAAAGTAGAAAAACCGTACCTACTATCTTCTTTTCGAGCTCGCACGCACACACGCACACCCCCTCTCCTCACCCCAAACCCTAACCCTTCTCCTATTTAAACCCCACACCCACACCACTCTCCCCATCCCCACCGACCACCACCACCATTCTTCCCTCTAGCCAGTCGCCACCTTCCAGGCTTCCTTACAGCACGGCGAGAGGAGAGGAAGAAGAGAGAGAGAGACGAGACACGAAGGAGGAGAGGGGAGCGAGAGCGTGGGAGGATCTCATGAGGGAGCTACAGGGAGCACGGAAGAGCTCGTGCGCGAGGTGGAGGAGCTCGCAAAGTTGGGCTTCGCAACCTCCTGAAGCTATCGGCGTCGCAGCTACAGGTGGTGCGGAGGGGTTCCACACGGAGAAGAAGGCTCGCAGAGGTTCTGTGTACTTGATATTTTCCAGTATCAGACATCTGGAGCACACCCCAGACATCTGGAAAATCAGGAGGACGTCCAGAGCTAAAGCCGGACATCTGAAAGCACGCTCAATGCTAAGGTACGTGCTTTTGTGCGGTTTATGGCCATGCAAGCCTTACCGCAGGAGATTTTGTCCAGCCTTTTTTTTTTAGCTGCACATACGTATGCAGGGGGCAAGGCGTTGGAAAGGTGCGGGGTGCACCCTTTGAGGTACTTTTGGACATCTAGACATGTCACCAGACGTCTGACCGTACCTCCAAACGACCAAAAAGAAAGTCCGATGTCTGGAACTCACCTCAGACGATCGTGGAAGGGTCCGGATGTCTGAGGTAGCAGTAGGAAACCCAAGGTGAGTATTGACGTCTTTTAAGACGTCTGGGAGATTTTGGACAGTATGAGTGTTTTTTGCCCGTTTAGGATCCAAATGGAATCCGATTTCGCAAATGAATTACGGTTGTTTTTCGCTTGAGTTTCTCTATGAGTTAGTGTCACTTGAATATGGTTTTGGACTCGTTTGATGCGGTTGGTTAATTGTATAGGTCTCTGTAACGACCCGGTTCCCGAGTCCCTACGAGACACGAGAACCGGACCGACTCGACTAATCCCAAGACCCAGTCGTCCAACGAGGAAGTAACCAAAAGACAGTAAAATAAACCACATTCAGCATGAATATAACTAACAGTAAGAAAGTACGGCAGTAAGGAAAGAAACTACTACAGTAGGCACCACCACAACAGTAAAACAACATTTATCATATAACAAAAACTGCAGGTAAAGAAGGTACAGCGGAAACAAAACTACTCACTAGAACAGAAACAAAAAGAAGGTACAAAGCTGTGGTAACTCTACTGGACCCTACTCAGCCCAGCGTCCTCTGCAGCCGCCGACCCTGGCTGCTCAACACCTGGTCCTGAAAAAGGTAACGAGTGTAACACGTCAGCAAAACGCTGAGTAGAGTGGCAACTAACTAAAGGCAACAGTAGAGTGTACAGTAGCTATTATGTTCTATTACTTCCTTTATTTACATCTTTCAATTTTTCTCACTATTTCATTTATTCCTCAGATCCTTTACTTGATCTCGAATGTCCTCGTGGGACGATCTTGATTGCAGTCTTTTCCAAAAGTAGAAGTAGCACGTGGTGCTCTCCTGGCCGGGAGAGTCCCCCGTGGTGATCCTACCCTCAGTCAACCACCCCAAGGTCACTGACAGACGTAACGGTGACTACGGCACGCGCGATAAACGCACAGGTAGCTAGCCCGCACTGGCACGCGGTCAGTCGTTTCCGTTAACGGGTGCGCCCAAAGCACAGCACGGAACCAGGGCAGAGCCCTCTCAGTAACAGGGGTCCAACCCCTCCACAGTAACCAAACCGGGGCCTTGCCCCTCCACAGTCCGCGCACCCTCGCCTGACTACCCTGGTTTGCCCTAGTGGGCCTAACAAGTCGGTGAAGGAGGCTAGCAGAACCCCGGGGCCCGTGGGGTAGCTAGTACTCTCCTAACACTACTAGCTCTCCTCGGTACTACGTACACGAGGGCCAACAAGTCGGTACAGAGCGGCCAAGCCTAACCCCGGGTCCCTGGGGCGGCTGGCCCCACTCTGGACTAAACAGGTACAGGTACTTCCCTTGGTACTGCGTACCCAAGAGACAATACAACTACATCTCAGTTCCATTCCCTTTTCCTTTCCAGGAGTTCCACTCCTAATTCCCCGTAGGGTTCCAGCTCTTTATCTCAGAACATCATATGTTTCACTTTCCAGATTCACGTTCTCAAAATCCATGATCTCAAACATGTTTCTTTATTCATAACAGGCAGCTTTATATATTCCTTTCCATTTTTCCAAGACTGCAGTAATATACATTCCACTAGTTTTTCCATCCTAGGATTCATACCATATCCTAGGATCTATCATACAATCTAGTTTTCCGGCCCTAGGATTCATGCAACACCTAGGAGCTATCATTCCATATATTTCTCATTCCTAGGATTCATGCAATGCCCTAGGTTCTAGTTATGGTTCCATACTTTAACAGATTTTATTAATACTTAAAGCCACTCTACCAGGTACAACGGGAGTAATGGGGGCGTGATCGGGAATCCCGCGTGCCTCCGCGACTCTCAAGACTGCAACCGAACGAGGTCCTATCACAAGGATCAAACACAAGGAGTATCTCAGAACAGTGTATAGCTACTGTAGGTGGGTAGAGGAATTTATTCTGAAACGAACGCAACTCGAATCGCGGAAAACGGAGCCCAAACGGGCCCTAAACGGGTCGAGAAAGACGATACTGTGCAAAATCAGACGTCTGGAACTCCTTCCAGACGTCTTAAACGGTGGATCAGAGAATTACCTGTTCAGCTTGGTTCCCCGGACGTCCAGAAGTCTGCAGGGACGTCTGCCCTAGATCCAAGACGTCCGATGGTCCCTCCGGACGTCTGGAGGTCACTCCCGCCGTCTGGTACAACTTCCAGACGTCTGATTCGCAAAGGATGACGAATCAGACAACCTGCGCACAGCCAGCCCCCCTCCCTCAGTACGGTCAGTCGACAAAAAGGGTGAAGAAAGCGGAAACTCACTTTCAGACGTCTGTATGATCTCACAGACGTCGACATTGCCGTCTGGATATCAATCCAGACGTCTGATTCTGGAAATTTTTCCAGAATCAGAACCTTGCTCGGCCTCCGCTCGCGACGCCGCCCGCGTCGCACCTCGCGCGTACGCTGCTCTGCCCGCAGCAGGTCCCTCTCCGCGACGCTCTGCGCCCCCTGCGCCCTCCGCCGGCCGGCCAAGCCGCTCCTGGCGAGCTCGCCCTCACGGCAGAGCCCCGCCCTCGCACGCCGCAGCTCCTCCGCGCTCACTGCGGCTGCCGCTGCCGCTGCGCCCTCGCGTCCGCTCGCTCTCGCGCACAGGCAGGAGAAGGAGGAAGATGGTGGAGACGGGAGGGGAGGCGCGCCCCCCCCCTTTTAGCGCCGCGCGGAGAGGAGAGAGAAGGCGGTCGCAGCCGCCTGCAGCCGCAGAGAAAGAGGGCAGAACGCAGGTCTGCGCGCACAGGCGCGCAGACGAATATCCCGTGCGAGCATAACTGTTCGCCAGACGTCTGTAAACTATCCCGGACGTCTGGTCAGACGTCTGGATGTGATCCCAGACGTCTTGACAGACGTCTGGGCCACCTCCCAGACGTCTTAAAAGACGTCTGAGGCACGCGCTCGTTACAATATAACAAACTCAAAGGAAGTTTCGTCCCCGAAACTTGCGCCAACTAGGGTGCGGGAAGAAGATGTCCAAATAACCATAACAAACTCAAAGAGGACCGAAGCCGGTCCGAAAAGCCGTACCCGCGAAAAGCTCTGGGTACCGCTCCCGCATTGCCGCCTCAGGCTCCCAGGTAGCCTCCTCGTACCGCTGGCTCCTCCACAAAATCTTTACCAGGGGTACTTGCTTTCGTCTCAACCTGCGGACGGCTCGGTCTAGGATCCGTACTGGCCACTCGGGGTAGGTCAGGTCGTCGCTCACCTCGACGCTCTCGTGACTCAGTACGTGGCTAGGATCGGCTACGTACTTCCTGAGGTTGGACACGTGGAACACGTCGTGCACACCAGAAAGCTGCGGGGGAAGGGCAAGTCTGTAAGCAACGGGTCCAACCTGCTCCAGGACCTCGAAGGGCCCCACGAACCTCGGCGCGAGCTTCCCTCTCACCCCAAACCGCTGTAAGCCCTTCATGGGCGAAACACGAAGAAAGACGTGGTCCCCAACCTCGAACTGCACCTCTCTGCGTCTGCGATCTGCGTAGCTCTTCTGTCTGCTCCTGACAGTGCGGAGTCGTCTGTGGATCTGCTCAACTACCTCCTGACTCTGCCGGATCAACCTGGGGCCAACCTCCCACTTGGTCCCCACCTCAACCCAACTCAAGGGTGCCGTGCATTTCCGTCCGTACAGAGCCTCGTAGGGAGCCATGCCGATGCTCGAGTGATAACTGTTGTTGTATGCAAACTCCGCCAGGGGCAGGTGCTCCTCCCAAAAGCCCCTCCAGTCTAGTACACAGGCACGCAAAAGGTCCTCAAGTGTCTGTATCGTGCGTTCCGACTGTCCGTCCGTCTGGGGGTGGTAAGCCGTGCTAAACCTCAACCTCGTCCCCAAAGCCTGCTGAAACTCAGCCCAAAACTGGGACGTCAAGCGGGTATCCCGGTCGGATACGATCTCCCGCAGAACTCCGTGTAGTCGCACCACGTCACGGATATACCTCTCGGCCAACTGTGCTGGTCCCAAAGTGACTCGGATCGGCAAGAATCGTGCCGTCTTCGTCAATCTATCCACTATTACCCAGACTGCGTCGTGTCCTCGCTGGGTAACAGGTAAGCCCACCACCAAGTCCATGGTGATGCTCTCCCACTTCCACTCTGGTACTGGAAGCGGCTGAAGCGGCCCTGCAGGCCTCTGATGCTCGGCTTTCACCTGCTGGCACACTAAGCACTGCTGCACGAACTCACCCACATCCCGCTTCATCCCTCTCCACCAGAACTCGCGTCTCAAGTCATGGTACATTTTCGTGTTTCCGGGATGTATGGTGAATCTGGAACCGTGTGCCTCAGTCAGGAGCTCTCTCAACAGCTCCTCGTCTCTGGGGACGCACAGCCGTCCCCTCAAGCGTAACACCTGGTCTGTGAAAGAGAAGTCCCCTGGGTCCCCTGACAGTACTCTGTCGCGCAAAGACTGCAAGTACGGATCGGCCATCTGTCCCGTGATGATGCGGTCTATCAACTCTGGTCTGGTCTGCCGTGTCACAGTCACTGCCCCACAGTACCCTCGTAACTCTAGAGGTCGCCAACTGCCCACCTCCTCCAAAAGGCTCCAACTCTGTAACTGTAGACTGGCCAAGCGTGCGGGCGCCTTACGGCTCAAGGCGTCAGCCACCACATTAGCCTTTCCCGGGTGGTAGGAGATGCTGCAGTCGTAGTCCTTCAGGAGCTCCAACCAACGTCTCTGTCTCATGTTGAGCTCCTTCTGGTCAAAAAGATATCTGAGGCTCTTGTGATCTGTAAAAATCTCGAAGGTCTCACCGTACAAGTAGTGCCTCCCTGTCTTCAGCGCGAAGACAACAGCTGCCAACTCTAGATCGTGGGTAGGGTAGGTATGCTCATGGGGCTTCAGTTGCCGCGAGGCGTAAGCGACCACGTGACCCCTCTGCATGAGCACACCTCCTAATCCCTGCAAGGGAAGCGTCCGTGTACACAACGAACCCGCCACTACTGTCAGGGATGGTGAGCACGGGAGCCGAGGTCAACCTCTCCTTCAGCTCCAGAAAACACGCCTCACAGGCGTCTGTCCAAGCGAAAGGCACATCCTTCCGAGTCAACTGTGTCATAGGACGTGCAATCTGCGAAAACCCTCTGATGAACCGTCTGTAGTAACCTGCCAGTCCCAGGAAACTGCGAATCTCAGTGACTGAACGCGGTCTCTCCCACCTGAGCACTGCCTCGACCTTGGCGGGATCCACCGCCAGGCCGTCTCCAGAGATCACATGACCCAAAAAGGTCACCTCCCTCAACCAGAACTCGCACTTGCTGTATTTGGCGTACAGCCTGCGTCGTCTCAGAGTGTCCAGAACCATCCGCAAGTGCTGTCCGTGCTGCGTCCGATCTCTAGAATAGATGAGTACATCATCTATGAAAACCACCACAAACTGGTCCAAGTACGGTCTGAACACCCGGTTCATCAGGTCCATGAAAGCAGCGGGGGCATTGGCCAGCCCAAACGGCATGACCAAAAACTCGTAGTGTCCGTAGCGGGTGCGGAAAGCTGTCTTGGAGACGTCGGTCTCCCTGATCCTCAACTGGTGGTATCCAGACCTCAAGTCGATCTTGGAAAACACCGTGGCACCCCGCAACTGGTCAAACAAATCGTCAATCCTCGGCAGCGGATATCTGTTCTTGATGGTGACCCTATTCAGCTGTCGGTAGTCCACACAAAGGCGTAGGGTCCCATCCTTCTTCACAAACAGTACCGGGGCTCCCCAGGGAGACGCACTGGGCCTCACGAAACCTTTCTCCAAAAGGTCCTGCAACTGAGACTTGAGCTCTCGCAGCTCAAGCGGTGCCATCCTGTATGGCGCGGTGGAGATGGGGCTGGTCCCTGGTACTAGTGAGATCTCAAACTCGATCTCACGCTCAGGCGGTAGTCCTGGTAACTCGTCTGGAAACACGTCGGGGTACTCTCTGACCACCGGGATGCTCTGGAAGTCTGCCACGGGGCTGGGCTCTGCCACCACACAAGCTAAGAAGCCCTCACACCCCTGGCTCAAAAGTCTCGCCGCCCGAAGTGCCGAAATGCACCTGAAGCCTCCGTCCACTGGCTGCCCGTGAAACTCGAAGGTAGGCAACTCCGGAATGGAGAAGACAATCTTCCTCTCGAAGCAGTCTACCAAGGCGTGGTAAGCGGACAGCCAATCCATCCCCAGGATCACCCCAAAGTCCTCCATCTGTATCATAATCAGGTCAGCTGGCAGGCTGTGTCCCCCGATGCTGACCCCGCAACCCGTGTACACCTCCTCAGCTACAAGCAGCTGACCACTCGGACCTCTGATTACGAACGGGTTCTCTAACAATGTATAATCCTGGTCCAAACTAACTGCGAAACTGTCTGCGACAAACGAGTGCGTAGCGCCGGAATCGAAAAGCGTGTAAACGAGTCTGCCAGAAACTGAAACCATACCTGCTACCACGGATCCCGAAGCTCTGGCGTCCCTGTGTGTTAGGGCGTTGATACGCCCCTCAGCTCTAGGTGCAGACGAAGCAGCCACACTCTGCGTCGGACGGGTAGGTGCTGGCCGGTACCCTCCTCGCGACTGCGATCCTCCTCCTCGCGCCTGGAAACCGCGGCCTCCTGCGCGCCCTCCAGTGCTCTGAGCGGGAAGTATCTGCTGACCTCCTGCCCTAGATGGGCAGTCCCTCCTGACGTGGCCCGGCTGGCCACACTGGTAGCAGAGGGGAACCCGACTCCCGCCCTCAGTGAGTCCCTGCTGTCGGCTAGGCGGGGGTCCGGTGCTGGCGACTGGCCCCTGTCGAGGGCCCCTAAAGGCCACTGATGGCCCTACACAACGTGACGGCTCTCCTGCGGACGCCACGTGTCTCCGTTGAGTTCTCCTAACACGCCTGGTGTGGCGGCGGAAATCTCGTTCCACCACTAACTCCCCTGTCGTACGCTCGGAAGGGGGAGGGGGTGGCGACGTGGGTGGAAGCTGGAATTCTTCTCGAACCACCTCTCGAATCAGTTGGACGAGGTCCCGAGACGGTATACTCAGGAGAAGAGGAGGGGTTGTATGTATTCCAAGCCCGACACATCCGTCCCCCGGGCCCTGACCTCGG
The DNA here is from genome assembly GCA_037157565.1 of Thalassia testudinum. Taxonomy (NCBI): domain Eukaryota; kingdom Viridiplantae; phylum Streptophyta; class Magnoliopsida; order Alismatales; family Hydrocharitaceae; genus Thalassia; species Thalassia testudinum. Next base: position 122,203,558 of record JAZHRO010000036.1, on the reverse strand, counting down.
CCGCGCCTGCGGCTCACCCTCCTAGCTCCACGACGCGGCATCTCCTACAATGGAGACGCGAAACAAAACGGAAACATCAAAACAGACGGTACCTAACAACACTTCTAAGAGCTCATATCAAGAGATATGTTGCGGTGGCTACTCTAGCTATAAACATGTGAATTGGTTATTTTCCAGTCAGTTGATTCACTTCTCGGGACGACCTTGCTCTGATACCATCTTGTAACGACCCGGTTCCCGAGTCCCTACGAGACACGAGAACCGGACCGACTCGACTAATCCCAAGACCCAGTCGTCCAACGAGGAAGTAACCAAAAGACAGTAAAATAAACCACATTCAGCATGAATATAACTAACAGTAAGAAAGTACGGCAGTAAGGAAAGAAACTACTACAGTAGGCACCACCACAACAGTAAAACAACATTTATCATATAACAAAAACTGCAGGTAAAGAAGGTACAGCGGAAACAAAACTACTCACTAGAACAGAAACAAAAAGAAGGTACAAAGCTGTGGTAACTCTACTGGACCCTACTCGGCCCAGCGTCCTCTGCAGCCGCCGACCCTGGCTGCTCAACACCTGGTCCTGGAAAAGGTAACGAGTGTAACACGTCAGTAAAACGCTGAGTAGAGTGGCAACTAACTAAAGGCAACAGTAGAGTGTACAGTAGCTATTATGTTCTATTACTTCCTTTATTTACATCTTTCAATTTTTCTCACTATTTCATTTATTCCTCAGATCCTTTACTTGATCTCGAATGTCCTCGTGGGACGATCTTGATTGCAGTCTTTTCCAAAAGTAGAAGTAGCACGTGGTGCTCTCCTGGCCGGGAGAGTCCCCCGTGGTGATCCTACCCTCAGTCAACCACCCCAAGGTTACTGACAGACGTAACGGTGACTACGGCACGCGCGATAAACGCACAGGTAGCTAGCCCGCACTGGCACGCAGTCAGTCGTTTCCGTTAACGGGTGCGCCCAAAGCACAGCACGGAACCAGGGCAGAGCCCTCTCAGTAACAGGGGTCCAACCCCTCCACAGTAACCAAACCGGGGCCTTGCCCCTCCACAGTCCGCGCACCCTCGCCTGACTACCCTGGTTTGCCCTAGTGGGCCTAACAAGTCGGTGAAGGAGGCTAGCAGAACCCCGGGGCCCGTGGGGTAGCTAGTACTCTCCTAACACTACTAGCTCTCCTCAGTACTACGTACACGAGGGCCAACAAGTCGGTACAGAGCGGCCAAGCCTAACCCCGGGTCCCTGGGGCGGCTGGCCCCACTCTGGACTAAACAGGTACAGGTACTTCACTTGGTACTGCGTACCCAAGAGACAGTACAACTACATCTCAGTTCCATTCCCTTTTCCTTTCCAGGAGTTCCACTCCTAATTCCCCGTAGGGTTCCAGCTCTTTATCTCAGAACATCATATGTTTCACTTTCCAGATTCACGTTCTCAAAATCCATGATCTCAAACATGTTTCTTTATTCATAACAGGCAGCTTTATATATTCCTTTCCATTTTTCCAAGACTGCAGTAATATACATTCCACTAGTTTTTCCATCCTAGGATTCATACCATATCCTAGGATCTATCATACAATCTAGTTTTCCGGCCCTAGGATTCATGCAACACCTAGGAGCTATCATTCCATATATTTCTCATTCCTAGGATTCATGCAATGCCCTAGGTTCTAGTTATGGTTCCATACTTTAACAGATTTTATTAATACTTAAAGCCACTCTACCAGGTACAACGGGAGTAATGGGGGCGTGATCGGGAATCCCGCGTGCCTCCGCGACTCTCAAGACTGCAACCGAACGAGGTCCTATCACAAGGATCAAACACAAGGAGTATCTCAGAACAGTGTATAGCTACTGTAGGTGGGTAGAGGAATTTATTCTGAAACGAACGCAACTCGAATCGCGGAAAACGGAGCCCAAACGGGCCCTAAACGGGTCGAGAAAGACGATACTGTGCAAAATCAGACGTCTGGAACTCCTTCCAGACGTCTTAAACGGTGGATCAGAGAATTACCTGTTCAGCTTGGTTCCCCGGACGTCCAGAAGTCTGCAGGGACGTCTGCCCTAGATCCAAGACGTCCGATGGTCCCTCCGGACGTCTGGAGGTCACTCCCGCCGTCTGGTACAACTTCCAGACGTCTGATTCGCAAAGGATGACGAATCAGACAACCTGCGCACAGCCAGCCCCCCTCCCTCAGTACGGTCAGTCGACAAAAAGGGTGAAGAAAGCAGAAACTCACTTTCAGACGTCTGTATGATCTCACAGACGTCGACATTGCCGTCTGGATATCAATCCAGACGTCTGATTCTGGAAATTTTTCCAGAATCAGAACCTTGCTCGGCCTCCGCTCGCGACGCCGCCCGCGTCGCACCTCGCGCGTACGCTGCTCTGCCCGCAGCAGGTCCCTCTCCGCGACGCTCTGCGCCCCCTGCGCCCTCCGCCGGCCGGCCAAGCCGCTCCTGGCGAGCTCGCCCTCACGGCAGAGCCCCGCCCTCGCACGCCGCAGCTCCTCCGCGCTCACTGCGGCTGCCGCTGCCGCTGCGCCCTCGCGTCCGCTCGCTCTCGCGCACAGGCAGGAGAAGAAGGAGGAAGATGGTGGAGACGGGAGGGGAGGCGCGCCCCCCCTTTTAGCGCCGCGCGGAGAGGAGAGAGAAGGCGGTCGCAGCCGCCTGCAGCCGCAGAGAAAGAGGGCAGAACGCAGGTCTGCGTGCACAGGCGCGCAGACGGATATCCCGTGCGAACATAACTGTTCGCCAGACGTCTGTAAACTATCCCGGACGTCTGGTCAGACGTCTGGATGTGATCCCAGACGTCTTGACAGACGTCTGGGCCACCTCCCAGACGTCTTAAAAGACGTCTGGGGCACGCGCTCGTTACAGTCTCCAGCCAGTCGAGTATGCAGGAGCCACGGAGGCGATGGGATCTGTGATCCGAGCCCCCATTCCTCCCGTGTTTGCTGGTAGAGTGGTTTACATTAATATTAAGATTTGAATAAATGAACTGCATGCTTAGAATAACTTGAATGAACCCTAGGATGCAAATGAACCCTAGCGGAAGAAATTCTTGAAGAAATTCTTCCTTATCGGAAGGACCAATGCCTTACGACGAGCAATTACCACTTTTGCCTAGCGGCCAAGGGAATCATTTCATGGTGCCTGGGAGTGATTCCAACAACTTTTGTGGAAGTGTCCACACCACGAGGTGCCAAAATGGCAACTCATGCAAATTTTCTATCACAGGTTGGTTGAGCAACTCCGTAATCACGTGGATGCCTCTTGCAGAGGCAATTTCCTCAACAGGGATGCAAATAGCGCATACAACCTGTTTGAGGAAATGAGCGAGAACTCAATTAATCACGCCTCCATGGATGCATTCAATCTGTCCCAACAACCTAGGTCAAGTGCTAATGAGATCCAGGATTCTCATTCATTTGACATGGAATTGATTTATAATAAAATGGATAAAATGGATTGCTAAGAGAATGGAAGAATGGATGTCTGGGAATTCAGGAAACACTTCTACACCTACTCAATCCCAAAATTTGGGATTCCATTCCTCACGAGCTCCCATGGGGCGGGAGTTCGTGAACCAACTTGAATCGACTCAACCTGTGAGCTAAAATTTCTCATAACCATATGCGTTCCAAACTGGGGCCTTTGATCCTAGTTTTTCTGATCCTTCTCTCCATCCTCGTCCTATGACGATGCATATGCAATGCAGGAGAATGTTAGGTCCAACCCGTATTCCAACACTTATAACTCAGGTTGGAGGAACCACCTTAACTTCCCCTAGAAAAGTCAGGGGCAACAGACCCAAACTCAACCCAACAACTATGCATCTCAAAGACCTATGGGTCAGGGTCAAGTATACACCCAGTTGCCCCCGAGATCGGTTACTCAGCCATCTTGGAATGCCCAACAACCTGCAGGGCAAGCTGAGTTAAACCGGCAAGTGGTAGAAATGCAAGGGTTCATGCTTCAGCTTATGCAGCAAATGAAGGCATCATTGGATAACCTGCAATCCAGGTTAATTGCTAACACCCGACAACCTGAATCTCTACCATCCCAACCCATACCCAACCCGCGCAATGTGCAAAATCAGAGCAATAGAACCCAAGGGTCTGGGAATTAAAGGGACCCACATGCACATGCTCAAGTGGTTGAGAAAGGTCCCTCATCTTCTTCTTATGGTTATATGACCAACCAAGGCCCTCCAATCTTCACTACCCCACCTCAAGACCCGAACCCATATACCTCTGCAAACTCCGTCAACTTGAGAAGTGGGAAGCAAACCCAGAACCCTGAATTACCTTCTAGAAGTGAAAACCTTGAGGAGCTTGAGAAAGAGAGGAGATGGAAGAAGACAATAAGGCCCAGGGATCAGAAATTGAAAATACCACCCATATCCCGTTCCCTGAGGCCTTATTGAAAACCAAGAAGAAGAAAACCATAGATAGCAACGAGGAGCTCCTGAATTTATTCAAGAGCGTGAGATAAATATTCCGCTCCTCGATGTTATTAAGCACATCCCAGCTAATGCTAAATTCTTGAAAGAATTGTGTACCCAAAAGCGTAAGCCGAGAGAACCCACTCCGAGGAAGGTGATTCTCTCTGAGCAAGCAAGTTTTGTTATCATGCATCACCTTCCTCAAAAGAAGAAAGATCCAGGTGCCCCCTTGATCTCATGCATTATTGGGGAATACACTTTTGATAGATCACTATTGGACCTAGGTGCACCCATCAACCAAATCCCGACTTCTCTTTATGAGAGGTTTGGGTTAGGTGAACTCAGGCCAACCTCAGTAACGCTACAATTAGCAGACCGTTCGGTCACCACACCAAGAGGCATTATTGAGGATGTAATTGTCAAGGTAAAGGATTTCTATTTTCCCGTAGATTTCTTCGTCCTTGACATGGATGTACCTAACAATTTGAGGAACACGCCCATCATTCTGGGGCATCCGTTCCTAGTTACCACCAAGGCCAACATAAATTGTGAAAGTGGTAGTATGGAGATCGCCTTTGGGGATAAGAAGCTAACTCTAGATATTTTTAAGGCGATAAGAGGATTTGAGGATTGTGGATTCATTGAGGAGCTCGAGGATCAGGATCTTGAGACTTGTATGACAATCAGTGCACTCGAGGACTCCAACAGCTTTAGTGAACTCAACCCACAACCCTCTGTGGTAGACCTGCTACATCCTAAAGAGGATGTTGATTTTGTTCATTCCCAGCCTCTTCCACTGGATCATCCCAATGAATCTTCGTCAGCATCCTCCCTACCTTCTATTCTAAACCCACCTCAGCTTGAACTAAAACCATTGCCCAAAAATTTGAAATATGATTTCTTGGGACCTGAAAGCACGCTCCCTGTGATCATTAGTGCTGATTTGACTAAGGAGCAAGAATCGAGGTTAATTAAGGTCCTTAAGAACAACAAGGAGGCAATTGGTTGGACCATCCACAACCTTAGAGGGATCAAGCCATCTTATTGTAATCATCGTATTTTTATGGAAGATGGATCTCGCCCTTCTTGTGAGATGCAAAGGAGACTAAACCCAAATATGCAAGAAGTGGTCAAGAAGGAGATAATCAAGTGGCTCGATGCTAGGCTTATTTACCCAAACTCGGATAGTCCATGGGTTAGCCCCATTCAGATTATACCCAAGAAGGCGAGAATAACCACTACGACTAACGAGAAAGGGGAAACCTTCACCACTCGTTCAGCTTCTGCTTGGAGAGTCTGTATTGACTATAGGAAGCTGAATACAGCCACTAAAAAGGATCACTTTCCTTTGCCATTCATCGATCAAATTCTTGAGAGGTTAGCTGGGCAAAAATACTTTTGCTTCCTAGACGGTTATTCAGGATATAACCAAGTCCCTATCCATCCCGAAGACCAGGAAAAGACAACCTTCACATGTCCCTACGGAACCTTTGCATTCCGTAGAATGCCATTCGAGCTTTGCAATGCACCTGCGACTTTTCAAAGGTTCATGCTGGCCATCTTTTCTAACATGGTGGGAGATTGTCTTGAGGTGTTCATAGATGATTTCACCATTTTCGGAGATTCTTCTGAGTCTTGCCTAGCTAACTTGGAATTGATCCTCCAGAGATGCATCAAAACATGGCTAGTTCTTAGCTGGGAAAAGAGCCACTTTATGACTCAAGAAGGCATTGTCCTGGGTCATTTGGTCTCTAGTCGGGGTATTGGGGTTGATAAAGCTAAGGTGGATGCTATCTCTAGACTTCCTCCACCCACATCCATAAAACAGATCCTCTCTTTCCTTAGTCATGTGGGTTTTTACAGAAGATTCATTAAGGACTTCTCGAAAGTTGCTCAACCCTTGAGTAACCTTCTAGCCAAAGACAAGCCGTTCGAGTCTGATGAATCATGCCATAAAGCATTTGATTTATTAATAACGGCAGTCACCTGTGCCTTGATGTTGCAACCATCGGTCTGGACAACCCCATTTGAAATTATGGCTGGAGCATCTAATTATGCCGTCGGGGCTGTCTTGGGTCAGAAGATTGAGAAAAAGCCCTCTGTGATTTACTACACTAGCAAGACTCTGGACAAAGTCCAGAGGAACTACATCGTTACTGAAAAAGAATTGCTAGCTGTAGTTTTCGCTTTAGAAAAATTCAAAGCTTATCTTTTAGGTTCTCGTATCATCATCTATACTGACCACTTGGCCTTGAAACATCTCTTGGCCAAAAAGGATGCCAACCCTAGCTTATTCGCTAGATACTACTGCTTCAAGAATTCGATCTTGAAATCAGGTATAAAGTTGGGGCACAAAATATAGTGGTGGATCACCTCTCGAGAATCCTAATTGATTCTCCTCATCCATATGTCCCGATCTCTGATACTTTTCCGAATGAGACTATCCTTACAGTCTCGGGTATCCAAACCCCCTGGTTTGCGGATATCGTCAATTATTTGGCCGTTGGTCAAATCCCCCAAGATTAGACCAAACAACAACGGGATAGACTTGTGTCTGAGGCCAAATATTATTTTTTGGATGATCCTAAGCTGTATCACATAGGCGCAGACCAGATTATTCATCGATGCGTCCCGAAAATTGAGTTCCATAGCATACTTGAGTTCTTCCACACATCTGCGTGTGGTGGACACTTTTCCGAGAAAAAGACGGCAGCAAAAATCTTGCAATCCGGATTCCATTGGCCGTCATTATTTAAGGATGCCCAGGAATTCTCAAAGTCATGCACTCGATGCTAAACACTCGGGAACATGGCTAAGAGAGATATGATGCCCCTAAACCCAATACTTTCCGTCGAAATTTTTGACATTTGGGGCATCGACTCTATGGGACCCTTCCCTCCTTCATTTGGACACCAGTATATTCTGGTCGCTATTGATTATGTGTCCAAATGGATTGAGGCAATTCCGACCCGGTCCAATGACCACAAGGTGGTCATCGATTTTGTGAAGAAAAATATCTTCAGTCAGTTCAGAGTTCCTCGAGAAATTATCAGTGACGGGGACACACATTTCACTCATGCCCAGTTTCAAAATTTACTGTGGAAATTCAAGGTGAATTATCGGATTTCCACACCTTACCACCCTCAAACGAACAGACAGGTCGAGGTCTCCAATCGGGAGATCAAAAACATTTTGCAGAAAATCGTTAGGCCTGATAGGAAGGATTGGACCCAAAATCTAGATGATGCACTTTGGGCCTACCGTACGGCATACAAAATGCCTATCAATATGTCTCTGTTCCGTCTGGTGTTTGGTAAGGCGTGTCACTTACCCGTAGAACTTGAACACCAGGCATTTTGGGCCATCAAGAAATGTAATTTTGACCTAGAGTTGGCCAGGAAAATCAGGAAACTCCAACTATCTGAGTTGGAGGAGCTTTGAAATGATGCTTATGAAAATGCCAGAATCTATAAGGCAAGGACCAAATCTCTCCATGACCAAATGATTTCACGTAAGAGCTTTGAGCCGAACTAAATGATCTGGCTTTTCGATTCTCAATTGAAGCTTTTCCCCGGAAAACTCAGGTTTAAGTGGGACGATCCGTTCGTTATTGAGCAGATTTTCCTTAACAGGGCTGTCAAAATCTCTAACCCAAAGACATGTAATATCTTCAAGGTCAACGGACAGCGTCTCAAACCCTTTGTTGACCATATGCTCCCTGAATTCGTCTCAGACAAGGTTGCTCTTACCTTGCCTTAACCACCACGGGCCAATCATCGCCTAGCTGAAGGTACTAAACTCAGCACGTGTAAAGACTGTTCCAAGCTAACCAGAATCCCACAAAAACCAGGTGCTATTCTTCCACTTCTACTCTCCTGCATGCTTGCATTTTTAACAATGAGGACATTGCAATAGCTAAGCATGGGGGGGTGGATATATCTTATAATCTTTTTGTCAACTATATCAATAATTTCCTATATTTCATTCAAAAATATATATAGATAGAATTAGGAGACAATAACTTAGGCATTAGGAGTTGCAAACTTTAGGAATTGATACTTTAAGACCTAAATACTTAGACTCATCAGGTCTTCGGACTTAATTAGCCTAGGTGTCCACTCGAATGTGGACTTAGTCTTGAGTCCTCGCCAATTAAAATTTATTTTAATTTGGTAAATAAATTGGGATGATAAGTATGCGACTTATCAACCCACCCTCTGATTTGTGGGGACTTTAAGTCTAAGCATCTACACACTTTTTTGCACTGACTCACTTTTCGGTGGTTTCTTCAGAAATTGGGTAGCTAATGAACTATCTAGGGTGGTATGGCTGGCAAGTTGTCAGTGGTAACAGCTCATCGATCGATTATCCAAAGCCTAGTCACAAGACCATTTTCATTGTACTGCCTTTAGGTAAATCTTAGATCAGGGAAGCCACCTACTTAAGAAAAAAGAGAGAAAAAGAAAAAAATAGAAAAATGAGAAAAAAATAAAAAAATAAAAAAATCACACTTCATCTCACGAGTATGGCTAGCAATTTATCGTGGGTAACAGCCCATTGGCCGGTTGTCCAGAACCCAGCTCACAAAAAAATGCACAATAATTCCTAAATCACTTAGGGAAGAAGCAGGGAAGTAGAATAAACCAGGGAGATATACACTGGGTTCGCCCTTGTGTTGACTCCATAAATAAAAGAAGTAGGGAGAAAGCTACTGTTCAAGAAGATAAACCTCTAGGCAAGGTCACCTAAGGTCATAGAAACCCGAAGTCCGTTTTAACGGCCCCCTAGTGAGTCTTTCACTCTTTTCACTAGATGCTTAGCACTTAAAGTCCTTTTCGAGTCTTAGGCAGGTCGGGTAGCCATAAAAAGTTATCCCAGAACTCTCAAACTCCAAAAGTACAAAAAAATTAGAAAACAAGAAAAACAAGAAAAAAATTTTTGTATCTTCTCTTCTCAAATAAAGTGAGGGCTTGGACATCCTACATTCTGGCAAACACTCGAGCACTGTCAAGTCTTCGTAACCAGGTCTTGGGTTGAAAGTCCCCAAAATAACCAATAAATTATACCTAAGAGATCGAATCTTAATTCTACTTTTATAAATAGCATTTAGGCTAATTTTCCTAAAGACTAGCAAAAAGTAAGCATAGGGGTATGATAAACACACATGAATTCATGATAAAATGCTTATTTATGATAGTTCCTAGGCTTAACATTGCATATCATGTTATAAATACTGCATAACATCCATTGCATGGCATTTAGGATAGTTGTATATTATGTACATTAATTCCATCATTTTACATGGCCAGGAGGCAGGGCAACATCTTTATGAGTTTCAGATGAAGAATCTGATCGTATAGATGGATTCAGAGCAACGATCGCAGTCCGTCATCGTGAGAATCACCCCGATCAGAGCTCTGTACTACCTCCACAAGAAGAAGAAGATGGACGACCTAAATGGCACCACGTGGCACCATCCAGGCCACCCCACCTAAGCCGACACGTCCCCAAGCCCACCGCATGGAGGGATCTTAGCCGTTGGATCTCAATCCAATGGCTGAGGGGCGCCCGAACCACGCGTCAGCAGCTCTCTACACTTGACCAAAAGCACGCCTTGGCCAAATGGTGAGGCACCCTCTCCGCAGACACAAGATGCGGGTTTGAGACTCGCAGCACCCCCCATCGTCAATTGGGTGGCATGCCAGCGGGCACGACAACATACGCCAGCGGGCACGCCAGCGCACACCAGCAGCGAGCGTGCGTATGCTAGCGCAAGCCAGTGCGCACGCCAGCAGGCCCTTCGTGCAATCTAAGTGCATGATGGAGGGACAGCGCTGGATCACATGGGTGGGAGTGAGGTCGCTACAGTGACGCCTGAACTAGACCTACAGCAACGCTTACAGCCGTCGCTAATTGTTCACACTCCAGCAAGGCCAGCTGCGTGCATGAGTGGGCGTGAGCTAGCTACAGCGACACAACGACATTCTGGAGGTCGCTAATGGTCCCATGCCTATTCTAGCCTCTTCTCATCCACTACATAAGGACCTACACCCCTTCCCTTCCAAGCCATCTCTACCTACTTTACTCCCATCTACTCCCAAGCTCTAGCAAGCCTACCAACACTCTGTTAAAGCTTGCTCTCAAGCTCCCAAGGTGCCTATTAGTGTAACGAAACTCTTCCCCATCAAATACTCCTCCATCTTCCCATCCCCATTCATAGGTCGCCCTGGAGCCATCCTCCCACCTCCATTCCGGTAGCAAATCATCTCCACCTTCTCACCTCCATTCTGGAGCTGCGTTGAAGCTTTCCTCTACCCGACGTCCTCCCGCATCTCACCTCCGTCATCCTGCTTCCCAACTCCTTCATTCAAACTTCCACCAGGCGCCGTCTCGCCGAATAGTCGCTTCAGGAGATTTCTTCTCACCTTCCCCTCATTTTATGTTTTATAGATTATTGTAATTGACATTCATGCAATATATAATATTCGATTCCATCTCTCTCTTGTGATTGATTGTCATTTTATTTCAAAAACAAAAAAATAACAAAACCCTAAAACACAAAAAAGAAACAAATCAAAGTGCGGTTTTCATACAAAGTAAACGTCGCCTCCCTGTTTCGACCCAAGACTCCCTTGGAGTTTCGGTATAAATTATATTTGATTACAAGTTTTGCAACTATGACGACAAGTTAATCATAACCCCGATTTAAAACATGCAAAACCCATGCGATCACCTAGTGAAAGAGATTGTTGCAAGGATCTATTTGAATCCTCATATTTTGGCTTAAGTTAGTTATGAAGTACAATGGGAGCTTTATATGTAACTCATTCAGCATTTTAAAAATGACTCCAATCAATTGACATCATTTTGTTGTGGTCAGCTTATAATTATTGATATTATAAGGAAATTTTAGTGGGTTAAAGCTGAGTCTTCACTAGGTATTGGTGCTAAGCCCCTTTTACATCCAACAACTGGACAAGCAATTACAGAGAGGCTATCGTGATGTGCAGTGATACTTAACTTTGTTTTCTCGCCATTTTTTCTTTGTGATTTTACCACTTTTAGACGCTAGGTGTGCCCGTCGATTTTTTGTCGCTTATTGTTGTTCTGTGGTGTGGTGGTGGGGTGTGCCCACCTATTTAAATTGTGGTATGCATGCACAGTACATGTTGTAGGTACATGTTTTTGGGGAAAATATCGAATAAACAAGGGAAACTCTACCGGATTTTTGGTAGGTTTCGACCTTGCAATTTATTAGTACCCAATAGTGGTTTTAGAGCCCAGTGCTGGTACTGGCATGCCATGGCCTGGTGGGGACAATGGGTGACTAGCACCAGTACCTAGGACTAGGACTGGTACTAGTGTAGTTGTTCCACCCCGCTTGAACTCTAAAAAGAGGACTAAAAAGTTGATTGAATCTAGCTAAGCAAAGGATTGAACCCAAAATGTTGAACCTGAATAGACTCGGTCAAAGTCCAATAAATGGAATGCTTGGATTCTAAGGTCTTAAGTAAGACCCCAGGTGATCTAGTAGGCTCTAGGGTTTCATTCCGGACACGGAACATAATAGAATTAAATGATGATAGATTGACTAGGGGAGCTTGTAAGGCTGCACCCTTAGACTTGGTGAACCACAGGTTCACTACTTGTGTAAAGGACCCGAGTTGTTGTGGTAGCAAGAGGCTACCAAGGAATCAGCCTCAGATGTCCGATCATTGCTATTTAGTACTTAGATGTACCCAAATCCGACTTAATGCCGAGGTACTCGTGGCTCTAGGCTTTGACGATGCCTGCATGTGCAACGGGGGATGCCGAGGTACGTGGTACTCATATTTAGAAGCTCATTGGGCACCCATATGTATGGAAGTGCTAGGGTATTGTGGTGGATTGGTTGAGACCTCGTTTGACGGCGGATTGAGAGGGCACAACCGCAGTCTATGACCTACAGGGAGACGCTCCTAGTGGGAGCATTGGTGTGGCTTGATATACTAGCCAATCCTGCAATGATGATCTGGTTTTATCTATGACTGGTCCTTGTTGGACACAAACTGACCTTGCGCTTCATGGTCACAAGGTATAGGCCTAGGTAGCTCCCAAGAGGCTTCACTCTTCTGGCTGAACTCAGCAACATACTCGATGCGTCGAGAACGGGCATGCCTTTCTCGAGATCAAAAGACTTGCTAGCCTCTCCCCTGGCCAAGTTGAAACTATCAGACTGGAATCCAAAGGAAAGGATGCATCTCAATCTCCTCTGGTAAAGAGGGATGATTCCCAAAATCTGATCATTGAGGCGATTGAGAGAATAAATATTACTACCAAATCATGGGAAGAATTTTAGGCGACTTAATTCATGGGTTTTGGGACCACGATGGCTAGTCGGGTTAGATCGAGTTCGGGAGTTGAACCAAGGGTGTTGTGTTGGGCTAAGAACGTAGCTGGTAAATGAAACTGCACACTATCCTATTTTGTTGAGATACAGTAGTTGTTTGTTCCCGACTAAGTCAATTGGCTCATCCCTACTTTGTGATCTACTTTCAAGTTGTCGCTATTGTGTGTTGTTGACACTCGAGTTTTGTTGTTGCACGAGTTTTTGATGAGATTTCTGGTAGGTAATCTATTATGCTTTGTTTCTTTTGTAACTTCCTGTTTAGCGCATGTTTAATTTCTACTTTTCTTTATCAATTGTGTGCCATCCTTTCCGTACTTTCTTCCATTTTATGCATTAAATGTAACTCTTTTATAGCTTCACTTGTTAGGTACAACCTAAATTAAATAAATCAACACCTCTTCTATTGTCATTCCTTAGAACTTTGACCCTCATTTAGGGACCTGGGTTATAGGGAGCGACAATAATGTTATAAACATAAATGTGTCTAATGATATGTGTTTTAGCTCACATTATCCCCATTGAATCTACTTATTTGGAGGACCTCTTGCAATATATGTTCCTTCTCAACAAAATAATTTCCTTTTTTCCATAAATTTTGATCGTTTTTCTTTCTTGCCTCCGTCAATCTTAGAAGAAGAGTCTTTTTTGAATTAGACACACAGTTGAAGGTTTTGTTTTCAACTTTTATATTCTTTTGAACTCTCTCTTCACTATTGTCTTCTTGTATGTATTTGTTTCTCATTTTTTAATGGGTTCCTTCCTTGGAGCCCTTTGTTTATCGAAGCGAAATCGAGTTTAAAATAAATGCATCGTAGTATAGTTGAAATTACTTTGAAAACAAATAAATTTTATTACTCGAAGTTTAAGTCCGAGGTCGAATACAGGGAGAAAATGGAATTCACACACTAATCTCAGTAATAGATGTAAATTGAACACATAAAACTACTCAAAATCTAATTCAGAATGTAAAGCATGAGTATACAGAGCATAGAAAGAATTGTAGCCACAAATAATAGAGATCTGATGAAAAATTGGATGTCTAATTATAAAGTCAGACGTCTTAAGATGCTACAGTATCTTCCTCTTATTTCTCCTTCTGCCTTCTGCTTCTTCTTCTTTCTTCTTTGTCTTTGATTCTTTCCTTTTTCGTTGGCTTCTACCTTTCTTTCTTCTTTATCTTCTCCTGTTCCTTTCTGCCTTGCTTCCTCTTCCTCCTTTCTACTCTGACTTCTCCTTCCTTCTTTCTTCTTCTTTCTTTCTTTTCTTTCTTCTCTATTCTTTGCCCTGCGAGCCTCAACTACTTTCTTCTTCCCTTCTTCTTCCTCTTTCCTTAAATTCTCTACAACTCTTCAGCTCTCTTCTGCCTTCAGTCCTTTAGCTTCCTCGTTCATCCTTGCAGTGCCTTCTCCTTCCTTAGCTGTTGTGGCTGCCACTCTTTCTTCCTTAGCTTCACCTTCGACTTCCTCCTTCTTTCTTCCCTAGCTTCGCCCTTGGTTTCTTCTTCTTTTCCTTTCCCTGCAAGAGCAAAACCTACCCCTACCCTCCCCCTCAAAATCTCTCTTTCTTCTCTCTTAGGCTCGCTCTCCCACAGCCTTCTCAGGTTAACGGGTCGAGTCAGTGCACCCAGGACCAGGCCCACCAACGTGGGTGGTGGGCGAGGAGTGCACGGGTAGTCAGGTCAGAGCCAGATCTGCGGAGGCGTGGGTCGCAGACAAGGCGCATGGGATGAGTGAGACCTCACCCCATGTCAGGAGGCGATAAACCCCTGGCACTTTTCCACTTATATCACACCGCCTGCTCCAAAACTTCCGAGGTGGGACTAAATGTCCCACCTTCCTCTTGTGCACACCTGCAGTAGGTGTTCGCGAATTGCAGAGGCTGCAAGGGGTCTTGGACTCCAATTGCTGGCTGGAATCGTGCGTCAAGGAAGTCCGCGCGTCTGGAAACCTGACGCTTGAAGCCTAGAGCCTGGAGTGAAGCTTGCGAGCTTCTTCGAGCTTGCTCCAATGGCAATGGAGGTCTAAAACCTGCACTCATGCAACACGACCTTGCGGCCTCATCAAGACATGCAGGAGGCTTCGCCGTGGCACAGCGAAGGTGTCTCGGTGGTTGGCATGGTGCAGGGCGGCTTGGGCGTGTGTGCCTAGGTCACCTTGTGGCTATGAAGATGGATGTGTTCGGGGGATGTGTTGGGAGTGTGTGGAGGTGAATGGGAAGAGGGGAAATGATCAATGAGTCGAGGCGGAGCTTTTGAGGTGGTTGGCAAGTTGGGTGGATAAGTGGAGTGGCGGATGCACCTCGCCAGTGGTCTACCGAAGGTGGAGAAGATGGCGGTGGTGTGCGAGCGTCAAGGTGTGAAAATAGAAATAAATGAGGGAGAAATAAAGAGCAGAGGGAGTAGACTTATCTGAGAGGGAGTATACGAAGGGGGAAGCAAAGGAGGCAGACGGCTCGTATGTGCCATCGTCGGAGACAAAGGTCTCAGTAGGAGGGGGACAGCGATGATGAGAAGGAGGTAGGCGCATGCGCAGGTGTGGCGCGACGCAGACGACGAAGGCAAAGGCAACTCTACCACTGGTATTGTGGCAGAGCGACGAAAGAAGGAGATAAAGGTCGTCGGAGCTCGTTGAGAGTTTGGCCAGAGGAGAAGAGAGGAAATTGGGGATTATCTCTGGCCAAATCAAGCTGGGGATCTACGACAGGGTCAGGGGAAGCTTTTATAACCTCTGGCGGAGGGCCTTGTGCTTGGAAGGCAAGCTTCCAAGCACGGGCAAGTCGCCGGAGTTGGAAGGTTGAAAAAGACCCAAATCTCTCATGCATTCGCATGAGAGATTGGGTAGGAATTGGAGCTCCAAATTGGGTTTACATGAATGGGAATTCCTCGGAGAATCTCCCTTTCAAATTTGAGAGGGAGTCTCTGAGGAATCAAGGAGTTGTTTCCCTTAAATCCTCGCCGGAGTAGGATTTCTTCTGCTGTAATGGTGGAGGGACCTAATTGCAAATAATGACGCGAAGATAGGGGGTATCTGCAAGAGTTTTCAAAAGTTAGGGGTATAAATGTAATTGGGCTGGACTAATTTGCAAAGTTGGTCACGGTGAATTCGTCTTAGGTCCAAATTTTGGTACAAACCTAATTTGGACCTAAGGAATCCAATGGTGAAGTTGGATTTTAGGTTTGACTATGTTTGACTGGGTAATTTACATAAAAGCATAATTTAGGGCAAACATTTGACTAGGACCCCTATTTAGGTCAAAATAGGTTCTAAAGGCCAATTTGAAGGTTCTAAACTCTAGAGGATATTTTTTCATGATTTTTAGAGGATTTAGGTGAATTTTATCCTGACCATAACCTTGTTAAATTAAGTGGATCTGTTTTAGGGTTACTAGAAGTCATTCAATTCCCAGATTTCATATTAACCCTTTTCAGTTTGAACCAACCCACTTTTTATCTTGTTAAGATCATTTGACATGTGTTTAGCCCCTAAGAAATCCCATTGTTGCACTGCAATGGTAAAATTGCAATTTTACCCCTTGTTTCTTACTTTTCTTTCAGAAGGATTTTTCCTTGAGTTAGGACCTCCAGTTGGTTATGTAGGAGCTTTTGTTCGCTTTTCTAGGTCAAAATGAGCTAGTTAGGACTCATGATGGTGTTTCCATATGTTTAATTGAAAGCGAAATCGAGTTTATAAATACTGCATTGTAGTATAGTTGAAATCGCTTTGAAAAACAAGTGAAAGTTTATTACTCGAAAAACTATAAATTCGATGTCAAACACGAGGAGCAAATTGGGATTTAAGAACTAAGAACACAACTTTCAATTTGATAAAATGTGTTGATCAATCAAATTATGAAGCAATAAAAATAGTTTCAATGTATATAGAAGCTCAAAAATATGAATACAGATGTAAAAATCAGATTATTCTCTCTTCTTTGCTTCTGGCTTGAGCTTTCTCTTCTTCTTCTTTCTTTCCTCTGATGTCTGACGTTAGCTTCTTTCTCTCTTCTTCTTCTCCCTTTCCTCTGATTGCTAACCTTAACTTTCCTTTCTTCTCTTCTTTCCTTTTCTCTGCTTCTAACTTTAGTAGAGCCCTCTTCTTCCTTTGCTTTTCTGTTGAGGCTTCCTTCTCCTTCCTTCTTCCTTCTTCTTCTTCCTTGGCAACTTCACCCTTAGCCGCTGCTAAGGCTTCCTCTTCTTCCTTGGATTCTGGCTTCCTGGCTTCATCTTCTTCCTTAGCTTCGCCCTCTGGGAGAGCAAAACCTAACCCCAACCCAACCTGCAGACTCTCCTCTCTTTCTTCTCTCTTAGGCTCGCTCTCCCAGAGCCTACTCGGGTATACGGGTCGGGTCGGCGTGCCCTTGACCAAGCGCACAGGCATGAGTGGTGCGTGAGGAGTGCGAGGATAGTCGGGTCAAATACCAGGTCCGCGTAGCGTGGGGTCGCGGACGAGGCGAGAGTGGGCGAGTAGGACCTCACCCCGTGTTAGGAGGCGATAATCCCTTTGCAGTTTTTCAATTTATGTTGCATCGCCCCCTCCAAAGTTTCCGAGGTGGGACTAAATGTCCCACCTGCTTCTCGCACGCGCCGGCAGTAAGTCTTCTCCTTATTGCTGAAGCTGCGGGGCTTTGGCCTTCAATAGATAAGCTAATGCTGCCCGTGAAGGAAAGCCGCACACCTGGGACTTGGTCTCCTAGCACCTGGAGGCTGCTTGCGAAGATAGCAAGCTTCTTCAAGCTTGCTTCAATGGCGGATAGGGCCCCTGTACTTGTCAACACAAATACGACCTCACGGCCCTGTCAAATCTCTCAGAAAGCTTCGAGTGCTGGTGTGGTGCGGGATGGCCTAGGCGTACATGCCTTGGTCATTCTGTGGCCGTGGAGTTGGGTGTGTTCGAGGGGAGTGAACGAAGGTTGTGGCGGTTAATGGAGAAAGGGAAGATGATCAGTGGGATGAGGCGATGCTGTCGAGGTGGTTGGCGAGGCATGCAGGTGTGAGGAGTGGTGAATGCACCTCGCCG
Organism: Thalassia testudinum; assembly: GCA_037157565.1. Classification (NCBI taxonomy): domain Eukaryota; kingdom Viridiplantae; phylum Streptophyta; class Magnoliopsida; order Alismatales; family Hydrocharitaceae; genus Thalassia; species Thalassia testudinum. The sequence continues at coordinate 122,185,692 of JAZHRO010000036.1, read as the reverse complement.
ATGGTCTGCCGGAGGTGGAGAAGGTGAGGGTGGTCTGTGGTTGTCGGGAGGTGAAAATAGAAACAAAGAGGGGGAAAATAAAGAGTAGGGGAAGGGGAATTATCTGTGAGTGGATGGACAAAGGGGGAGGTAGAGGAGCAGACGACGTGTATATGCTGTCGTCGGAGATGAAGACCCTGAGATAGAGAGGTGGCAACGACGAGAGGGAGATAGGCGCGGGCACAGGTGTGGCGCGATGCAGAAGAAGGAGGCAGAGACAACTCTGCCACCGGTATGGTGGCAGAGCGACGAGAAGAGGGAGGAGGAGTCGCCGGAGCTTGTGGGCTTTTTGGTCAGAGGGGGAAAGGAGGAATTTTGGGGGATTCTCAGGCCAAAACAAGCTTGAATTAACCGGGGGGATCTGGGCCTCTTTTATAATCGCAGGCAGAGGGCCTTGTGCTTGGAAGGCAAGCTTCCAAGCACGGCAACCTTGCCAGACTTGGAAGGTCAAGAGATACCCAAATCTCTCATGCGTTCGCATGAGAGATTGGGTGGCAACGAAAGCTTAGGATTTGGTTCACACGATCGGGAATTCCTCAAAGAATCTCCCTTTCAAATTTGAGAGGGATTCTCTGAGGAATCAAGGAGATATCCCTCATGAATCCTTGCCGGAGTAGGATTCCTCCGCTGTAATGGCAAAGGGACCTAATTGCAAAGAACAACGAGGAAGATAGGGAGGTTTCTGCAAGGTTTTCAAAAGCTAGGCGCATAAAAGTAATTAGGTTGGACTATTTTGCAAAATAGGTCAAGGTGAACTGTCCTTAGGTCCAAATTTTGGTATAAACCTAATTTGGACTTAAGGAATCTAATGATGAAGTTGGATTTTAGGTTTGACCACATTTAACTGGATATTTTACATAAAAACCCAATTTAGGGTAAATATTTGACTAGGACCCCTATTTAGGTCAACATAGCTTCTAAAGGCCAAATTGAAGGTTCTAAACCCTAGAGGATATTTTTCAATGAATTTTAGAGGGTTTAGGTGAATTTTATCCTGACCAGAACCTTGTTAAATTAAGTGGATCTATTTTAGGGTTACAAGAAGTCATTTAATTCCCAGATTGCACATTAATCCTTTTCTGATTGAACCAACCCACTTTTTATCTTATTAAGACCATTTGACCTATGTTTAGCCCCTAAAAAATCCCGTTGTTGTACTGCAATGGTAAAATTACAGTTTTACCATTTGTTTCTTGCTTTTCTCTTAGATTGATTATTCCTTGAGTTAAGCCCTTCATCTGGTTATGTAGGAGCTTTTGTTCTCTTTTCTAGATCAAAATGAGCTAGTTAGGACTCATGATGGTGTTCCCATCACCATTACTCTTGTTGCTTGGGCATTGTTTGGCCTTTTTGGAATATCCTTCTTTGCCTCCTTCGGTGATTGCTTGCCAATGAGCTCTTCTTTTTGTTCTTTTTCCTCTTTACTTGCCTTGGGTGGTGTTGATTTCCTCTTGTTCTCATCTTGTCCTGTGTTAACTAGCGAAATCAAGGTTATAAAAGCTGTGTCATAGTATAGGTCAAAATCGCTTGAAAACAAATAGAATTTATTACTCGAATGGAAGTTCGAGGTCGAATACAGGGAGCAATTAGGAATTCAATCGCTAATCTCAATAAATAATATAAATGAGCGCAAGATTCAAGACAAATAATACCAAGAAATGAATAATAATTACTCAAAAATGATATTCAATGTAAAGTATGAGATGAACAATAATTGTGTGTGGTAAAAAGAATCTCAAAGCAAAAATAATGGTAATTTAGATCACCAATTATTAAATTTAAGCATATATGCATTGAGGTCAAATAATACAACAGTGCCACCAACCATTCAAACTTAGGTACTTAAATATATCAATAGTATCAATTAGGGCACTGTGTTTCTTCTTCAGCCTCCTCTTCTCTCTCCTTCTGCTTTTTCTTCTCAAGTCCTCCTTCCTTCCTCTTCTTCTTTCTTCTTCACGCACAGAGGGAGGCAATCCCTCCAGCAGCTAAGTTTCACAGAGAGCAAAACCCCCCTTCCCTACTCACTCTCTTTCTTTCTCTTGGATCCTCTTCCTCATCTTCTCAAGGCCCTTCATAGTATCAGGTTATCGGGTTAATGGGCACACGCACACCCGAGACCAGGCTCACCGGCAATGGGTGGTGAGCGAGGATTGCTTAGCTTAAGCGGGTATACGGGTCAGTGTCAGACCTACGGAGTATGTGTCACGGGCGAGGCGCAGGTGAGGGTGTAATGGGACCTCACCCTGTGGTTGGAAGCGATATTCCCTAATCACATAAACAACTTATGTGTGCATGTCGCTTCGTGCACTTTCGAGGTGGGACTATTGTCCCCCTCCTTCCTTCGCGTGCACAGCTGCAGGTACTCCTTCCTCAATTGGAGCATGGGTGCACCTTGGCAGCTTCAATTGGATGCCTAGGAGGCTTCCTAAGGCTAAACCGCATCCCCCAGGGCGTATCCCTGGAGCTAAGACCTCACGGGCACTACTGGAACTGGCTCGAAGCAGCTCCATTCATGGCGCAGAGGGTCGTGAGCCTGAAACCAAAAAACACGATCTTTAAACCTCATGAAAGCCATTAAGAAGTGTCGCTGGTCGACGAAGAATTCGGTGGTGGTCGTGGCATGTTGCGAGAGGGCGTGTAGTGGCCAATCGGAGTCAGGTACAACATGTGAAGGTGGGTTTGGTCGTCGAGGTATTTGGATGGGCAATAGGGTGGAATATAATAGAGGTTGTGTAGGGCGTGAGCTGGCGAAGCTTGTGGACTAGTTGGCGAGGGGAATTGTTGTGTGTAGTGGGTGAGAACCCTCGCCGAAGGTTCGGTCAGTGACAGAGAAGATGGAGGTGAACGGCGGCGTCGAGGGGATATTTTTGAGATTTTTGGGTAGGAAATTAAACTATGGAACCTAGGGGAACTAATATAGCCCTAAACTAACTAACAAAAGGGGGAGAACGGCACCGACGTTGGTAGGCCAATGCCGGGGAAGAAGACGCTCTGGTAGAGTAGGATGGCGATGATGACGGAGAGAGGCGACGGCAACTGGTATTGCGTGACGCAGAAGAAGGTGAGGAAGAAGAATCTACCATTGGTATTGCGGTCAGACGACGAGAGGAGTCGGAGGGGGTCGTCGAAGCTCGAAGAGCTATTCGGCCGAAAATAGGAGAGAGGAAATTAGGCATTTTCCAGCCAAAATCGAGTCTGAGGAATTCAGTCTAATCTGGGGGTTCTTTTATAGGCCTCTAGAAGGAGTTCTGACCTTAGGAAGTAAGATTCCCAAGCTTGGAATATCGCTGGAGTTGGAATTTTAAATGATACTCGAATCTCTCATGCATTCGTATGAGAGATTGGGAAGGTTTTGGGGCTCATGGATGGGTGCAATGGAAAGAGGACTCCTCAAGGAATCTCTCTTCCAATTTTGGAAGGGATTAACTTATCAGAGGAGTTCTCTTCAATCAAAGGTTGCCAAAGTTGTAGGAATAGGATTTTAGGGTGGTAGGGACCTTTTTGTGCAGAAGACGACAAAGCTGGGGGGATTTTTTCAAGGATTTTGAAAGTTAAGGGCATGTGTGTGAAATAAAAGAATCAGATAGGACCAAATTGCAAACTAGGTCAAGATAATCTCATATTTGACCCAAATTTTGATACAAACCTAATTTAGACCTAAGGAATTCAATGGTGAAGTTAGATTTTAGTTTCGACCTAGTTTGACTGGAGAAATTGTATAATTACCCAAATTAGGGCAAAAGTCTGGCTATGGCTCTATTTTAGGTCAAGATAGATTCTGATGGTCAAATTGAAGGCACTAAATCCGAGAGAATATTTTTATATAAATTTTATAGGATTTATGTGAATTTTATCCTGACCAAATCCTCAGTTAATTAAGTGGGTCTATTTTTAGGATTTCAGATGTTATTTAATTCTCAAAATATGTGAAAACCCTTTTCTAACTATTCTAACCTACTTGTTAGATTCTTAAGACCATTTGAACCTTAATTAACCCCTGAAGAAACCTGCGGTTATTCTGTATTCAAGAGATGATGGTAAAATTACAGTTTTAACTGTAGTTTCTTGTATTTCTCTCAAAAAGGATTTGTAATGAATTATGGCCTTCTGATAGTTATGCAGGAGCATTTAATGATTTAATCAGATCAAATTAAGCTAGTTATGGCTCATGATGGTGTTTCCATCATCCTGTAATCTAATTGTCCTATTTTATGATAAATTTTTAATTAATTAGTGTGTTTTAAATGTTATAACAACATGAACTATAGCATTTTACTTACTATCATCCCAATTATGTCATCTGGGATCTTCACGTCTGCATCTAAAACCATATGCGACCTTTTATTTTCTTTCTCTTCCTCATGTTGTCCTCCATTTGCTTCCTTCTATGTAATGAAAAAGATGCATTAACAATTCAAAGGTTTAAACTAAAAATGCACCTGTACAATTTGTAAAATCACCAGTGATATTTGACCTTCTAAGTTGTTTCAATGAAGTGTAGTTTTCGAAAATAACTGATGATGTTCCAAATATCACTGATGATATTTGGGTTCTAACTACAATTTGTGTTGTGCTATTCCTTAAGCTTATATCAAATGTGGTTATTTTTATAATTACCTCAATCTTTTTGTTATGCTGCTTGTTCTTCTCCATCAGATGCCTGTCATCCTCCTCATGCTGCTCCTTATGCATTTACTACTCCTTTTGCTTCTCCTTCTACTTCTTTTCCTCCTCCTTGTGTTTCTCCTCTTTCTCCTTCTCCTCCTCCTCCTTGTGTTGATCCTTGTCTTCCTCCTCCTCCCCCTCCTCCTGATCTTTCTCTTATTGTTGTTATTGCTAGTGCACCTCCATCTTCTCCTAGTGCTACATCTTCTCCTACTCATGTTTCTTCTTATGCTGCTGCTACTACTCCTTTTCTTCCTGATTTTCTATTCCTTCCTCAAAATCAATTTCTCTATCAAGTTCACGTTCAATACTTTGACTACTTTCAGTTGGTCAAAGGAAAACACTCAAGCTTCTCTTCAATTCTTTTATTTATTACCTCAATGCTGAATTCTTTGCATTCCTCTCCTTTATTATCTTTGTCAGCTTTTTGTTCTTCTTCTTCAAATCCTTGTTTTCTTCTTTCAATTTTTTCAAGTAAATTTCTCCTAATTTTTATCATTTTTGGTTTTTTCTTCTTCCTCTTCTTCTCCTTTCTTTTCTCCTGCTTCATCCTTCTCTTCTTTTTCTTTTGTTTGTCTTCTTTCTTTCTTTTTGTTGGAGACTCTTCTCTTTCTTCTTTTCTCTTTCTCTTTTTTGGTGGATCAACTCTACCAAATGGCTTTTTTCTCAAATCATGCTTTGAAGTTTCTTTTATTTTGAGACCAAATCTCTTTGCAAGGGTTGTGAAAGAGCTTTCATGGTTGTACTTTTCTACCAGCGTTTATGCATCCTCACTTATGGGTTCCATGAACTTGGACATCTCAATTGCCCATAGGTATAATGCTATGGCACAACCTTTTAAGTGTGTTTCTCTTTCTCTTTCATGCCTCTCAACCTTTTATGTAGGAGATCATATACCAATTTAGCTCAGTAAGGACTCCAAGTCCTTTATCAGATCAAAAAGCGAAATAGTTAATGCTTGATCTCCATACAATAGAAGAAATGACCCTCCTATTATCAAAACCAACACCTTAGTCTCATTTTCGACATGTTTCATCCAATCTTGATGTTCTATCTTCTTTTTTTACCTTCTTCTCATTTTCTTTGTTGTATTCTTTAAGCTTATATGATGTCTTTCCAATCTTTGATTTCAATGCGGTAAAGCTCTTGTTCCATATTTAAGGCTTTCATTAGACTTTCTCTTTTTATCACTAATCATTAATTTCTCTCCCTCATTCTTCAACCCAAATATCTTCTCAATAGGAGTGAGTTTGAATTTTAATTTTCCAAGCTCAAACGAACATCAAATAAAATCAAAGATAAGTCCTACCGCCAGACACGTCGTTATAGAATACTGTACTAACAATATCTTACCAAAATAAATTGAATCTTTACGCCTAATTAAATCTGAAATTGCAACAATAATTCCAATAAAATAGCAACATGCAGACTTGGCGGATAAGGTCCCTCGTTCTTCTTTACTTTCGTGGATTAGTTCCAAAATGGCATTGCTACTAATTTATAGATATTGTAACAAGAACGCCGAGCCGGACGGGAGGTCGAAAAGGAAACTTAAAAACGCTATACCTTATTCTAAATTTATTTCCAACGCAAATGCTTTGCAAACTTGGATGCACAAACGTGAAGAAACGCACTTCACAGCACACGTCGTAAAAAAAACCATACTACCATCTGTTCTCCTTGAATCGTCGGCAGTTTGTGGTTGCCATATCAGGACATAACTAAGAAAATGTTTGTTGTGATATACTTTTTAACTTTCGGTCTCCACTCATATTTCTATCTAAAGATAAAAGTAAAATATATCGATTAAACATTAAAATAAATAGATTGAAAATAAAATTTTTATAATTTAAAAATTAATATATCGATTCAAAAGTAAAATATATCAATTAGAAGAGATTTTAAATTGATTGAAAATAAAAATATATCAATTAAAAATAAAAATACATCGATCTATTTTATCTTTTTACTTATGTTAAATGATTTTTCATTTCAAAAGAAATTTTTAATCTCTAAAAAGTGATTTTTACCGATAGAGAATTAAAACATCAGTTGAAATCATCGCTCTCACTTCGCACGTTACAAAACGTGTTACAACATATATTTATTTACTTTTTCATTTTTTAAAATATAATGAATGATTTTTAAAATATCATCGATTATTTTAATTTCAAACTAAATATCACCAATTATTTTTATATTAAAATCAAATATGATCGATGATTATTATTGACGATTTCTTGAAACGACCCATAACCCTTTTGTCATTTAAGACGTCTAAGAAGTTCACCAGACATCTATCCAGACGTCTGGAAAGATCAACAAACATCTGGAAATACTTTTTCTCTTCGGCACATACCGTACGTATGCCATGCTTTCTCCCTCACCCGCACCTCACTGCACCTTCCCCTGCGACGCCACTCCTCGCCACCCCTCGCCACCACGACCCCCCTCACCTCCTCTCCCTTTATAACCTCTCCTCCTCTTCGTCGCACACCCGTAGCAGGACGAGAGAGCAGAGAACAAAGCAAGCGCAGGAGCAAGTGAGAGTAGGGAGCCAGAGCGAGCGCCAGAGTGGAGGGTGCTGCGCTGCTCTGCAGCAGCGCCTGTGGCAAGGGAAGCCACAGTGGTTCCGCGAAAGTCATTTTTCTGCGGAATCAAACATCTTGAGCGACATCCAGACGTCTTACCGGACGTCCGAAGGTAACAAGAGACCTATGATAGAGATCTACTTTCCGTATTCCTTCTCTATCAGAGTCCTAACAGTATACGTATATGTGTCAGAAGTTGGAGGGCGGACCGAGGTAGTTTCAGACGTCCGGGAGCACCCCCAGATGTCTAACGGAACCCTTGGACGTCGGCGCTGAGTTCCAGATGTCTGATAGAGGAACACAGAAAGAGGTATCCCTAAGGACTGTTTTAAGACGTCTGGGACCTTTCCTAGACGTCTTGGGCATATGCAAGGCTCTAATGTTATCAATTTTTCCGCAAACAAAGTATCTCTGTTTTCCATACGAGTTTCTCTATGTAATGATACCTTATTTGTATCATCCTGAACCTTTTGTTCTATCAATCCATGTTTTAGGTCTCCAGTCCGATGGGTGTACGGGACCTGCGGAGACGTTGGGAGCTACTGTACGAGCTCCCATTCCACTCGCTTACCCAGGTAGAGTGGTTATAACTGTAAATCTCTAAATTAATACATGCAAGTAATTAATCCTAGGACTTGAGATGAACCCTAGGAAGAAGTAAACGCATACTCTAGAATATATTCTTGAACCCTAGGTCATGGCATGAACACTAGGGTTAGAGGAAAATACACGTGAATGATTGAGTAATCAAAAGCTACCTGTATTACCTAAAATGGACCCATACTATAATAAAAATAGAAACTGAACTGCTTGTTCCGTACATTCCAACCCGGATGTGGAAAGAAACTCATGTACGAACCCTACGGGGAATGTAGACAAGAATACCGTAATATAGAGAACCGGATGGTTTTGTAAATTGCCACCCATGGGCGGCTGTTAAGGAAAGTGAGCTGACCTTCGTGTACATGGTACCGAAGAGAGCAACTATCCCTTGTAGTGTAGAGGGGAGCTTGCCACCCTTGGGTTGAGACCCAGGGTGGGTTTGGCCACTCTACGTCGACTCTTGCTGGCCCTCGTGTACATGGTACCGAGGTAAGCTACTTAGTGTAGGGGGGATCTAGCCGCCCCAGGGGACCCGGGGCTAGGTTTGTCCACCCTACACCGACTCTTGTTAGTCCGTTGGGCAAACCGGGATAGTTGGACGAGGGTACGCGGACTGAGGAGGGCGAGACCCCTATTCTGTTCTGAGAGGGCAAGGCCCTATACTGTTCCACACTGTACATTGAGAAGTACCCTCTAGCGGAAACGACTGACCGCGAACCAGTGCGGAGTAGCTACCTGCGCGCTTATCAAGTGTGTCATAGTCACCACTACATCACGATCGTGACCTCGTGGTGGTAGACTGTTACGAACGCGCTTTCAAGATGCCTTTTTAAGACGTCTGGGAGGTGGCCCAGACGTCTGACCAGACGTCTGGAACCCCTTCCAAACGTCTGGGATTTAATTTCTGCGGCACGCAGGATTGCGTCTGCGCGCCTGCGCGCGCAGACCTGCGAACGCCTCTTTTTCCCTCTCTCCTCCTGCAGGCGCAGACTGCGCTCTCTCTCTCTCTCTCCCCGCGCGGCCTTATAAGGCCCTCGCCCTCTCCCTCTCATCTCCTCCGCTTCCTTCTTGTTCTTCCAGCCGGTGCGAGAGTGCGAGCGCGAGCGAGCGGCGGCAACGGCAGCCGCGGCAAGTTGCGGGAGGAGGTGTTGCGCGAGGGAGGAGACGCCCGACCGTGAGGGCTCGAGCATGCCGGGGCAACTAGAGCCGGCCGGCGGGGGAGCCGCGGGCGTGGAGCGTCGCTGGAGGGCTGTTGCAGCTCGAGCAGTAGGCGAACGGGGCGAGGCGCGGCCGTGCGTCGATTCTGGAAATTTTTCCAGAATCAAACATTTGGGATTCCAACCAGACGACGGTGAAGACGTCTGGAGGACTGTCCAGACGTCTGGCAAGTAAGTTATTTTCGTCCTTCTTCCTTTTCTGCGACCGTTCGTACTGAGAGCGAGGAGTGGGTACGTGCAGGTTCTGAGATTCGCCATCCAACGCGAATCAGACGTCTGGCCGCAGTGCCAGACGATGGGAAGGACTTCCAGACGTCCGGGGTGACCATCGGACGTTTGGGAACTAGGCCAGATGCCCCTGCAGGCTTCTGGACGTCTGAGAGACTACGCAGAACAAAGGTACCATCTAACCCACATTTTAAGACGTCTGGAAGAGGTTCCAGACGTCTGATATTGGACTATTTCGTCGTTTTCTACCCGTTTAGGGCCCGTTCGGAGTCCGTTTTTCGCGTTTCGAGTTGAGTTCTTTTCGGAATAAAATCCTCTACTCGTCTATAGTAATTATATACTGTTCTGAGAAACTCCTTGTATTTGATCCTTGTGATAGGACCCCGTTCCATTGCAGTCTCGGGAGTTGCGGAGGCGCGTAGGATTTCCGACCACGCCCCAGTACTTCCGTTGTAGATGGTAGAGTGGCTTTAGAAATTATTAACATAATTTGTTACAATTATGGAACAATTAATAGAACCTAGGGCATTGCATGAATCCTAGAGCTGGAAAACTAGATTGAATGTTAGATCCTAGGGTACGGCATGAATCCTAGGACTGGAAAACTAGTGAAATGAATATAGATATTGCAGTCTTGGAAACTATGGAAGGGAAATAATAGCTGCCTGTTATGAATAAATGAACATGATTAAGAATATGGGTTGTATGAACGTGAAACTGAAAGGGTGAAACCTGAATGTGCTGAGTTGAAAGAGCTGGAACCCTACGGGGAGTTAGGAGTATAACTTCTGGAAAGCGAATGAAATGGAACTGAGAAGGAAAGATGTGGAGGTGTGTTATCTATTGGGTACGTAGTACCAGGGGAAGCACCTGTTACCTGCTTAGTGCAGAGCGGAGCCAGCAGCCCCAGGGACCCGGGGTTAGGTCTAGCCACTTTGTACTGACTTTTTTTCCCTCGTGTACACAGTACCGAGGAGAGCTACTAGTGTAGAGCGAGTACTAGCTACCCCACGGGCCCCAGGGTTCTGCTAGCTCACCTACACCGACTTGTTAGGTCCACTAGGCAAACCAGGGTAGTCAGGCGAGGGTGCGCGGACTGTGGAGGGGCAAGACCCCTATTTGGTTACTCTGGAGGGGTTGGACCCCTATTACTGAGAGGGCTCTGCCCTATACTGGTTTCGTGCTGTGCTTTGGGCGCACCCGTTAACGGAAACAACTGACCGCGTGCCAGTGCGGGGTAGCTACCCATGCGTTTACCGCACGTGCCGTAGTCACCGTTACGTCTGTCAGTGACCTTGGGGTGGTTGACTGAGAGTAGGATCACCACGGGGGACTCTCTCGGCCAGGAGAGCACCACGTGTTACTTCTACATATCGGAAAAGACTGCAATCAAAATTGTTCCCACGAGGAACATTCGAGATCAAGTGAAGGATCTAAGAAATAGATAAATTGTGAAACAATAGAAAGACGTAAATAAAGGAAGAAAGAAAATAAAACAGCCACTGTACACTTTACTGCTTCTTTAGTTTTAGCTGCCACTCTACTCAGCGTTTCGCTGACGTGTCACACTCATTACTTTTCAGGACAAGGTGTTGAGCAGCTAGGGTCAGCGGCTGCAGAGGACGCTGGGCCGAGTAGGGTCCAGTAGAGTTAAAATTGTTCTTTTGTGCCCTTTTTGTTCCACTGTAGTGAGTAGTTCTTGTTACTCTCTGTACTTTTCTTTACTTGTAATTCATGTTATGTTATAAATGTTGTCCTACTGTTGTGGTAGTACATGCTGTAACGACCTGATTAACAAGTCCCTACGAGACACGAGAACCGGACCGACTCGACTAATCCCAAGACCTAGTCGTCCAATGAGGAAGTAACCAAAAGAGCAGTAAAATAAACCACATTCAACATGAATATAACTAACAGCAGGAACATACAGCAGTAAGGAAAGAAACTACTACAGTATGTACCACCACAACAGTAGAACAACATTCATAACATAATATGAACTGCAGGTAAAGAAAAGTACAGCGGAACAAGAACTACTCAGTATAACGGAACAAAAAGAGGTACAAGCGAACAGTGGTGAGTCTACTGGACCCTACTCGGCCCAGCGTCCTCTGCTGCCGCTGACCCTGGCTGCTCAACACCTGGTCCTGAAAGGTAACGAGTATAACACGTCAGCAAAATGCTAAGTAGAGTGGCAGCTAAACTAAAGAAACAGTAAAGTGTACAGTAGCTATTTTAAAATTTTCTTTCTTCCTTTATTTACGTCTTTCTATTGTTTCACAATTTATCTATTTCTCATATCCTTCACTTGATCTCGAATGTTCCTCGTGGGAACGATCTTGATTGCAGTCTTTTCCGAACAGTAGAAGTAGCACGTGGTGCTCTCCTGGCCGGGAGAGTCCCCCGTGGTGATCCTACTCTCAGTCAACCACCCCAAGGTCACTGACAGACGTAACAGTGACTACGGCACACGCGGTAAACGCACGGGTAGCTAACCCGCACTGGCACGCGGTTAGTCGTTTCCGTTAACAGGTGCGCCCAAAGCACAGCACGAAACCAGTACAGGGCAGAGCCCTCTCAATAACAGGGGTCCAACCCCTCCACAGTAACCAAACAGGGGCCTTGCCCCTCCACAGTCCGTGCACCCTCGCCTGACTACCCTGGTTTGCCCCAGCGGGCCTAACAAGTCGGTGTGGGAGGCTAGCAGAACCCCGGGGCCCATGGGGTAGCTAGTACCTCCCTACACTAGTAGCTCTCCTTGGTACTACGTACACGAGGGCCAGCAAGTCGGTACAGAGTGGCCAGTCCTAACCCCAGGTCCCTGGGGCGGCTAGCTCCGCTCTGCACTAAACAGGGGGACAGTCGCTCTCCTTGGTACTCCGTACTCAAGGGCCAGCTCACTTCCCCAATTCTATTCCATTCACTTTCCAGGAGTTCTACTCCTAATTCCCCGTAGGGTTCCAGCTCTTTTAACTCAGAACATCCAGGTTTCACTTTCCAGTTTCACGTTCTTACAATCCATATTCTCAATCACGTTTATTTATTCATAACAGGCAGCTGTTAATTCAATTCACAGGCAGCTAGTATTTCCTTTCCACATTTTCCAAGACTGCAGTATTCATACATTCCACTAGTTTTCCCATCCTAGGATTCATGCCATATCCTAGGATCTATCATACAATCTAGTTTTCCAGCCCTAGGATTCATGCAACACCCTAGGAATCTACCATTCAATCTATTTCTCATTCCTAGGATTCATGCAATGTCCTAGGTTCTATTTATGGTTTCATAATTTAACAGATTATACTTAAAGCCACTCTACCAGGTACAACGAGAGTAACGGGGGCGTGGTCGGGAATCCCGCGTGCCTCCGCGACCCCCGAGACTGCAACGGAACGGAGTCCTATCACAAGGATCAAACACAAGGAACTTCTCAAAACAGTATACAGCTACTGTAGACAGGTAGAGGATGTAATTCTTAAAAGAACGCAACTCGAAATGCAGAAAACGGAGCCCGAAACGGGTCGAAAACGACGAAACAGTGTAAAATCAAACGTCTGGAACTTCTTCCAGACGTCTTAAAAAGTGGATCAGGGAATTACCTCACTCTGCGTGGGCTCTCAGACGTCCAGAAGCCTGCGGGGGCGTCTGGCCTAGTTCGCAGACGTCCGATGGTCACCTAGGACGTCTGGAAGTCGTTCCCGTCGTCTAGTTCTACAACCAGACGTCTGATTCACGTTGGATGGCGAATCACCGAACCTGCGCGTACCCACCTCTCTCTCTCAGTACGGTCAGTCGAAGAAAAGGAAGAAGATAGAAATAACTCACCTTTCAGATGTCTGGATAGCCTTCCAGACGTCGTGCCCGTCATCTGGCTATCAGCCCAGACGTCTGATTCTGGAAAATTTTCCAGAACCAGGGCGCCACTCGCCCTCCGCTCGCGACGCACGGCTGCGCTGCGAGTGCTCCGCCTGCTGCTCGAGCCGCAGCAGGCCTCCCGTGCCACTCCGCGCCCGCTACGCCCCCGCCAGCCGGCTCCCACCGCCCCAGCAGGCTCGAGCCCTCACGGCCGATGCCTCCTCCCCCACGCAGCACCTCCTCCCGCACCCGCCGCGGCTGTCGCCGCCGCCGCTCACCCTCGCGCTCGCTCTCGCGCACTGGCTGGAAGGAGAAGAGGAAGGAGACGAAGGTGACGGGAGTGAGGGAGAGGGCGTGGCCTCTTAAGGCCGCGCGAGGAGGAGAGAGAGGGAGCGCGACAGAGGGCACAGGAGGGAGAGGGAAAAAGAAGAGGCGGAGCAGATCTGCGCGTACAGGCGCGCAGACGCAACGGTGTGCGCGCAGAAAAATGAATCCCAGACGTCTGGAAGTGATACCAGACGTCTGGTACGACGTCTGGGACACCTCCCAGACGTCTTAAAAGACGTTTGAAAGCACGGTTCGTAACAATATAACAAACTCAAAGGAAGTTTCGTCCCCGAAACTTGCACTAACTAGGGTGCGGGAAAACGTCAAAATAACCATAACAAACTCAAGGAGGACCGAAGCCAGTCCGAAAAGACGTACCCGCGAAAAGCTCCGGGTACCGCTCCCGCATTGCCGCCTCAGGCTCCCAGGCAGCCTCCTCGTACCGCTGGCTCCTCCACAAAACCTTTACCAGGGGTACTTGCTTTCGTCTCAAACTGCGGACGGCTCGATCTAGAATCTGCACTGGCCGCTCGGGGTAGGTCAGGTCGTCTCCCACCTCGACACTCTCGTGACTCAGTACGTGACTGGGATCGGCTACGTACTTCCTGAGGTTGGACACGTGGAACACGCCGTGCACACCAGAAAGCTGCGGGGGGAGGGCAAGCCTGTAAGCAACGGGTCCAACCCGCTCCAGGACCTCAAAGGGCCCCATAAACCTCGGCGCGAGCTTCCCTCTCACCCCAAACCGCTGCAGGCCCTTCATGGGCGAAACATGAAGAAAGACGTGGTCCCCAACCTCAAACTGCACCTCTCTGCGTCTCCGATCCGCGTAGCTCTTCTGTCTGCTCCTGACAGTGCGGAGTCACCTGTGGATCTACTCGACTACCTCCTGACTCTACCAGATCAACCTGGGGCCAACCTCCCACTTGGTCCCGACCTCAACCCAACTCAAGGGTGCCGTACACTTCCGTCCGTACAGAGCTTCGTAGGGAGCCATGCCGATGCTCGAGTGATAACTGTTGTTGTATGCAAACTCCGCCAGGGGCAGGTGCTCCTCCCAAGAGCCCTTCCAATCCAGTACACAGGCACGCAAAAGGTTCTCAAGTGTCTGTATCGTGTGCTCAGACTGTCCGTCCGTCTGAGGGTGGTAAGCTGTACTAAACCTCAACTGCGTCCACAAGGCCTGTTGAAACTCAGCCCAAACTGGGATGTAAAGAGCGTATCCCTATCGGATACGATCTCCCGCAGAACTCCATGTAGTCGTACCACATCCCGGATATACCTCTCTGCCAACTGTGCTGGTCCCAAAGTGACTCGGATCAGCAAGAATCGCGCCGTCTTCGTCAGTCTATCCACTATTACCCAGACTGCGTCGTGTCCCGGCTGGGTAACAGGTAAGCCCACCACCAAGTCCATGGTGATGCTCTCCCACTTCCACTCTGGCACTGGAAGCGGCTGTAGCAGCCCTGCAGGCCTCTGATGCTCGGCTTTCACCTGCTGGCACACTAAGCACTACTGCACGAATTCACCCACATCCCGCTTCATCCCCCTCCACCAAAACTCGCGTCTCAAGTCGTGGTACATCTTCCTGTTTCCGAGATGTATGGTGAATCGGGAACCGTGTGCCTCAGTCAGGAGCTCTCTCAACAGCTCCTCGTCTCTGGGAACGCACAACCGTCCCCTCAAGCGCAGCACCTGGTCTGTGAAAGAGAAGTCCCCCGGGTCTCCCGACAGTACTCTGTCGCGCAAGGACTACAAGTACAGATCGGCCATCTGTCCTGTGATGATGCGGTCTATCAGCTTTGGCCTAGTCTGTCGTGTCACAGTCACTGCCCCATAGTACCCCCGTAACTCTAGCGGTCGCCAACTGCCCACCTCCTCCAAAAGGCTCCAACTCTGTAACCGTAGACTGGCCAAGTGTGCGGGCGCCTTACGGCTCAAGGCGTCAGCCACCACATTGGCCTTCCCCGGGTGATAGGAGATGCTGCAGTCGTAGTCCTTCAGGAGCTCCAACCAATGTCTCTGTCTCATGTTGAGCTCCTTCTGATCAAAAAGGTATCTGAGGCTCTTGTGATCGGTGAAAATTTCGAAGGTCTCACCGTACCAGTAGTGCCTCCAAGTCTTCAACGCGAAGACAATAGCTGCCAACTCTAGGTCGTGGGTAGGGTAGGTATGCTCATGGGGCTTCAGTTGCCGCGAAGCGTAAGCGACAACGTGACCCCTGGCGTACAGCCTGCGTCATCTCAGAGTGTCCAGAACCATCCGCAAATGCTGTTCGTGCTACGTCCGATCTCTAGAATAGACGAGTACGTCGTCTATGAAAACCACCACGAACTGGTCCAAGTACGATCTAAACACCCGGTTCATCAGATCCATGAAAGCAGCGGGGGCATTGGTCAACCCAAACGGCATGACCAAAAACTCGTAGTGTCCGTACCGGGTGCGGAAAGCTGTCTTGGAGACGTCGGTCTCACTGATCCTCAGCTGGTGGTATCCAGACCTCAAGTCGATCTTGGAAAACACCGTGGCACCCCGCAACTGGTCAAATAAGTCGTCGATCCTCGACAGCGGATATCTGTTCTTTATGGTGCCCTATTCAGCTGTCGGTAGTCCACACAAAGGCGTAGGGTACCATCCTTCTTCTTCACAAACAGTACCAGGGCTCCCCAGGGAGACGCATTGGGCCTCACGAAACCTTTCTCCAAAAGGTCCTGTAACTGAGACTTGATCTCTCGTAGCTCAAGCGGTGCCATCCTGTATGACGCGGTGGAGATGGGGCTGGTCCCTGGTACTAGTGAGATCTCAAACTCGATCTCACGCTCAGGCGGTAGTCCTGGTAACTCGTCTGGAAACATGTCAGGGTACTCTCTGACCACCGGGATACTCTAGAAGTCTGCCACAGGGCTGGGCTCTGCCAGCACACAAGCTAGGAAACTCTCACACCCCTGGCTCAAAAGTCTCGTCGCCCTAAGTGCCGAAATGCACCTGAAACCTCCATCCACTGGCTATCCATGAAACTCGAAAGAAGGCAATTCCGGAATGGAGAAGGCGATCTTCCTCTCAAAACAGTCCACCAAGGCGTGGTAAGCGAACAGCCAATCCATCCCCAGAATCACTCCAAAGTCCTCCATCTGTAACATAATCAGGTCAGCTGGCAGGCTATGTCCCCCGACGCTGACCTCGCAATCCATGTACACCTCCTCAGCTACAAACAACTGACCACTCGGACCTTTGATTACGAACGGATTCTCTAACAGTGTATAATCCCGGTCCAAACTAACTGCGAAACTGGCTGCGACAAACGAGTGCGTAGCGCCGGAATCGAAAAGCGTGTAAACGAGTCTGCCGGAAACTGAAACCATACCTTCTACCACCGATCCCGAAGCTCTGGCGTCCCTGTGTGTTAGGGCGTACTGTGTGTTAGGGAGTTAATACGCCCCTCAGCTCTAGGTGCGGACGAAGCAGCCACACTCTGCGTCAGACGGGTAGGTGCTGGCCGGTACCCTCCTCGCGACTACTGTCCTCCTCCTCGCGCCTGGGAACCGTGGCCTCCTGCGCGCCCTCCAGTGCTCTGCGCGGGAAGTATCTACTGACCTCCTGCCCTAGACGGGTAGTCCCTCCTGATGTGGCCCGGCTGGCCACACTTGTAACAGAGGGGAACCCGACTCCCGCCCTCAGTGGGTCCCTGCTGTCAGCTGGGCGGGGGTCTGGTGCTGGCAACTGGCCCCTGTCGAAGGCCCCCAAAGGCCACTGATGGCCCTGTAAAACGTGACGGCTCTCCTGCGGATGCCACGTGTCTCCTTTCTCGCCGGCCTTGTGAAAAGTCTGGCTGAAAGGGCCTCTTCCACCTGCCGTCAGTGTCTCGCGGGGACGGGTTGGTCTCCTCGTAAGTCATAGCAGCCTCTACCACCCTCGAAAATGTAAGCAGCTTCAGGGGTTTGACATACCCCCGAATCGCAGGCCGGAGCCCCTCGGTGATCCTCCAAAGGCGCTCCTCCTCAGTAGCTACCGCTGTCGCTGCAAAGCGGGACAGCTCCAGGAAACGCGTGCGGTACACGCTCACGCTCATCGTCCCTTGGCGGAGAGTGTGGAACTCCCGCCTCCTCTGGTCCTGCCACGTCCGGGGGAAGTACTGCTCGTAGAAGAGGGCGACGAACCAGTCCCTGGTCGGCTCATCCCTCTCCTGTCCCCGGACCGCCCTCCACCACCTGTGTGCCGCACTTTCCAGCTAGTACGTGGCAAAGGCCACGCGGCACTCCACCGGGGGGTGAAGGGTGTCGAAAATCTTCTCCAGCTGCTCAAGCCAGTCCTCTGCCTCGGTCGAGTCCTCATCCCCCTTGAAGGAGGGGGCTTCAGCTTCCGGAACTGCCTGAAGAGCTCGAAGTGGCAGTGTAGGGGAGGTGCTGGTGCACCTCCAGGCGAAGGTGCCTCGTGCACGGAAGTATCGAAGGAAGGTAGGGGCTGCGGCGGCCCATCCCCTCCCTCGTGTCCAGCGCCGCATCCGTCGAGTGGTCCCACAGAAGACTCCCCCTCCACAGCCCCAGGGTGAGGTGCTCGGGGCGGTGGGTGGAGCTCCTCTCGTACAATGTCTCATATCAGCCGGGCGAGGTCCTGGGCCTGGACGCCCGGGAGTAGTGGCTGGTCCACTGGGGTGTCGGCAACGACACGCCCACCTCGCCGACCTCGTCCTCGGCCGCGCCCGCGGCCAGCCTCACCAGTCCCACGACGAGGCATCTCCTGCAAGGAGACGCAAAACAAAACGGAACACGTCACTACGGAACGATACCGAACGGAAACGTCTAAGAACTCATGTCAAGAGATATGTTGTGGTGGCTACTCTAGTTATAGACATGTGAATTGGTTATTTTCCAGTCAGTTGATTCACTTCTCGGGACGACCTTGCTCTGATACCATCTTGTAACGACCCGATTCCCAAGTCCCTACGAGACACGAGAATCGGACCGACTCGACTAATCCCAAGACCTAGTCGTCCAACGAGGAAGTAACCAAAAGAGCAGTAAAATAAACCACATTCAACATGAATATAATTAACAGCAGGAAAATACAGCAGTAAGGAAAGAAACTAATACAGTATGTACCACCACAACAGTAGAACAACATTCATAACATAATATGAACTGCAGGTAAAGAAAAGTACAGCGGAACAAGAACTACTCACTATAATGGAACAAAAAGAGGTACAAGAGAACAGTGGTAACTCTACTGGACCCTACTCGGCCCAGCATCCTCTGCAGCCGCTGACCCTGGCTGCTCAACACCTGGTCCTGAAAGGTAACGAGTGTAACACGTCAGCAAAACGCTGAGTAGAGTGGCAACTAAACTAAAGAAATAGTAAAGTGTACAGTAGCTGTTTTAAATTTTTCTTTCTTCCTTTATTTACGTCTTTCTATTGTTTCACAATTTATCTATTTCTCAGATCCTTCACTTGATCTCGAATGTTCCTCGTGGGAACGATCTTGATTGCAGTCTTTTCCGAACAATAGAAGTAGCACGTGGTGCTCTCCTGGCCGGGAGAGTCCCCCGTGGTGATCCTACTCTCAGTCAACCACCCCAAGGTCACTGACAGACGTAACAGTGACTACGGCACACGCGGTAAACGCACGGGTAGCTAACCCGCACTGGCACGCGGTTAGTCGTTTCCGTTAACAGGTGCGCCCAAAGCACAGCACGAAACCAGTACAGGGCAGAGCCCTCTCAATAACAGGGGTCCAACCCCTCCACAGTAACCAAACAGGGGCCTTGCCCCTCCACAGTCCGTGCACCCTCGCCTGACTACCCTGGTTTGCCCCAGCGGGCCTAACAAGTCGGTGTGGGAGGCTAGCAGAACCCCGGGGCCCATGGGGTAGCTAGTACCTCCCTACACTAGTAGCTCTCCTTGGTACTACGTACACGAGGGCCAGCAAGTCGGTACAGAGTGGCCAGTCCTAACCCCAGGTCCCTGGGGCGGCTAGCTCCGCTCTGCACTAAACAGGGGGACAGTCGCTCTCCTTGGTACTCCGTACTCAAGGGCCAGCTCACTTCCCCAATTCTATTCCATTCACTTTCCAGGAGTTCTACTCCTAATTCCCCGTAGGGTTCCAGCTCTTTTAACTCAGAACATCCAGGTTTCACTTTCCAGTTTCACGTTCTTACAATCCATATTCTCAATCACGTTTATTTATTCATAACAGGCAGCTGTTAATTCAATTCACAGGCAGCTAGTATTTCCTTTCCACATTTTCCAAGACTGCAGTATTCATACATTCCACTAGTTTTCCCATCCTAGGATTCATGCCATATCCTAGGATCTATCATACAATCTAGTTTTCCAGCCCTAGGATTCATGCAACACCCTAGGAATCTACCATTCAATCTATTTCTCATTCCTAGGATTCATGCAATGTCCTAGGTTCTATTTATGGTTTCATAATTTAACAGATTATACTTAAAGCCACTCTACCAGGTACAACGAGAGTAACGGGGGCGTGGTCGGGAATCCCGCGTGCCTCCGCGACCCCCGAGACTGCAACGGAACGGAGTCCTATCACAAGGATCAAACACAAGGAACTTCTCAAAACAGTATACAGCTACTGTAGACAGGTAGAGGATGTAATTCTTAAAAGAACGCAACTCGAAATGCAGAAAACGGAGCCCGAAACGGGTCGAAAACGACGAAACAGTGTAAAATCAAACGTCTGGAACTTCTTCCAGACGTCTTAAAAAGTGGATCAGGGAATTACCTCACTCTGCGTGGGCTCTCAGACGTCCAGAAGCCTGCGGGGGCGTCTGGCCTAGTTCGCAGACGTCCGATGGTCACCTAGGACGTCTGGAAGTCGTTCCCGTCGTCTAGTTCTACAACCAGACGTCTGATTCACGTTGGATGGTGAATCACCGAACCTGCGCGTACCCACCTCTCTCTCTCAGTACGGTCAGTCGAAGAAAAGGAAGAAGATAGAAATAACTCACCTTTCAGATGTCTGGACAGCCTTCCAGACGTCGTGCCCGTCGTCTGGCTATCAGCCCAGACGTCTGATTCTGGAAAATTTTCCAGAACCAGGGCGCCACTCGCCCTCCGCTCGCGACGCACGGCTGCGCTGCGAGTGCTCCGCCTGCTACTCGAGCCGCAGCAGGCCTCCCGCGCCACTCCGCGCCCGCTGCGCCCCCCCCGGCTGGCTCCCGCCGCCCCGGCAGGCTCGAGCCCTCACGGCCGACGCCTCCTCCCCCACGCAGCACCTCCTCCCGCACCCGCCGCGGCTGTCGCCGCCGCCGCTCACCCTCACGCTCGCTCTCGCACACTGGCTAGAAGGAGAAGAGGAAGGAGACGGAGGTGACGGGAGTGAGGGAGAGGCCACGCGAGGAGGAGAGAGAGAGAGCGCGACAGAGGGCGCAGGAGGGAGAGGGAAAAAGAAGAGGCGGAGCAGGTCTGCGCGTACAGGCACGCAGACGCAACGGTGTGCGCACAGAAAAATGAATCCCAGACGTCTGGAAGTGATACCAGACGTCTGGGACACCTCCCAGACGTCTTAAAAGACGTTTGAATGCACGGTTCGTAACAATGCTGTAGTAGTTCTTTTTCTTACTGCTGTATTTTGTTACTGCTAGTTATATTTCATGTTGAATGTGATTTATTTTACTGCTCTTTTGGTTACTTTCTCGTTGGACGACTAGGTCTTGGGATTAGTCGAGTCGGTCCGGTTCTCGTGTCTCGTAGGGACTCGGGAATCGGGTCGTTACATAGACCGAGTGTAGGACTATTACGGAGGGACTCGCCCGGCCAGGAGAGTGCCACATGAGCATCCTACATCACGGGAAGTTGCAAGCAAAATCGTTCCTGTAGGGAACAAAAAGATTAATTAATGTGATGAATCCTGATTAGAGATCTTTACGCACCAACATGTATAATATAATTGAAAATGGAAAATTTTATGTTGAACTACTTGTTAGATGCATGTTACTTCTTAGCCACCACTCTACACAGCATTAGCTGACTTCAGTTAAATAATTTTGTACAGGTCAGGGATTTGAGCAGCCCAAGCTACTGGCTATTGAGGACGCTGGGCATAGTCGGGCATAGCTTTAGTTCTACTGTTTCGTGTAATGAGTTTCTATAGCCTTGTTTCTACTATATGTATTCGTCTTTTTTGTGATAGTTGTATCATGACATGTAATATTACTGTTCCTTTCCCCCCTGTTGTTGTTAATCTCTTTCTGCTTAGTTACTGTACTTATATGATTGTGATTTGTTGAATGTTATTTGGTTATTTTTTGTTGGACGATTGGGTATTAAGATTAATCGAAGTGAGTTAATCTCGGATCCTATAAGAATCTGGGATCAAATCATTACATTTTTAATTTAAAAATAAATATTATCAATAACTTTTACATCCAAATCAAATATCAATAATTATTTTTAAAATATCATCGATAATTTTTAATTATGAATGAAAATCACTTATAATTTTTTAATCTTTAACTGTTGGTGGATCTCATCACATTTATCGTAAGTAATACATAACCTTTTACATGATAATATAAATATCATATTTTGAATGCACCTATATATTTAATCGATGGATTACATCGGAACGGAGGAGGATGCATTTTTACATTCATCGTAGAAATGCGTGATGTGATCTTACTTTTTAGTTGTGAAACGCGTTGCAGCTGACGTCACCTTACCAGCGTCCAACTAAGGTCGAACCAAATCAGTCGCCATGTACGCGCGGGCAGGTTGGGCCTTTAAAATTGGTAGAATCATCGAGGCGATGTCGTAAGTTAATCCCCTGCGGTGAGAGGGCGATCGATGTCGTAGGGCTCCATCATATCACATAAAGTTGGTGGTACGCCGACGTCGAAGATGCGTCCGCTGACGTCCACTTGCGTTTTCTGGTCGGTTTCGTGGACCCAATGTTCAATTACAAATCCAAATCAAACGAATTAGATGTTATTTTCAGAGTGGACTTCGAAGAACATGAGAGGCTTCGAGAACTCGGCATTCAATGATTGGCTGGACACGTTATGACTTCAGGTAAATGATTGTTACAAAAAAAAAAAAAAAACACGGATACGCATTAATTAGTTAACTACATGGAATCTCAGGGTTAATTTAGATGGGAGGATAAAAGTTGAGTTATTTTTTATTTTGAAAATTATAAAGATTATTTGGATAGATTAATAGGAGATTGTTTGAAAAATTTTTGGATTAATTTTTAAAAATATATGAGATAATTTATAAAAAAAAATTATCTCATGTCAACTTTAGAATAATTTGCCTTAGGTTAAATTTTCTTAATTTGAATTAAAATATTATTCCCATCAAATAAGATTAATTTCTATTTTAATAGATTATCCCTCTTATAAAATTAGATTTTACAATTTTGTAGAAAGAATAGGATTTGATTAAGATTCTACTTTGTTTTCCTTTTTTTGTTTTAAGGGCAAAAATATTTGGATACTCCTCAATGCTTTCAAAAAAGAAAAGTTTTTCCTTTTTCATTTAAGATTCACTTGTATTCCAGTTAATCAATTTTTTATCTAGAATACCATTCAAATCATGCATTGAGACCATAAATAAAAGGATGGAGATTTCAAGCTCCATATAGATGAGAGAGAGAATAGTGCACCTTATATCCTTCCTAATTGAAGCTGTTATTTTCCAATGATTATAAGAGGTGACCAACGACCAATAATTATGACACGCTATTTGTGCCTCAAAATCTATATCTGCATATTATCTAAAATAAGATATGATCCTCCATCTCTTCTCACGTGTCCCCAACTCACCTCTCATTTAAACTTAAACAATTACATGATTTTCGATTGATGATTTAACATTAGAATGATTTAATTGTGATTATTCTTTGGAGAACGGTTTTTCTTATTTTCCTTTTTTGGATTGCAAGAGAAGGTTTTCTTAAAAATTATTTTAAGATAAGTATTATTATTCTGTGATTGAAACCCTTGAGTAAACTCTTGCCTCTGTTAAAAAACAATTATTACAAAAGGTAATCCCAAATCCTAATAGTCATACAATTTTGATATTGTATATAATCTAAAATACTAAAAGGAGAATATTAAATCTTTTTTCTTGTATAACTGTGATTAAAAATACAATGATAAAAAGAGTTATCTAGATAATATGACCACTATTTCTTTCCTTCTTTTCTATTTCTTTCCACTCTTTTTATTTTCATTATATATTCTTTGTGCATCCAAATTTTTATGCTATGATTTCATTTTCTAATAGTTTCTAATAAATACATTATGATTTAGTAACATTTCAAAATTACCTAAGAAATTATTTATGATAACATGGTCACTTTATTACCTATTACTATAATTAAAACAAAGTGCTCTTCAGCTAAGTCCAACAACATTGAATCCCATCTTCTTTCCCTTTTTCTAAATCTCAACATGGTTATGGAACTTTTGCATGAACAACCCTATAATTACTTCCAATTGAAAAAACCACTTATATAGTCACACAAATTACGGAACACAGCAAAATCACGTCAGAACTCTCAATTTTATATTTGCCCATTACCTGTGAAGTTGAAAACTTTACATGGTTGCTTTTAACAACTAAGAAGAGATATCTATTATTTTTTATTGAAAATATCAATAACAAAGTATCTTAGAAATTGATATTAGTATCTTAAATAACTTTAACGTTGAAAATGATCTATCTTATAAACTAATACAAGGTGCCCTATGATTTTATCATTTCACGTATTCCTTTGTTTCCCTCTTTATCCCCCAAAAGTGTTCTATGTTTCTGTCATGCTATGTTTCTCTTTCTTCCCTTCGTAACTCCTCCACCCTCTCTGCCTTCCCCAAAAATGATAATTTTCCCACACTAATCTCCACTCCTCCACACAATTGCCACCCAATTTTCATGTACCAAATTTCTCCTAACATTTTCTCTCAATTCCTACTCAATCCCTCATTCATAGTGTCTATGTATAATTTCCATTGAACCTCCAAATGCCTATTTTGCTAATACCATGTACTTTCTTTTTTTTGGTTAAACAAATGTTTTTCTGTAGCAATGTCAGGGAAGTTTCAAGTTTTACTTTTACATCTCCAGTGTCTAAAATTAACATGTGCATCCTCTATTACGACGATGATTTTGAAATCTTTTTCTTGCAATTTTTTCGCACATCATTAGTTTATTTAAGAGGTTAGGAAATTAATGTTAGGAAATGTGAAAGTGGTGTTAATCCTTATTTCTATTTACTTGAACTAATGTCAAACTGTGGTGTTAGCCAGTCCTATGATGCTTACTTAGTGGTGGTGTTAGAAATATGAAAATGACCCCTTGATCTCCTTGAACTAAATTGTACCGATGATATTTAACCATGAATAGGTGATATTTCAGTTCTTAACCAAAATATCACTTGTGATATTTGAACCAAATAGCAAGTAAGAGGTGAATTACTTACAAACTTTAACTT
The DNA here is from genome assembly GCA_037157565.1 of Thalassia testudinum. Taxonomy (NCBI): domain Eukaryota; kingdom Viridiplantae; phylum Streptophyta; class Magnoliopsida; order Alismatales; family Hydrocharitaceae; genus Thalassia; species Thalassia testudinum. The sequence continues at coordinate 122,160,708 of JAZHRO010000036.1, read as the reverse complement.
CAAGGGTTCTAGACTCATTCAACCCAAGTAATCGATCTTTGCTGGACCATTCACCTTATTGGCTTCATTCTTATTGGTCTGCTCCTATAATAGTAAAGTAGTAAACTTAGTAACACAATATGACAAGTAGAGGAAGCTAATAAAATTAAGTAAATTAAATAACACACTTACCTATGCATCCTCACATGCCCGATGCTTGCAAGCCTTCATACAATCACTTCATGACTTTAATATACCCTTCAAGTTTGTTTCTCACTACCTCCTCCAAACTTCTACAATTAAAATACTACAACAATATAGAAAGATATATGACATTATAACATGTTAATCATAAATATGGAAAATTTTCAACATAATGGATATTCTTACATCTCTTTTAAGGTCCCCCCTCCAATCCCGATGTAGGTCCCCCATGTGTTGAAGGACACTAATCATATGTCACCTACATTGAAGGTTATATATTAATTGTAACTTGCATGTCTTACAATTGAAAGAAAATAGTACCGTAAGTTTCTAAATTATTGTATCTTTAATTAAGATCTTGAGAGACCTTCCTTCAATCAAAGTAGCTACAAGGCATAATTGCCTTCACTAATTCACCAATCATGCTGTTGAATGGTGGGTATTTGATACAAGATCCTACTTCTAAGACCTTGAATTAGATCTAGGTTCCCTTGGGGAGTTTGGCCAAAATTAAATTCCATGTCTTACCCCTTCTTTTGTGTTTTGTACCTTAAGTTTAGAGCATGAGATAAATAAACATATATGTGAAGTATTAATAATGAAATGAAAATTTGGCTAAGTTCAACATTTCTATACCACTAGTACTTGCTTGACTCTACTGCTCAACCTAGGGTTGGAAATCTGCCTATGATTACTAGATCTGGGGAGGGTCTAAGGATCTAATGTCCCCTCCTATGCATGGGACTTGAGCTAAGACGGTGTAGGAGGAACTTGAGCTTGACCTAGGAAGGATGGTGTAGAAGGATATGCAAGTCTAAGATTGGATGTGGTGGTAATGGGACCTAAAGTTGGAGGGATCATGGGTCGTGGCCTTACCCTTCAAGGGGGACCTAAGTAAGATATCAATAGGTTGGACCTGGCTTGGTGTAAAAGAAGGAACATGACTAGGTGCAAATTAGGAGGTTGGGGATTTTGTCCAACTAATGACCAATAATTAAACCGGCTAAGAGTATTGGGTAGGATAGTAGTAGACCTAAGCTATGGTGCACCTGGTCGATGGAGGACTTGGGTCATGTAGGCTATGGATGGTGAAGGTGGGAGTGTGGCTAGGTGTCGGGCTAGGAGTGGATATCTGAGGGGGTGTAGGTGTCATCGTCATGTCCAATGGTAAAGTCATCCAGGAGGCCATTTTGAAACCTCAGTTGTCTCTTCACCTTCAACTTCTGCAAAGACATCTGCATTGGTAAAAAAAATAAAAGATTGATTACATGCAGGATATAAGAATAAGAAACCAATGAATGAATGATAAGAAGTTCAATGATTGTTTAAGAAGACATGATAAAGAAAACAAATGCTACAAAGAAGTAAAGTGATTGTTAGACAAATGAGTGCATGCTAAGAATTAAAGATAAGTTAGTAGAATGAAAGCTTGCTAATAGAAAATTTTTTTACACATTTAAATGCGAAGAAAAGTGCAAGGAATACCTCAAAGAACAACAAATATCACCTATGATATTTGTCATATTACACCAATGATATTTGTGATATTTGGTTTAGAACTAAACTATCACCAATGATATTTCAAATATCATATCACCAATGATATTCAGTTCAAAACTAAAGTATCACCAATGCTAAATGAATGTGAGTTCTATAAGTATAGTGATGAGGGGCAAAAAATGCCCTCGAACCCGAATTCCTGCGATAGGCCCTAATGGAAGGATCTGACCTAGAAAGACCTGAATACAGGTAGGTTCGAGGATCCAACCCACCTACATCCAAGGGAAATCTTCCATGTAGACGGATCCGGGAGCCCAACTCGTCTGCACGTAGACAAGGCCATGTACAGCCAAACTCGAAGGATCCTATCTGTTAAAGGGGACGACGGAAGTACAACAAGGCTGTGCCCTCAATAAATGCTGACAATGGCTACTGCAATAAATAACCTGACCAAGTGCACACCTTGTCAAGCGGCATATCCGCTCAGAAGATCTTATTGAGAGGCTAAATCCCAACACTATAAATAGCTGAGGAAGGCCCCTGAGGTCGCCCCCCTGTAGTGGGTTCCGTAGTGGCTCTAACTGGGTTCCGTTCGCAAGCTCCTCCTTGACTTTGTTAGCATACAACATCATGTTTGGATCCCGAGCTTAGTACTCACCTTTTCTTTGTTTGGCGACCAGCTGGGACTCTGTGTGGACCTCGAGCGAGGTGATCCCCATAGATTTTGCTGCCCGGATGCTTGCCATCATGGCCTCATACTCCACCTGGTTGTTGGATGCAAGGAAGTCCAATTTTATGGCATACTTATGAGTAATGTCGTCTGGGGCGATTAGGGCTATCTCGGCCCCAGATCCAGCTATCATAGATGAGCCATCAACGTTTAGTCGTCGGGGGAGTATGAGGGAGGCATCGGGATCTGTGAATTCGGCTATGAAGTCTGCTAGGACTTGCGCCTTAATTACTTTTCTCGGCTGATATTTGACATCAAATTCAGCCAACTCCACAGCCCATTTAATATGTCATGCTGACCTCGTGGGCTTGTATAGCAATCGTCGGAGGGGGTAGTTTGATAGGACCATTATTATGTGGGCTTGTAAGTATGGGCGTAGCTTTCGAGCTGCGATGACGAGTGCTAGCCCCAGCTTCTCAATGACCATGTACTTGGCTTCCACGCCTTGATAGGTCTTGCTAAAGTAGTACATGAGTTGTTGAATTTCTCCCCGGTCGCTGACTAAGATGACACTGATGGTGAATATTGAGGTGACTAAATATAGCAAGAGACCTTCCCCTTACTGGGGGGGCCGTCAAAACGGGGGGGACTTCAGAGTGCATTCTTGACTTCCTCCAGAGCCTTTTGGTAGTGGGGAGTCCAATGGGCAGCGTTATACCCTTGTCCTTTTCTATGCACTCGAAGAAGGAGAGAAATTTATCGAAGGATCGAGACAAGAATCGGTCTAATGAGGAGATCTTGCCAACCAACAACCGTAGCCCCTTTAACGTGTCTGGCAGTTGCTGGTCTTCAATTGCTTGGATCTTATCTGGGTTGGCTTCAATGCCTTAGCTTGTAACGAACGCGTGCCCCAGACGTCTTTTAAGACGTCTGGGAGGTGGCCCAGACGTCGGTACATACGTCTGGGATCACATCCAGACGTCTGGAAAATAGTTATTTTCGCACGGGAGAGTCGTCTGCGCGCCTGTGCGCGCAGACCCGCGATTCCTCTCTCTCTCTCTCTTTTTCCCTCTCTCTCTCTGCGGCTGCAGGCGGCCTGCCACCCCCTCTCTCCTCCTCGCGCGGCCTTAAAAGGGCCACGCCTCCCCTCCCGTCTCCACAGCCTCCTCCTTCTTCTCCTTCCTGTGCGCGAGAGCGAGCGGACGCGAGGGCGGCAGCGACGGCCGCAGTGAGCGCGGAGGTGCGGCGTGCGAGGGCGGAGCTCTGCCGTGAGGGCGAGCTCGCCGGAGCGGCTTGGCCGGCCGGCGGAGGGCGCAGGGGGCGCGGAGCGACGCGGAGAGGGACCTGCTGCGATCTGAGCAACAGACGCGCGAGGTGCGACGCGGGCGGCGTCGCGAGCGGAGGCCGAGCAGCGCCCTGATTCTGGAAAGATTTCCAGAATCAGACGTCTGGGTTGACAGCCAGACGGCGAGATAGACGTCTTTAAGCCCTTACAGACATCTGAAAGGTGAGTTTACCGCCTTCTCCTTCCTTCATGTCGACTGACCGTACTAAGGGAGGGAGTTGGCTGTGCGCAGGCTCGCTGATTCGCCATCCTTTGCGAATCAGACGTCTGGAAGTTGTACCAGATGGCGGGAGTGACCTCCAGACGTCCGGGGTGACCATCAGACGTCTGGGAGCTAGGCCAGACGTCCCCGCAGACTTCTGGACGTCTGGGAAACCACGCTGAACAGGTAATTCTCTGATCCACTTTTTAAGACGTCTGGAAGAAGTTCCAGACATCTGATTTTGCACAGTATCGCCTTGTTCGACCCGTTTAGGGCCCGTTCGGGCTCCGTTTTCCGCAATTCGAGTTGTGTTCTTTTCAGAATTAATTCCTCTACCCGTCTACAGTAGCTATACACTGTTTTGAGACACTCCTTGTGTTGATCTTTGTGATAGGACCTCGTTCAGTTGCAGTCTTGAGAGTCGCGGAGGCACGCGGGATTCCTGATCACGCCCCCATTACTCCCGTTGTACCTGGTAGAGTGGCTTTAAGTATTAATAAAATCTGTTAAAGTATGGAACCATAACTAGAACCTAGGGCATTGCATGAATCCTAGGAATGAGAAATATATGGAATGATAGCTCCTAGGCGTTGCATGAATCCTAGGGCCGGAAAACTAGATTGTATGATAGATCCTAGGATATGGCATGAATCCTAGGATGGAAAAACTAGTGGAATGTATATTACTGCAGTCTTGGAAAAATGGAAAGGAATATATAAAGTTGCCTGTAAATTGAATTAACAGCTGCCTGTTATGAATAAGGAACATGACTGAAATCATGGTTTGTAAGAACGTGAAACTGGAAAGTGAAACATAAGATGTTCTGAGATTAAAGGATGGAACCCTACGGGGAATTAGGAGTGGAACTCCTGGAAAGAGAAAGGAATGGAACTGAGATGTTGTTCGTACTGTCTCTTGGGTACGCAGTACCAAGGGAAGTACCTGTACCTGTTTAGTGCAGAGTGGGGCCAGCCACCCCAGGGACCCGGGGTTAGGATTGGCCGCTCTGTACCGACTTGCTGGCCCTCGTGTACGTAGTACCGAGGAGAGCTACTAGTGTTAGGAGAGTACTAGCTACCCCACGGGCCCCGGGGTTCTGCTAGCCTCCTTCACCGACTTGTTAGGCCCACTAGGGCAAACCAGGGTAGTCAGGCGAGGGTGCGCGGACTGTGGAGGGGCAAGGCCCCGGTTTGGTTACTGTGGAGGGGTTGGACCCCTGTTACTGAGAGGGCTCTGCCCTGGTTCCGTGCTGTGCTTTGGGCGCACCCGTTAACGGAAACGACTGACTGCGTGCCAGTGCAGGCTAGCTACCTGTGCGTTTATCGCGCGTGCCGTAGTCACCGTTACGTCTGTCAGTGACCTTGGGGTGGTTGACTGAGGGTAGGATCACCACGGGGGACTCTCCCGGCCAGGAGAGCACCACGTGCTACTTCTACTTTTGGAAAAGACTGCAATCAAGATCGTTCCCACGAGGACATTCGAGATCAAGTAAAGGATCTGAGAAATAAATGAAATAGTGAGAAAAATTGAAAGATGTGAATAAAGGAAGTAATAGAACTTAACAGCTACTGTACACTCTACTGTTGCCTTTAGTTAGTTTGCACTCTACTCAGCGTTTTGCTGATGTGTTACACTCGTTACCTTTTTCAGGACCAGGTGTTGAGCAGCCAGGGTCGGCGGCTGCAGAGGACGCTGGGCCGAGTAGGGTCCAGTAGAGTTACCACAGCCTTTTGTACCTCTTTTGTTTCTGTTCTAGTGAGTAGTTTTTGTTTCCGCTGTACCTTCTTTACCTGCAATTCTTGTTATATGATAAATGTTTTTTTACTGTTGTGGTGGTACCTACTGTAGTAGTTTCTTTCCTTACTGCTGTACTTTCTTACTGTTAGTTATATTCATGCTGAATGTGGTTTATTTTACTGTCTTTTGGTTACTTCCTCGTTGGACGACTAGGTCTTGGGATTAGTCCAGTCGGTCCGGTTCTCGTGTCTCGTAGGGACTCGGGAACCGGGTCGTTACAAGATGGTATCAGAGCAAGGTTGTCCCGAGAAGTGAATCAACTGACTGGAAAATAACCAATTCACATGTTTATAGCTAGAGTAGCCACCACAACATATCTCTTGACATGAGCTCTTAGAAGTTTTGTTAGGTACCGTCTGTTTTGACGTTTCCGTTTTGTTTCGCATCTCCTTGCAGGAGATGCCTCGTCGCGGGACTGGCGAGACTGGCCGCGGGCGCGGCCGAGGACGAGGTCGGCGAGGTGGACGTGCTGTCGTTGACGTCTCGGTGGACCAGCCACCACTCCCTGGCATCCAGGCCCAGGACCTCGCCAGACTGATTCGAGATATTGTACGAGAGGAGCTCCACCCACCGCCCCGAGCACCTCCTCCTGGGGTTGCAGAGGGGGAGTCCTCTGTGGGACCACACGACGGACACGGCGCTGGACACGAGGGAGGGGATGGGCCCCTGCCACCCCCACCTTCCTCCGACACTTCTATACACGAGGCACCTTCGCCTGGAGGTGCACCAGCACCTCCCCTACAGTGCCACTTCGAGCTTTTCGGACAGTTCCGGAAGCTGAAGCCCCCCTCCTTCAAGGGGGATGATGAGAACCTCATCATGAGCCATAACTAGCTCATTTTGACCCAATACAAAGGATAAAAGCTCCTACATATCTCAAGGAAAGGCTTAACTCAGAGAATTCTGAGTTTGAGAAGAAAACCAGTCATAAGGGGTAAAAGTGCAATTTTACCAGTATAATCTGCATACAGGGTAATTCAGGGCCCAAACACAGGTCAGAACAGCTTAATAAGAATAAAAGTGGGACGAGATGATCTAGCAAGGGCTACAGCACTTTCAAGGAACCAAATGATAATCTGTAACCCTAAAACAACCCACTTCAATTCACAAGGTTCGAGGCAAAGTAAAAATAGAATAAACCCTCTAAAATTCATAGAAAAATAATCTCTAGGGTTTAGAACCTTCAATTTGGCCTTTAGAACCCATTTTGACCTACATTGAGAACCATGCCCAATTAATAACTTAATTTGGGTTTTTGCGCAAATCGACCGGTCAAACAAGGTTTAATATGAAAATAAAATTCACCATCAGATTCCTTAGGTCCTAATTAGTCATGTATAAAAACTTGAGCCTAAGAAGAAACCTCCTTGACCGACTTTACACTTTGGTCCTCATATATTTACTCTTTGGCCCTCAACTTTTGAACCCTCGCATTTAGGCCCCTAACTCTCCTTCGTTCTTTGCAAACAGGTCCCTCCTGCAAAACCCTGCCAGCACCATGCTCCGGCGACCTTGCGCGGAGCATGGCGCCGCGCAGGGTAAGGTGGAGGACCTGGCATGTGTACCGGAGGGTGCCCTGCGTCGTCAGCCGTCGCAGGAGCACCCCCATGGTCCTTGCAGCCCCCCCTACCGGCCGTGCGAACGCACGGACGGTATGGGTTCGAATTCCGACCATGCTCCGGCGAGGGAGACACGTCGTCTCCCTCCGCCTTCCTCCCTGCTTCAACCCTATAAATACCCCCCGCCGCTCCACCGACCAAGGCAGCCTGGACCTGACGGAGAAAACCCCCAGCTTTCTTCTCTTCTTTCTCCGGCAGACGCTCACCAGCTCCGGCGACTTCCTCTCCCTCCACCTCTTCGCTCTGCCGCACTACCAGCAGCAGAGACCTCCTCCCCTGCTCTTCCCGCGCCACGCCGCACCCAGCTGGCGCCTCTCCAGCCTTCTGCTCGCCGCCGCCCCTCTCCCTGAGCATCGTCTTCTCCGGCGACAGTCGATACGACTGTCGCCCTGTTCCTCCCCCTTCGTCCCTGCAGTTAAGTTAGACTTACTCCCCTTCTCCTCCTCTTTCTTTCCCCGCTTTCGATTTAGTCAATTAAGCCCTCTACCGACCCTGTTCACCCTCATCCTCTCCGCCTCCGACCACCCTCCGGCGAGCCGCTCCCATCACCTCAGCGACCCACACGGCTCGCCAACCACCGCAGAACTTCCGCCTCCTCACCCTGATCCTCTTCCGCCCCTCCACTTCCCACCAAACACCCTCTGCAGACCCACCGAACACACCCACTCCCTCGCTCACAGTCTGACCTAGGACGACCTAACAGCTTCATCTCGCCCCCTGCAGACCCCCTGACCACCTTCGCCGTGCCACGGCGAAGGTCCTCCGCCTGTCTGATTTGGCCGAGAGGCCGTGCCATTGGTTTCAGGTTCCAGGCCTTGACCGCCATTGGCGAGGAAGCTCGAAGCCTGCTCGAGGTTGCTCCAAGCCGAGATATCCCAGATTGAATAGCCACGGCCAGCGCGGAAGAGTCTCACGCACACACCCTGGCCCTCGATTGGAGCTATACGCCTCAACAGCCGATGCAATTGGGAGCACCATCCCTGCTGCAGGCGTAAGAGAATTGGGGTGGGACATTTAGTCCCACCTCGGAATCTCTCAAAGGCGCGCGGACACATAAATTGAAAAACTGCCGTATGCTGTTTGCCTCAGTTACCACGGGGTGAGGTCCCTCTCACCCGACCCGACCCGACTCGGCCTCGTCCGTGACCACGCTCCGCGGACCTGGCCCGACCCGATTAGACTGACCTGCACTCCTCGCCCACCACGCACGCCGGTGGGCCTGGACCCGGGCCTGACCCGAACCCGATTACCCGATAGCGCTCTGGGAGAGCTTCCGAGGAGTGATTTCAGAGAGAGAGATACGCGGGGGAGGGGGGTAGAGTAGGTTTTTGTCTTGACGAATAAACTCTGAAGTGTGCAGGCCAAAGAAGAAGAAGCAGACCCGCTGAAGAAGAAGGAGCTGCTGCACTGTAGCGAAGGCATTGTTAAGTCGTCTCAGCACCGGGGCAGACGGCGGAAGGTCAGCAGCCGAAGAAGAAGAAGACCCGCTGAAGAAGAAGGAAGAACAACGGCCATCGCGAGAGAAGAAAAAGAGAAGTCAAGGCAGGTGAAGACAAAGAAGAAGAAGGAATGAAGAGAAGCAAGAAGCAAGAAAAGAAGAAGATGATCTGACGAAAAAGAAAGAAAGGAAACAAGAAGAAGAGCACGAGGGGAAAATCTGAAGAAAGCAGAAGAAGAAGAAGAAGAAGAAGAAGAAGAAGAAGAGGAAGAACCAAAGACAAAGAGGAAGAAAGAAGAAAAGAAGAAGAAGCCAATTTTTCATCTCTCTCTCTCTCTTTATTTTTGTAATAGAACTTGTATATCTCTAGAATACAACTTGCTCCCTGAGTTCGACCTCGGGAACTCTTTCAGTTTTCCGAGTAATAAAAATTTTATATGAAACGTTGGTGACAACCGGCTTTACTACAACGATATAACACAAACCCGGTAAAACCGAACCGACTGCGCCATCATTTTGGCGCCGTTGCCGGGGAGCAACGGCTATTCTAGAGGTAAACATTCCTGTATCTTTTAAGTTCTAATAATCTCCTCTCTTTTGTGCAGCTATAGGAACTCAAGAAGACAAGCAACCACACAACTACTCCGAAGACAGGTAAAATCTTTTCTCTCACTATTAACCCCTACACTCTAAAGAGGAAGAAAAGAAAAGAACAAGCAATATAGGGCTAACCTGTCTTCCATATTTAGTAACCATAAAAGTTGCATGTTTTCAACTCATTATTTCTGCACACTATTAAGGGTATTTAAGGGCTAACACATTCTTGCTTGAGCCCTAATTACCCAACAAAGAATTAACTGGACCAAGTAGAGCCAACCTAGGATCCAACACTAGGGATTTAGAGACACACTCCTTAAGCAAGAATTGAGAAAACCAAATGAAGTGTGCCCAAGCCCTTGTCTGAAAATACCTATTCAAAGAAAATCTAAAACAATTGGCTCTCTAAACACTTGAACCCCAAAAGACAGGACCTAAAAGCTCTTAAAGAAAACAATAGGTAAAGTTGACCCCTTGGGTTAACCAACCTTAAATTAGGTCACTCTTTGCACTTAAAAAGACTAAAGTTCAAGTGAAACCTTAAGCACCCTGATCTTAAAATTGGTAGACTTAAGAGGTCAAGATCCCCATTCTGGTCTACCTGGAACCGCAGTGACAAGAGAGGTCGGGTGGGGGAAACCCTGTAACCCGTGGGGACGCTCTACCGTGTAGGGGTCTTCGCGGGACTCTCCCTCTCTGGCTGCCCAGGTAATTCTCAGGTGGACGATCTTTCTGATCAAGGGGTCCATCTGCCCCGCACCTCTATAGTCACCCAACACATTTTTGGGTGTCTTGATTGGGTCCATCACCTTCTAAACTTACCTCTCCCAACTGTGCATGTACGGAAGGAGGTCTCTAAGACCACCCTTAAGACCTCCTTTAGAAATTCACTCTCGTCAAGGCCAAGCCTCGACGCCCGTGTTTGTGCAGCAACACCCTCACATTATTCTCTCTTCTGATTCAGAACCAAGTTCTTCTTCTTCCCCCATCATGGCTCAGCCAGTTGAGGAAGAAAATAATCTGGAACACCAGCTCCAGCGACTCAATGATCTCTTCCAAAACTTCGTGCACCCACCGCAGCGTCCTATGATGCGGGACCACTACAATCCTGCTGCGGTGGCCATTGAGCCTCGAGTTAGAATCCCGATTGGAGGACCTGATTCCGAACTAAAGCCCAACATGATTCACGCTATACCTAAATTCCATGGGCTTAATTCTGAAGATCCCTTCCAGCACATCAAACAGCTTAAACATCTGGCCCACACTTTTGGATCAGATGCGCAAAATCGGGATATTCTTCTCATGAAGATGTTCTCCTTTTCTCTTATGGACAAGGCCGCCCATTGGTATCAAACTCAGACCCGGCCGATCAACACTTGGGAAGAACTTCAATCCGAGTTTTTGAAAAAGTTCTTTCCCGTTGGTCGGACCAACGCCTTGCGCCATCAGATTACACACTTCACTCAACAATCAGGAGAACCTCTCCATGAGGCATGGGATCGTTTTCAGGATCTCATGAGGAAGTGCCCCCATCACGGAGTTCCTAAATGGGAACAAGTCCAATCTTTTTACCAGGGACTCCGTGAGGACATCCGCCTTTTCGTCAATGCAACCTGCGGAGGAAACATCATGGGTCAACATGAAGACACCGTATGGGAGATTCTCGAAAACATGTGCGAGAACTCCATCAACAATGACTCCATGGGATTATTCGACAGGACGAATACCCGCGCAGCGACGAATCTTAAGGGAGCACATGAGATGCAGGGCCTGTCCGCATCAGTCGACCTGGAATTAATGGCCAGTCGATTGGACAAGGTCTCAATTATTGAAAAGAAGGTGGATGAGCTGACTCAGCACTTGCAGCGAGCCACCTCTGCGCGTAACTCCTTTGCACAACCTCCTTCCACACAGGAGACTGTGCAAAACATCCTCCACCGATCCTCCCCTGGGATGGATCCATATCCATCCCCATCTGATTCTTGGACTGGAAGATCAACCGATCCTTTCTTCACCAGTCGGGGGAACTCCATTCCCCCTTTCCCTGATTCTCAGGAGGTTCCTCAGACCTGCGAGGACCTCAACGCCATCCAGAACGACCCATTCTCCAACACTTACAACCCTGGATGGCGAAACCATCCAAATTTTCAGTGGGCGGGAAATTCTCAAACCCAAAGACCACCTTTTCAGTCCCGCCCACAGCCCTCTCATCACTACCAGCCGCCTCAGTCTCGGCCCAACCCTACTTATCCATCAGGGCCAAATCAAGATCAAATGTCCTTAATCCTTCAGACTCTGGCTGACATTCAAAAATCGAATGCGGCCATTCAAAAACAGCACAAGGACGAGCTTACTGAAGTTAAAACTCAGCTGGCCCAGTTGGCAAATTCTCGCCAGCCAGGCACACTCCCTTCCCAACCCCTTCCTAACCCAAATAACGTGCCAACCCAGAAGCGCGTTATGAATCCAAATTTAGGCCACGCTCAATGGATTTATCAGGCCCCTACTGCCCCATCTCCAGACGAGATGGAAGCCTCTACTTCTCATACGGGATTTCAGCAGCAGCCACCCCTCCTACCAAATCCAAACCAAAATCAGGCCGGATTAAATGCTGTAACAACACGTAGTGGTAAGACAACTCAGGACCCGCGTTATCCAAACCACTCCCAGCCTGATAATCATGACCCTAGGATAGTTATCCAAGGCACCGTTGTTCCAGACCCACAACCAGGACCTATCCTAGAGGAACCAACCAAGATCCCGTTTCCCGAGGCCCTGACCAAGGGAAAGAAGACCACCAAACCCGTGGCCCCTGAGGAGGACCTGGTCAAGCTCTTTGAGCAGGTCCACATAAACATACCTTTGATGGATGCAATCCACCACGTACCAGCTTACGCACGATTTCTAAAGAATATATGTACACCCCAGCGTAAGCCGCGAACCAAGGGAGGGAGCCCAATTGTTCTGTCAGAGCAAGCCAGCTCTGTAATCCTTAGTAGACTCCCACCCAAGGCAAAAGATCCTGGAACTCCCCTGATCTCCTGTAAGATAGGTGGTACCCAATTTGACAGAGCATTGTTAGACTTAGGTGCATCTATAAATCTGATACCCACATCCTTACTTGACCATCTGGAAGAATCTGAGCTGAAACCAACTGAGGTGACATTACAATTAGCAGATCGATCTATAAAGTCACCAAAAGGGATTCTCGAGGATGTTATCGTAAGAGTGCGGGATTTCTATTTTCCAGTGGACTTTATAGTCTTAGACATGGATGCACCTGAGAACCCTAGGGATACACCAATCATTCTAGGGAGACCTTTCTTGGCTACTGCTAGAGCCAACATCAGCTGTGAGGAGGGCCAAATAGAGCTTAAGTTTGGAGATCAAACACTGAAAATTGATATATTTAAGGCCCAACAAGGAATTAATTGCGGCGTCATCGAGCAAATTTGTGACATCAAGACTTTGGTTGATGAATCACACCTCCAGAATGACTTGAGTATTCCTCATCAACCACAGAAGGATCTCGACCCGCAAATAGAGGAGTCAAATCCAGATGTGAACAACCCAATAACTCCCACCCTTGAACCTCACATCTATACTGAACCACCCGCTGCTGCTGAAAACCCCATCCTCGAACTGAAACCCCTTCCTGCTCATTTGAAATACATCTTTTTGGGTTCTAATCAGACCCTTCCTGTGATCATCAATTCCAACCTTAATCCTGAACAGGAATCCCGTCTGATTGTTGTCCTCCAGCAACATCGCAGAGCCATCGGATGGACCCTCGATGATTTGACTGGAATAAGTCCCTCTTATTGTACTCATCATATCTATTCAGAAGAGGGCACACGACCTTCTCGTGAAATGCAGAGACGCTTAAATCCCAATCTGCAGGAGGTCGTGAAAAAGGAGATCATCAAGTGGTTAGATGCCGGGATCATCTACCCGATCTCCGATAGTCGTTGGGTGAGCCCGATTCAGGTCGTGCCTAAAAAGGCAGGACTCACCACTATAACGACTGAGACCGGAGAAATCATTCCTACCCGATTAGCCAACTCGTGGAGAGTCTGTATAGATTACCGTCGACTCAATTCCTCCACGAAGAAGGATCATTTCCCACTACCCTTCATTGATCAAATTCTCGAAAAACTAGCGGGAAATAGGTTCTTCTGCTTTCTTGACGGGTACTCCGGTTATAACCAGGTGGCAATCCATCCTGAGGACCAAGAAAAGACCACATTCACCTGCCCCTTCGGAACATACGCTTTCCGAAGGATGCCTTTCGGTCTTTGCAATGCACCCGCTACTTTTCAGCGATGCATGCTTGCCATATTCTCAGATATGGTAGGTGATTATCTGGAAGTCTTCATGGATGACTTTTCAGTTTTCGGAGCATCATTCGACGATTGCCTCCAGCACTTGGTCCAGATACTCAGGCGGTGTATCGACGTGAATTTGGTTCTTTCCTGGGAAAAGAGCCATTTCATGGTGCCTGAGGGAATTGTCCTGGGACACTCAATTTCGGAGAAAGGTATCCAAGTGGATCGAGCTAAGGTTAATCTGATTTCTCGCCTTCCTATGCCTAGCTCGATCAGGGACATCCGATCCTTTTTAGGGCATGTCGGTTTTTATCGACGATTTATCCCTGATTTTTCAAAAATCGCACGCCCCTTGACCACTCTTCTCTCCAAGGATGTTCCCTTCGAAGTCTCCAAGGAATGCACTCAAGCATTTGAAATCCTGCGTGACCGAGTCACCCAAGCCCCGATCCTACAGTCCCCTGATTGGTCTCAACCCTTTGAGATCATGTGTGATGCATCCGACTTCGCTGTAGGAGCGGTTTTGGGGCAGAAAAATGACAAGAAACCTGTGGTCATTTACTACGCCAGCAAAACACTCGATGAGGCTCAGCGTAACTATACAGTTACTGAGAAGGAGCTGCTAGCTGTAGTATTTGCCCTAGAGAAATTCAGATCATACCTTCTGGGTTCCCATGTCATCATATACTCGGATCACACGGCTGTGAGGCATCTCCTTGCAAAGAAGGACGCGAAACCTCGATTGATCCGATGGATCTTGCTGTTGCAAGAATTTGACCTCGAGATTCGCGATAAAGCGGGAAAACAAAACGTGGTAGCTGATCACTTGTCCCGTCTTCCTTCTGAAATGATAGACCCTTCCGGACCCATCACTGAGCATTTTCCCGATGAGCACCTGCTGACTATTGGTACTAGCCTTCCATGGTTTGCTAATATTGTAAATTACTTGGCATCTCATCAGACCCCGTCCGATTGGCCGAAGGCCAAGAAAGACAAATTACGCTCCGATGCCAAGTATTACATTTGGGAAGACCCGTACCTCTTCCGCATAGGTGCCGATCAGATCATCCGGAGATGTATCCCGGAAGGGGAAGTCAACAATATCCTCTCTTTCTGCCATGACCAGGCATGCGGTGGCCATTTTGCCGGGCATAAAACCGCATCAAAAGTCCTCCAGTGCGGCTTTTACTGGCCCACACTGTTCAAAGACGCATACAGTCATTGCAAGGCATGCAGTCGTTGCCAGACTTTGGGCAGCATGAGCCATCGCAACATGATGCCTATGCAACCGATTCTAGTATGCGAAATCTTTGATGTTTGGGGGATTGATTTTATGGGCCCCTTTCCTGTTTCGGATGGTTTCGAATACATTCTGTTGGCTGTGGACTACGTGTCCAAATGGATCGAAGCCATACCGACCCGAACCTGTGATCACAAAATCGTTCTCAAATTCATTCATCAACACATTTTCTCAAGGTTCGGGATTCCTCGTGCAATAATCTCTGATGGGGGGACCCATTTCACAAATGCTCAGTTTAGGTCACTGATGACCAAATACGGGGTGTCTCACCGAATCTCTACTCCTTACCACCCCCAAACTAATGGTCTAGCTGAGCTGTCGAATCGGGAGATCAAGAAAATCCTACAGGTCACTGTTCGACCTGACAGGAAGGACTGGTCGTCCCGACTTCCGGAAGCATTGTGGGCCTATAGGACCGCCCACAAGACCCAATTGGGCATGTCTCCCTTTAGATTGGTGTACGGAAAGGCATGCCACCTTCCCGTCGAACTGGAGCATAAAGCCTATTGGGCAGTACGGAACTGTAATCTAGATCTTTCCAAGGCTGGGACCCACAGAAAACTCCAAATCAGCGAGATCGATGAATTACGCGCAGACGCGTACGAGAACTCGCAAATCTACAAGGAGCGGGTTAAAGCCTTCCACGACAAACACATCTCAAGAAAGATCTTCCATCCTGGTCAAAAGGTCCTACTCTTTGATGCCCGACTCAAACTCTTCCCAGGAAAACTGAGATCTAAGTGGGTCGGACCATATTTGGTCCGACAGGTTTTTGGAAATGGAGCAATCGAAATCAGTCCACTCAGCCACGATTCTGAACCTTTCATCGTGAATGGTCAAAGACTCAAGCCGTTCATTGATGTAACTTCTACTGATTTGGCTGAGGCATCTCATATCCTCCTTTCCCCTTGAGCTTATTGCGCCCAGCCGATGGCGTAAAACTCAGCGCTTAACGGGAGGCAGCCCGTCATTCTCTTTGAAAACCTGAAACTTGTTCTGACACCTTTCAGCACTCGAAGTTCACCCTTATAGACAGCCGACCCCAACTCAGATGTTCGCATCTGAAATTTGAAATCGTCCGCAAAAATTCAACCCGACCCATCCACTCACCCAAATTTCTGTCTTAAGGAATGAACTAAGACCCCCTAGGTTACAATGAGGACATTGCAAATCTTAGGCATGGGGGGGTATGAAAGTGCAAAAACTCGTAAGAAAAGGTTTCAAACAAAAAATTCACATATGCCAAAAATACCATAAAAATTAAAAAAAAAAAAAAAAAAAAAAAAAATTTTTCGAAAAAGAATAAGAGGAAAAGAGGAGAAGGAAAATTTTGTGAAGGAGAGAAGAAACAAAATGAAAAAGGAGCACAAAATTATAAGAAAAGTTGATAGTCATTAGTAAGGAACTAAGGAATTAACCTAAGTTCTAGACCTCATTCAAGAAAATAACTGAAAAGTGCACAATAAGATTAGTAAGAATGCAAACCTTAGGCATTCTTGAATAGACTCTTAGTACTCATTAAGATCTGGACACTCCTCAAGAGGTTGAGGAAAATGAAAAGCTGAAGTATTAGGTCTAAGGCTTAGGGAGTATTCGGCCTCGTTAACTAATTTTTGGTTTACGGGACTCAGTAACCTAAGCACCCTAATCTCACACACACCCTAATATACTAGTGGAATGTATATTACTGCAGTCTTGGAAAAATGGAAAGGAATATATAAAGTTGCCTGTAAATTGAATTAACAGCTGCCTGTTATGAATAAGGAACATGACTGAAATCATGGTTTGTAAGAACGTGAAACTGGAAAGTGAAACATAAGATGTTCTGAGATTAAAGGATGGAACCCTACGGGGAATTAGGAGTGGAACTCCTGGAAAGAGAAAGGAATGGAACTGAGATGTTGTTCGTACTGTCTCTTGGGTACGCAGTACCAAGGGAAGTACCTGTACCTGTTTAGTGCAGAGTGGGGCCAGCCACCCCAGGGACCCGGGGTTAGGATTGGCCGCTCTGTACCGACTTGCTGGCCCTCGTGTACGTAGTACCGAGGAGAGCTACTAGTGTTAGGAGAGTACTAGCTACCCCACGGGCCCCGGGGTTCTGCTAGCCTCCTTCACCGACTTGTTAGGCCCACTAGGGCAAACCAGGGTAGTCAGGCGAGGGTGCGCGGACTGTGGAGGGGCAAGGCCCCGGTTTGGTTACTGTGGAGGGGTTGGACCCCTGTTACTGAGAGGGCTCTGCCCTGGTTCCGTGCTGTGCTTTGGGCGCACCCGTTAACGGAAACGACTGACTGCGTGCCAGTGCAGGCTAGCTACCTGTGCGTTTATCGCGCGTGCCGTAGTCACCGTTACGTCTGTCAGTGACCTTGGGGTGGTTGACTGAGGGTAGGATCACCACGGGGGACTCTCCCGGCCAGGAGAGCACCACGTGCTACTTCTACTTTTGGAAAAGACTGCAATCAAGATCGTTCCCACGAGGACATTCGAGATCAAGTAAAGGATCTGAGAAATAAATGAAATAGTGAGAAAAATTGAAAGATGTGAATAAAGGAAGTAATAGAACTTAACAGCTACTGTACACTCTACTGTTGCCTTTAGTTAGTTTGCACTCTACTCAGCGTTTTGCTGATGTGTTACACTCGTTACCTTTTTCAGGACCAGGTGTTGAGCAGCCAGGGTCGGCGGCTGCAGAGGACGCTGGGCCGAGTAGGGTCCAGTAGAGTTACCACAGCCTTTTGTACCTCTTTTGTTTCTGTTCTAGTGAGTAGTTTTTGTTTCCGCTGTACCTTCTTTACCTGCAATTCTTGTTATATGATAAATGTTTTTTTACTGTTGTGGTGGTACCTACTGTAGTAGTTTCTTTCCTTACTGCTGTACTTTCTTACTGTTAGTTATATTCATGCTGAATGTGGTTTATTTTACTGTCTTTTGGTTACTTCCTCGTTGGACGACTAGGTCTTGGGATTAGTCCAGTCGGTCCGGTTCTCGTGTCTCGTAGGGACTCGGGAACCGGGTCGTTACAAGATGGTATCAGAGCAAGGTTGTCCCGAGAAGTGAATCAACTGACTGGAAAATAACCAATTCACATGTTTATAGCTAGAGTAGCCACCACAACATATCTCTTGACATGAGCTCTTAGAAGTTTTGTTAGGTACCGTCTGTTTTGACGTTTCCGTTTTGTTTCGCATCTCCTTGCAGGAGATGCCTCGTCGCGGGACTGGCGAGACTGGCCGCGGGCGCGGCCGAGGACGAGGTCGGCGAGGTGGACGTGCTGTCGTTGACGTCTCGGTGGACCAGCCACCACTCCCTGGCATCCAGGCCCAGGACCTCGCCAGACTGATTCGAGATATTGTACGAGAGGAGCTCCACCCACCGCCCCGAGCACCTCCTCCTGGGGTTGCAGAGGGGGAGTCCTCTGTGGGACCACACGACGGACACGGCGCTGGACACGAGGGAGGGGATGGGCCCCTGCCACCCCCACCTTCCTCCGACACTTCTATACACGAGGCACCTTCGCCTGGAGGTGCACCAGCACCTCCCCTACAGTGCCACTTCGAGCTTTTCGGACAGTTCCGGAAGCTGAAGCCCCCCTCCTTCAAGGGGGATGATGAGAACCTCATCATGAGCCATAACTAGCTCATTTTGACCCAATACAAAGGATAAAAGCTCCTACATATCTCAAGGAAAGGCTTAACTCAGAGAATTCTGAGTTTGAGAAGAAAACCAGTCATAAGGGGTAAAAGTGCAATTTTACCAGTATAATCTGCATACAGGGTAATTCAGGGCCCAAACACAGGTCAGAACAGCTTAATAAGAATAAAAGTGGGACGAGATGATCTAGCAAGGGCTACAGCACTTTCAAGGAACCAAATGATAATCTGTAACCCTAAAACAACCCACTTCAATTCACAAGGTTCGAGGCAAAGTAAAAATAGAATAAACCCTCTAAAATTCATAGAAAAATAATCTCTAGGGTTTAGAACCTTCAATTTGGCCTTTAGAACCCATTTTGACCTACATTGAGAACCATGCCCAATTAATAACTTAATTTGGGTTTTTGCGCAAATCGACCGGTCAAACAAGGTTTAATATGAAAATAAAATTCACCATCAGATTCCTTAGGTCCTAATTAGTCATGTATAAAAACTTGAGCCTAAGAAGAAACCTCCTTGACCGACTTTACACTTTGGTCCTCATATATTTACTCTTTGGCCCTCAACTTTTGAACCCTCGCATTTAGGCCCCTAACTCTCCTTCGTTCTTTGCAAACAGGTCCCTCCTGCAAAACCCTGCCAGCACCATGCTCCGGCGACCTTGCGCGGAGCATGGCGCCGCGCAGGGTAAGGTGGAGGACCTGGCATGTGTACCGGAGGGTGCCCTGCGTCGTCAGCCGTCGCAGGAGCACCCCCATGGTCCTTGCAGCCCCCCCTACCGGCCGTGCGAACGCACGGACGGTATGGGTTCGAATTCCGACCATGCTCCGGCGAGGGAGACACGTCGTCTCCCTCCGCCTTCCTCCCTGCTTCAACCCTATAAATACCCCCCGCCGCTCCACCGACCAAGGCAGCCTGGACCTGACGGAGAAAACCCCCAGCTTTCTTCTCTTCTTTCTCCGGCAGACGCTCACCAGCTCCGGCGACTTCCTCTCCCTCCACCTCTTCGCTCTGCCGCACTACCAGCAGCAGAGACCTCCTCCCCTGCTCTTCCCGCGCCACGCCGCACCCAGCTGGCGCCTCTCCAGCCTTCTGCTCGCCGCCGCCCCTCTCCCTGAGCATCGTCTTCTCCGGCGACAGTCGATACGACTGTCGCCCTGTTCCTCCCCCTTCGTCCCTGCAGTTAAGTTAGACTTACTCCCCTTCTCCTCCTCTTTCTTTCCCCGCTTTCGATTTAGTCAATTAAGCCCTCTACCGACCCTGTTCACCCTCATCCTCTCCGCCTCCGACCACCCTCCGGCGAGCCGCTCCCATCACCTCAGCGACCCACACGGCTCGCCAACCACCGCAGAACTTCCGCCTCCTCACCCTGATCCTCTTCCGCCCCTCCACTTCCCACCAAACACCCTCTGCAGACCCACCGAACACACCCACTCCCTCGCTCACAGTCTGACCTAGGACGACCTAACAGCTTCATCTCGCCCCCTGCAGACCCCCTGACCACCTTCGCCGTGCCACGGCGAAGGTCCTCCGCCTGTCTGATTTGGCCGAGAGGCCGTGCCATTGGTTTCAGGTTCCAGGCCTTGACCGCCATTGGCGAGGAAGCTCGAAGCCTGCTCGAGGTTGCTCCAAGCCGAGATATCCCAGATTGAATAGCCACGGCCAGCGCGGAAGAGTCTCACGCACACACCCTGGCCCTCGATTGGAGCTATACGCCTCAACAGCCGATGCAATTGGGAGCACCATCCCTGCTGCAGGCGTAAGAGAATTGGGGTGGGACATTTAGTCCCACCTCGGAATCTCTCAAAGGCGCGCGGACACATAAATTGAAAAACTGCCGTATGCTGTTTGCCTCAGTTACCACGGGGTGAGGTCCCTCTCACCCGACCCGACCCGACTCGGCCTCGTCCGTGACCACGCTCCGCGGACCTGGCCCGACCCGATTAGACTGACCTGCACTCCTCGCCCACCACGCACGCCGGTGGGCCTGGACCCGGGCCTGACCCGAACCCGATTACCCGATAGCGCTCTGGGAGAGCTTCCGAGGAGTGATTTCAGAGAGAGAGATACGCGGGGGAGGGGGGTAGAGTAGGTTTTTGTCTTGACGAATAAACTCTGAAGTGTGCAGGCCAAAGAAGAAGAAGCAGACCCGCTGAAGAAGAAGGAGCTGCTGCACTGTAGCGAAGGCATTGTTAAGTCGTCTCAGCACCGGGGCAGACGGCGGAAGGTCAGCAGCCGAAGAAGAAGAAGACCCGCTGAAGAAGAAGGAAGAACAACGGCCATCGCGAGAGAAGAAAAAGAGAAGTCAAGGCAGGTGAAGACAAAGAAGAAGAAGGAATGAAGAGAAGCAAGAAGCAAGAAAAGAAGAAGATGATCTGACGAAAAAGAAAGAAAGGAAACAAGAAGAAGAGCACGAGGGGAAAATCTGAAGAAAGCAGAAGAAGAAGAAGAAGAAGAAGAAGAAGAAGAAGAACAGGAAGAACCAAAGACAAAGAGGAAGAAAGAAGAAAAGAAGAAGAAGCCAATTTTTCATCTCTCTCTCTCTCTTTATTTTTGTAATAGAACTTGTATATCTCTAGAATACAACTTGCTCCCTGAGTTCGACCTCGGGAACTCTTTCAGTTTTCCGAGTAATAAAAATTTTATATGAAACGTTGGTGACAACCGGCTTTACTACAACGATATAACACAAACCCGGTAAAACCGAACCGACTGTCACCATCAGGGGACGAGGACCCGACTGAGGCAGAGGACTAGCTTGAGCAGCTGGAGAAGATCTTCGACACCCTTCGCCCCCCGGTGGAGTGCCGCGTGGCCTTTGCCACGTACCAGCTGGAGAGTGCGGCACACCGGTGGTGGAGGGCGGTCCGGGGACAGGAGAGGGACGAGCCGACGTGGGACTAGCTCGTCACCCTCTTCTGCGAGCAGTACTTTCCCCAGACGTGGCAGGACCAGAGGAGGGGGGAGTTCCACACTCTCCTCCAGGGGACGATGACTGTGAGCGCGTACCGCACGCGTTTCTTGGAGTTGTCCCGCTTTGCAGCGACAGCGGTAGCCACTGAGGAGGAGCGCCTTTGGAGGTTCACCGAGGGGCTCCGACCGGCGATCCGAGGGTATGTCAAACCCCTGAAGCTGCCGACGTTTTCGAGGGTGGTAGAGGCAGCTATGACTTACGAGGAGACCAACCCGTCCGCGCGAGAGACCGACGGCGGGCGGAAGAGGCCCTTTCAGCCAGACTTCTCACAGGGCCGGCGAGAACGGAGACACGTGGCGTCCGTAGGAGAGCCGTCACGTTGTGCAGGGCCATCAGTGGCCTTTGGGGGCCCTCGACAGGGGCCAGTCGCCAGCACCGGACCACCGCCTAGCCGACAGCAGGGACTCACTGAGGGCAGGAGTCGGGTTCCCCTCTGCTACCAGTGTGGCCAGCCGGGCCACATTAGGAGGGACTGCCCATCTAGGGCAGGAGGTCAGCAGATACTTCCCGTGCAGAGCACTAGAGGGCGCGCAGGAGGCCGCGGTTCCCAGGCACGAGGAGGAGGACAGCAGTCGCGAGGAGGGTACCAGCCAGCACCTACCCGTCCGACGCAGAGTGTGGCTGCTTCGTCCGCACCTAGAGCTGAGGGGCGTATCAACGCCCTAACACACAGGGACGCCAGAGCATCGGGATCCGTGGTAGCAGGTATGGTTTCAGTTTCTAGCAGACTCGTTTACACGCATTTCGATTCCGGCGCTACGCACTCGTTTGTCGCAGCCAGTTTCGCAGTTAGTTTGGACCAGGATTATACACTGTTAGAGAATTCGTTGGTAATCAGAGGTCCGAGTGGTCAGCTATTTGTAGCTGAGGAGGTATACACGGATTGCGAGGTCAGCGTTGGAGGACATAGCCTGCCAGCTGACCTGATTATGATCCAGATGGAGGACTTTGGAGTGATTCTGGGGATGGATTGGCTGTCCGCTTACCACGCCTTGGTAGATTATTTTGAGAGGAAGATTGTCTTCTCCATTCCGGAGTTGCCTTCTTTCGAGTTTCACGGGCAGCCAGTGGACGGAGGTTTCAGGTGCATTTCGGCACTTCGGGCGGCGAGACTTTTGAGCCAGGGGTGTGAGGGCTTCCTAGCCTGTGTGGTGGCAGAGCCCAGCCCTGTGACAGACTTCCAGAGCATCCCGGTGGTCAGAGAGTTCCCCGACGTGTTTCCAGACGAGTTATCAGGACTACCGCCCGAGCGTGAGATCGAGTTTGAGATCTCACTAGTACCAGGGACCAGCCCCATCTCCACCGCGCCATACAGGATGGCATCGCTTGAGCTGCGAGAGCTCAAGTCCCAGTTGCAGGACCTTTTGGAGAAAGGTTTCGTGAGGCCCAGTGCGTCTCCCTGGGGAGCCCCGGTACTATTTGTGACGAAGAAGGATGGGACCCTACGCCTTTGTGTGGACTACCGAGAGCTGAATAGGGTCACCATCAAGAACAGATATCCGCTGCCAAGGATCGACGATTTGTTTGACCAGTTGCGGGGTGCCACGGTGTTTTCCAAGATAGACTTGAGGTCTGGATACCACCAGTTGAGGATCAGGGAGACCGACGTCTCCAAGACAACTTTCCACACCCGATACGGACACTACGAGTTTTTGGTCATGCCGTTTGGGCTAACCAATGCCCCCGCTGCTTTCATGGACCTGATGAACCGGGTGTTTAGACCGTACTTGGACCAGTTTGTGGTGGTTTTCATAGATGATGTACTCATCTATTCTAGAGATCGGACGCAGCACGGACAGCACTTGCGGATGGTTCTGGACACTCTGAGATGACGCAGGCTGTACGCCAAATACAGCAAGTGCGAGTTCTGGTTGAGGGAGGTGACCTTCTTGGGTCATGTGATCTCTGGTGACGGCCTGGCGGTGGATCCCGCCAAGGTCGAGGCAGTGCTCAGGTGGGAGAGACCGCGTTCAGTCACTGAGATTCGCAGTTTCCTGGGACTGGCAGGTTACTACAGATGGTTCATCAGGGGATTTTCACAGATTGCGCGTCCTATGACACAGTTGACCCGGAAGGACGTGCCTTTCGCTTGGACAGACGCCTGTGAGGCAAGTTTTCTGGAGCTGAAGGAGAGGTTGACCTCGGCTCCCGTGCTCACCATCCCTGACAGTAGTGGCGGGTTCATTGTGTACACGGACGCTTCCTTTAGGGGTTAGGAGGTGGCTCATGCAGAGGGGTCACGTGGTCGCTTACGCTTCGCGGCAACTGAAGCCCCATGAGCATACCTACCCTACCCACGACCTAGTGTTGGCAGCTGTTGTCTTCGCGCTGAAGACATGGAGGCACTACTTGTACGGTGAGACCTTCGAGATTTTTACAGATCACAAGAGCCTCAGATATCTTTTTGACCAGAAGGAGCTCAACATGAGACAGAGACGTTGGTTGGAGCTCCTGAAGGACTACGATTGCAGCATCTCCTACCACCCGGGAAAGGCCAATGTGGTGGCTGATGCCTTGAGCCGTAAGGCGCCCGCACGCTTGGCCAGTCTACAGTTACAGAGTTGGAGCCTTTTGGAGGAGGTGGGCAGTTGGCGACCTCTAGAGTTACGAGGGCACTGTGGGGCAGTGACGGTGACACGGCAGACCAGGCCAGAGCTGATAGACCGTATCATCACAGGACAGATGGCTGATCCGTACTTGCAGTCTTTGCGCGACAGAGTACTATCAGGGGACCCAGGGGACTTCTCTTTCACAGACCAAGTGTTACGCTTGAGGGGACGGTTGTGCGTTCCCAGAGACGAGGAGCTGTTGAGAGAGCTCCTGACTGAGGCACACGGTTCCAGATTCACCATACATCCCGGAAACACGAAAATGTACCATGACTTGAGACGCGAGTTTTGGTGGAGAGGGATGAAGCGGGATGTGGGTGAGTTCGTGCAGCAATGCTTAGTGTGCCAGCAGGTGAAAGTCGAGCATCAGAGGCCTGCAGGGGTGCTTCAGCCGCTTCCAGTGCCAGAGTGGAAGTGGGAGAGCATCACCATGGACTTGGTGGTGGGCTTACCTGTTACCCAGCGGGGACATGACGCAGTCTGGGTAATAGTGGATAGATTGACGAAGACGGCGCGTTTCTTGCCGATCCGAGTCACTTTGGGACCAGCACAGTTGGCAGAGAGGTATATCCGTGATGTGGTACGACTACACGGAGTTCCGCGGGAGATCGTATCCGACCGGGATACCCGCTTTACGTCCCAGTTTTGGGCTGAGTTTCAGCAGGCCTTGGGGACGAGGTTAAGGTTTAGCACGGCTTACCACCCCCAGACGGACAGACAGTCTGAGCGCACGATACAGACACTTGAGGACCTTTTGCGTGCCTGTGTACTGGACTAGAGGGGCTCTTGGGAGGAGCACCTGCCCCTGGTGGAGTTTGCATACAACAACAGTTATCACTCGAGCATCGGCATGGCTCCCTACGAGGCTCTGTACGGACGGAAATGCACGGCACCGTTGAGTTGGGTTGAGGTGGGGACCAAGTGGGAGGTTGGCCCCAGGTTGATCCGGCAGAGTCAGGAGGTAGTTGAGCAGATCCACAGACGACTCCGCACTGTCAGGAGCAGACAGAAGAGCTACGCGGATCGCAGACGCAGAGAGGTGCAGTCCGAGGTTGGGGACCACGTCTTCCTTCGTGTTTCGCCCATGAAGGGCTTACAGCGGTTTGGGGTGAGAGGGAAGCTCGCGCCGAGGTTCGTGGGGCCCTTTGAGGTCCTGGAGCGGGTTGGACCCGTTGCTTACAGACTTGCCCTTCCCCCACAGCTTTCTAGTGTGCACGACGTGTTCCACGTGTCCAACCTCAGGAAGTACGTAGCCGATTCCAGTCACGTACTGAGTCACGAGAGCGTCGAGGTGAGCGACGACCTGACCTACCCCGAGCGGCCAGTGCAGATCCTAGACCGAGCCATCCGCAGGTTGAGACGAAAGCAAGTACCCCTGGTAAAGTTTTGTGGAGGAGCCAGCGGTACGAGGAGGCTACCTGGGAGCCTGAGGCAGCAATGCGGGAGCGGTACCCGGAGCTTTTCGCGGGTACGTCTTTTCGGACTGGCTTCGGTCCTCTTTGAGTTTGTTATGGTTATCTGGACATCTTTTTTTTTCCGCACCCTAGTTGGCGCAAGTTTCGGGGATGAAACTTCCTTTGAGTTTGTTATATTGTAACGAAAGCGTGCCCCAGACGTCTTTTAAGACGTCTGGGAGGTGGCCCAGACGTCGGTACAGACGTCTGGGATCACATCCAGACGTCTGGAAAAGACGTCTGGGGCACGCGTTCGTTATAATATAACAAACTCAAAGGAAGTTTCGTCCCCGAAACTTGCGCCAACTAGGGTGCGGAAAAAAAAAAGATGTCCAGATAACCATAACAAACTCAAAGAGGACCGAAGCCGGTCCGAAAAGACGTACCCGCGAAAAGCTCCGGGTACCGCTCCCGCATTGCCGCCTCAGGCTCCCAGGTAGCCTCCTCGTACCGCTGGCTCCTCCACAAAACCTTTACCAGGGGTACTTGCTTTCGTCTCAACCTGCGGATGGCTCGGTCTAGGATCTGCACTGGCCGCTCAGGGTAGGTCAGGTCGTCGCTCACCTCGACGCTCTCGTGACTCAGTACGTGGCTGGAATCGGCTACGTACTTCCTGAGGTTGGACACGTGGAACACGTCGTGCACACCAGAAAGCTGTGGGGGAAGGGCAAGTCTGTAAGCAACGGGTCCAACCCGCTCCAGGACCTCAAAGGGCCCCACGAACCTCGGCGCGAGCTTCCCTCTCACCCCAAACCGCTGTAAGCCCTTCATGGGCGAAACACGAAGGAAGACGTGGTCCCCAACCTCGGAATGCACCTCTCTGCATCTGCGATCCGCGTAGCTCTTCTGTCTGCTCCTGACAGTGCGGAGTCGTCTGTGGATCTGCTCAACTACCTCCTGACTCTGCCGGATCAACCTGGGGCCAACCTCCCACTTGGTCCCCACCTCAACCCAACTCAAGGGTGCCGTGCATTTCCGTCCGTACAGAGCCTCGTAGGGAGCCATGCCGATGCTCGAGTGATAAATGTTGTTTTACTGTTGTGGTGGTACCTACTGTAGTAGTTTCTTTCCTTACTGCTGTACTTTCTTACTGTTAGTTATATTCATGCTGAATGTGGTTTATTTTACTGTCTTTTGGTTACTTCCTCGTTGGACGACTAGGTCTTGGGATTAGTCGAGTCGGTCCGGTTCTCGTGTCTCGTAGGGACTCGGGAACCGGGTCGTTACATAGCTGGATACCAGAAATCGTAGGAATTTGCTCGTAGAGACCCCGAAGGTACACTTGTCAGGGTTCAAGAGGAGGTTGGTGTTCCTTAGGATTTGAAACACCTCTACCAAATGCTCAAGGTGTTGCAAGAAGTTTGATCCCTTCACAAGCATATCATCAATATACACCTCGAATGATTTTCCTATTATTTTTGTGAAAATCATGTTTACAAGGCACTGGTACGTGGCCCTAGCATTTTTTAGGACGAAGGACATGACTCTATAATGGAGCAGGCCCTTATTAGTGACGAAGGAGGTGTGAGGCCTACCTGCTGGGGCGAGGCTGATCTGAAGGTACCTGCAGTAGGAGTCTAGGAAGGACATGTGGGATTGTTCGCTACAAGAGTCTACTAGGGACTCCACCATGGGTAGGGGGAACTCGTCCTTTGAGAAGGCTTCATTTAGGTTGGTGAAGCTGACGCACATGCGCCACTAACTGTTGGCCTTCTTCACCATTACGACGTTCGAGAGCCATGCCAGGTACAAGGATTCTTTGATGAATCCTGCTGCCAAGAGTTTCTGGACTTCATCTTCGGTTGCTTGCCACTGTTCGACGAATTTATGCATGCGTGCCTGCTTGATTACGTGGGTGCCCGCCTAAATATTCAGGTGATGCTGAATCAGAGACGACTCACTGGCGGACCAAGCGAAGACGTCCGCGTTGGCCCGAAGCAAGAGTAGTAACTCCTGCACCTCAGAGGGTGCAACGTCTGCTCCAACCCAGATGAGCTTGGTAGAATCGTTAGAATAAATTTGTATAACCATGGCTGATGAACCTAGCTGTAATCCCGAAGTCACCAACTAGTCAGTAGGGATGGTTTCCCACTGAATCACCTAGACTTGATACAAGATGCCCCGCTACATAGTCACGGACAATGGAACCTAGTTCACCTGCAAAAAATTTGAAGAATTTTGTGCCAGCTGGGACATCCGTTTGTGCTTTATGTCAGTGGGTCATCCCTAGGCGAACGGACAAGCCGAGGTAACTAACTGCACCATCATCTCAGTGCTCAAATGTCGACTGGATTTAGCCAAAGGGAGATAGACATACGAGCTTCCAGACGTTTTCTGGGGTACAGGACTTGCCAAAGGACTTCCACAGGTCATACACCATTCAACTTGGTATACGGCATGGAAGCTCGTCTCCCCATCAAAATAGTCCTCCCCACATACAGAACATAGCTCTATGACCCAACCACCACTGATGATTAGGTCCGCTTATCCTTAGACCTCCTATATGAGCTAAGGGACAAGGCATTCGAGATGGCACTCCAGCATAAGGAGTCCACAGCCACCTCCTACAATAAGTGCATCAAGAAGCGTACGCTCTCAAGGAGACTTAGTCCTACATAAGTGCGAAATCTCCATGATGAGCCAATCGGGCGGAAAGCTAGACCCATCATGGGAAGGGCCTTACAAGATTCATAAAGATAGTCTAGGCGACTTCTACGAATTATAAGCCTTAGGCAGTAGAGACATCCCCGACACTTGGTATGCAAGCAATTTATGAATATACCATGTATGAATGCCCATGAGCAATGATAAGAGGTTTTTCATTCAAAAGAGGCAGCTCCCCTATTACATCTCTTTTCAAAAAAGAGAAATAGAGAGAGAAAATACACAGTAGCGAGGAAAGGGTAACACACCCAAGACGCTTAAGGGTCTTACTCCCATGCCTCGAACACATCTCCACCACCCATAGACGAAAGGCAAAGCGAACTGACGACCCCTGCAGCTGGATCGGTGACCTCCGGGTGACTGTCCTCTTCCGAAACCGACGCAGCCACCTCCTTCTCAAGAAATTGAGTCACAGGTAGTTCCACAAGCATGTCGTCGACAATAAGACCCGTCGCTTTAAGGCGGTCGTATTCTGACACCTGCTGGTCGATGAACCACTTGCACAACTCCTTGGTGGACGCATGCTTCCCCTTAATAAGGGACTGTACAGTACTCAGCTCCTGCTTCTCGATATCCCGAGAGAGCTCCTCCTAGATCGGTCCCATCGATGGGTGCGTGGCATAGAAGTTCATCACCACCTCAACGTTCAGCTTAGGCCCCTCCTCTTCCAATTCAGCCACCTGTCGACCCCACTCCGATGTGAGCTCTCAAGCCTCACAAAGGTCAGCCCTCAGCTCTTCCGTGTCTGCCTCTGCCTTCTCCAGAGTTGCTCACATGGAAACAAGTATGTCGATCAAAGCGTTCAGGCGAATGCACTCATCCTTAAGTGCCCTCTCATACCCCTCCGCCGAAGAGGAATGCTCAGCCTTAAGCACTTGCACCTCCTCCTTCAAGGAGAGGATGTTGGTGTAGTTGGCCGAGAGGTGCTCCAACAAGTCCCCCAGAGCCTCTAGTTAGGCGCTATGCGCCTTCATGAGCTGCTCCTCCAGCTCCTCGCCAGTAGCAGAGGCCCTCCGCAAAATGGAGAGAGCCATCTTCAGCTCCCCCTCCAACCCACCCACAATTTTGGCTGCCTCTTGCTGAGAGCGAAGCCTCCGCTTAGCCTCCCCAGCCACCTTCACCGCTCTCTCCCGCGCGTTAGCGGCCTCTGCCAAATGGCAAAGTAATTGCTGGTGCTCTGCTTTGGTTGTCACGGCCAAGTCCACTGCGTTGCCTTGACCAGCTGAGATGGAGAGGCCCAGAGGAGTGTCGCTGCACGGAATATAACAAGAGCCAAGCATATCCACCTGTATACCACAAGTGTGTCAGAATACAGGTAGCTTTGGCCAAGAAAAATTAATGAATGAAAGACAGGTCTAACGAGCTTACCACGAGCATGCAATTTGGAAAAATTATGGAAATGAAAGCTAATTTGATAACCTTTTAAACTCCACCATTTTTAGTCAAATCTGACTTGTGTGATGTTTGGAATTGCTTTTTGAAATTTAAAAAAAAAACCAGATCTAAGTCTGTTTGACCCCCTTGTATTTTGCAAATTTTCAAAAATTAGATAAATAGAATTTTTCAAATGAATGGTGCCATTTTAGAGTTAATTTGAAATCTATCTCCACCTTGAATTTCAGAATTTTTGAAATCACTGAAAATATTTGGTCGAATTTCATAAAGTAGTAAAAAGACTATTAAAAGGGTTTTTAAATCAGAATGAGCATTTTCACAAAATGTTTTTTTTCAAGTTTACGAATTATTTGTTGTTTTCTTTTCAGATTTTTTTTCTTTTTGGGGAGAAATTTTTATATTTTTTTTCTCTTTCTTTTGCATAAGCAAATCTAGTCCTAAGATTTAAAAGAAACTTACTTCATTTTTTTTCTTTTTTGTTGAAATTAAATTTTTCAGATTTTTTTTGTCACAAGCAAATTCTAATCCTAGGATTCAAAGGAAACCTAATACTAAGACTTTGGTTTGTACCCGATTTTTTTCTTCAAATATGCCTAACATGTGACGAAATTGATTTTGATTATTTTTTCTCTCTACTTGCTCAAGATCACAATCCGATTTCAATTACGCATAAATAGGATTCATTGGTTGTGTTATTTACATGTACTACATGCGCATGAGTTTAAAAAATGATAAATGTGAAGGTATGTGTTTCTGTGCGCACTACTACTAATCTTAGATTTCCAACCGTGTTCCTATCTTGCAAGAAGTCATTAATATGCTCCGGAACCACCATTTTATTCGCAGAAATAAAGAGATTATGATTCAACTAAATATGATAATTTTATTTCATGGAATCAAGTCATTATAATCAGGTCTAGCGGAATGCTTGTACAAGGAATTTGAAATCTACTAAACTATCAGAAAAGAAATGCAGACATGAATCTCTGAAAGATTACGTGTAAAGACCCGTTCTGTCCTGATCCTTTTAAGACGTCTGGACTGACGGTCAGACGTCTGGAAATCGAAATTTTGGTATGTGACTTTGCATCTGCACGTGGGCTGCGTGCAGACAGTACCCTCTTTCTCTCTCTTTCCCTCCTCCCTCCTCCACTGAACCCTAATACACCTCTATAAAACCCCTCTTCCCCTCTTCCTTTCTTCCCCACTTCACCACAGCCAGCCACCTTCTTCTCTTTCTCTCTACCACAGCAAGAGGAGAAAGCGAGAGAGAGAGCACGAGAGCGGCAACGAGGAGGAGACGCGGTGTGGGGAGAGGACAAAGAGCTCGAGCTCACGAGCTCGTGGGAGCTCGACGGAGGGTGCACGGCCGGAGCAGCGCGTGCGGGAGGAGGAGTGCGTCGGGGGAGCCGTCCCCGACACTACTGCAGCCGAAGCTGCAGGAGAGGAGGTGAGGCCACGACTGCACGCTGGGAGGGAAAGCAAGAAGTGGTTCTGGTTCTGGGATTTTCCCAGAATCAGACGTCTGGGTTGACATCCAGATGACGGGGCGGACGTCTGGTGATTACACTAGACGTCTGAAAGCAGATCTTCGCGAAGGTACGTTCCTTTTGCGGATACGGCCATGCAAGCCGCTCCGCAGCTATGTTTAGCATGGCTAAATGTAGGCGATTTGGCTGTCGCGTGCAGGGATTGCTTCGGGAAGGCATGGGGCATGCCCTCCCATGCGTTTCAAACGTCTGGACAGCTTACCAGACTACCGGAAGCACTCCCAGACGTCCGGAGGAGAGGTCGGATGTTTGGAGCTGGGTCCAGATGGTCTAGAAGAGGTTCTGGACATCTGAGGTTGACGCAGAACCTGAGGTGAGTTTCTAGTTACTTTAAGACGTCTAGACTTTGTGCCAAATGTCTGATTTAGGTCTGTAGCCCTATTTTTGACCCGTTTAGGATCCGTTTGAGGTCTGTTTTACGCAAACAAGATATCGGTGTTTTCCTTGTGAGTTCCTCTACTTGTTAGAAGGCCTTTATACTATTCTGAATGTTCCATTGTGGTATGTTCCTTGTTATAAGACTTCGTTCAGTTGCGGGTTTGGGGCTTGCTGAGGCACGAGAGCCTACCGTTCGAGCCCTCAACACTCCTGGGTTGTCTGGTAGAGTGGTCTTCCCCTAATTTAATTATAAAACCTGAATACACATGCGAATTGAATGATTAGAACCTAGGATATGGCATAAATCCTAGGACGAGAAATACTTGAAACGTCAATATGCGTGTTTGGAATTGCAGTCTTGAATGAATGGATAGAAATGCTAACAACTGCCTGTTAATGAACAAGAGCTGCCTGTGAAATATGAATTACCTATGCTAGCAAATAGTTACTTGTGAAATTACTTGTTGTATATGTTAAATGATAGAAATACGAGCTGCATGTGTATAATCTGAGAATGGAAATGTGAATGATGAAACCTGGTATGGAATGGCATGAGAAATATGAGCATGAACCCTACGGGGAATTAGGAGTAGAGCTCCTAGAAATAAATGGATTGGATCTGGAAATGTGAGTGTGAAGTGTGCTAGCCCTTGAGTACGTGGTACGAAGGAGAGCGACTGTCCCCTATTTAGTGTAGAGCAGAGCTAGCCGCCCTTGGGTTGGGACCCGGGGTTAGGATTGGCCACTCTACACCGACTTCTTGGCCCTCACGTACACTGTACCGAGGAGAGCTACTAGTGTAGGGAGAGAGCTAGCCACCCCATGGGGCCCGGGGTTCAGCTAGCTACCCTACACCGACTTGTTAGGCCCACTGGGCAAACTAGGGTAGTCAGATGAGGGTGCGCGAACTGTGGAGGGGCGAGACCCCTGTTTGGTTCTGAGGGGCTAGACCCCTGTTATTGAGAGGACTAAGTCCTATATTGTTCCATGATGTACTTTGGACGTACCCGTTAGCGAAAATGACTGATCGCGTGCCAGTGCAGGATAGTTACCCGTGTGCTTATCGCGTGTGTCGTAGTCATCGCTATGTCTGTCCGTGACCTTGGGGTGGTTGACTGGGTGTAGGATCTCCACGAGGGCTCTCCTGGCCAAGAGATCACCATGTGAGCCTTCTACTCTTCAGAAAAGACTGCAATCAAGATCATTCCCACGAGGAACATTCGAGATCAAGAAAGAGATCTGAAAAATAAACCAATGGGTGAAAAGGAATAACTTGTGAAATAAAGTAATTGGAAAAGATAAATTACCTGTTAGCTTTTATTGCTTTAGTTAGTTGGTTGCCACTCTACTCAGCATTCGCTGACTTTGTTTACTCATAACTCTTTTCAGATCCAGTTGTTGAGCAGCCCGAGTCACCGACTACAGAGGGTGCTAGGCCTAGTAGAGCCCAATAGCAGTAGTCTTCCTGTTGTTGTATCTTCTTTTGTTAGTGAGTTTAGACTCTTGTTACTGTTTACGTTCTGTACTTTGTTTCCGCTTTACTGCTGTGGTGGTGATATGTACTGTTAGCAGCTTTTCTTTCCCTACTGCTCATACTCTTTTACTATTAGTTACATAGCATAGTGAATGTGGTTTACTTTCCTACTTTTTGGTTATTTCTTGTTGGACAACTGGGTCTTGGGACTAGTTGAGTCGGGCCGGTCTCGTGTCCTGTCGGGATTCAGGAACTGGGTCGTAACAAGATGGTATGAGAGCAAGGTCGTCCCGAGAAATGAACCAACTAGCTTAAGAATAACCAATTCACATGCATGTAACTAGAGTAACCACCACAACGTACCGTTTGACATATGTTCTAAGGTTCTTTTGCTAAAGTCCGTTAGAGTTAACTTCTTTTTGTTCTGTTTCCACATCTCCTTGCAAGAGATGCCTCGACGTGTAGTCCTTGAGGCGAGCCGTCGACACGGCCATGGACGAGGTCGGAGGGGCGGACGTACCGAGCCTGAGGCGTCAGTTGACCAGCCACTTCTCCTAGGCGTTCAGGCCCAGGACCTCGCTCAGTTGATATGAGATATAGTATGAAAGGAGCTCCACCCGCCTCCACGGGCACCTCTCCTTGGGGACGTGGAGGGGGAATCCTCTGTGCGACCGCGAGATCCTCGCAGCGCTGGACTAGGGGGAGGGGGTGGTCCTCCACCGCCCCCACCGCACTCTGACACTTCTGAGCGTGAGCCCTCTCTGCCTGGAGGCGTGCCCATTCCCGCACTACAGCTGCAATACGAGCTTTTCGGACAGTTCCTGAAGCTGAAGCCCCCCTCCTTCTAGGGGGATGAGGACCCATCTGAGGCAGAGGACTGGCTGGAGCAGATCAAGAAGGTGTTTGACACCCTTCGCCCCCCTGCGAAGTGCCGCGTGGCCTTTGCCACGTATCAGCTGAAGAGTGCGGCACACAGGTGGTGGAGACCAGTTAGAGGCCAGGAGAGGGCAGAGTGATGAGTGGCTACTCATCATAGCTAAAAAGCTGAAGTTAAGCTAGACACTGGGTTAAACAACATCAAATTAACAGATAAAAAGGGTTAAGTGTGGGAATCAAAGAAAAAGACCTAAAGCCTTATTCTGTGTTAAAATTACATAATTAGGTCATAAAACGAGATATTCTGAAGGTAAAGGACAAATGGTGATCCATGCATTAATTGAACACAAAAATAAGTTTAAAAGGCCAAATCAAAAGTACAATTAATTTCTTAAATGTTCAATTGAGCACATATAAAAATCTGAAGGCATTTGGACATCATTTAGGCCTTGTAATATAGAGTTTACACTTAGGTCCTTCATGCATCACATTTTCGTCTTTAGAAATCCTTTTTGGACCTATTTGTAACACTCAGGGACCCCTTTGAAAGGCTACAGGGTCCATCATGTTACAATTCTCTTCACTTATGGGCCTGCACATAATTTTTCTATCCCTTCATGAAGGGATTTTCCCTGCAATTTTTCCAACATTTCGAGATACACCTGCTATTCTTCGCACGCACTGTAGCGCGCGAAGAACACGGCAGATCTCGACTGTCTGTTCTTTTGCAATTTTGATCTGCGACTTGATCTGAATCGAAGCTTCGCGCCAAGCGGCGCATGCGCTCGCCCCTCTCCCTAGATCCCATCTGACGGTCAGTTTTTGAGTTGGCTCGTCGCACGCCCCTCTCCTCTCATCCTTGCCGCCGGTTGCTTCATCGACTATCCTCACTCGCGTAGTGATCTGAGCCACTGAGTTTGCTACTTAAGCACCTCAGTGGCCGCGCATGCAAGGGATCGCTCTCTCCTACATCTCTTAGCGATCATTCGTCCACTCCAGTCTCTCCTCCCCACCAATTCTCTGATTTCACAGCCATCAGCTGTGAAATCACCGCCTTCTTCTCGACCTCCTCGTCGCTAAGGACCACGTAGCACCTGAGGAAGACCCTGGAGCCTCACTAGCAGACTCTTCCCTCCGCTGGAGTCATCTTCCTCCCTTCGTCCTCCTTAGCCACTGGCTAAGGACCCATAGGTTCCATTCTTCCTGTTAGAGTAGATTTATCATTCTGCAATTTAGTTGTAGCTGTAGTTAAGTAGGTTTAGAGTAGAATTAAAGTAATTTGTAGTGTTTAATTTCACTGTTCTGATAGTGTAGCTGTAGTAGTAGATTTAGACTAGAATTCCCCCCTCACCTCCTCTGATCATTCCAGATCAGAGGGGATGGTTCCACACAGTCCATGATCATGAATTTTCTCCCTCTCCATGTTTTCCATATTCACTTCTGATTCTCACGATTTATTTCTCGTAATTCACCCATTCATTTAGACCTAATTTCAGATCTGATTGGTTTCCAACCTCAGATCTGAAATTGGCATCAAAAATCACATTAGGGGCTTCCCATTCACCCCATTTTGCTCACAAAAGCCCCTGATCTGAGCTAAAAAGTAATCAGTTTGTCAGATTTTTCATTAACTCAGATTTCAAAGGTTTTTACTCAATTGGGTTTTGACTGTTTTGATCTTACAAACTGAAGAATTTTGATTCTTATTCATTGATTGGCAAGGAATCTGAGATGTTTCTGATGTCAGAATTCATCTCAGAAGTGCCATAATCTGATCTGAGTTTTTATGAGGATTTTAATGCATTGAATGCATGATAGAGCCAAGGAAAATCACTGTGGTGATTTGAGGTTCTATCTTGTGTTCATGAGTTTGTGTTTGTTAGGAGCAATGATGATTTTTAACCTAAGGAGTTCTCAATACCCCTTATGGTTCCAGAATCTAGGATTTGAATTGGGGATTTTAGTTGATTGATTTAACTCTTTCTACATGATGTCTATAGCATTAGGAAGAGTTAGATCAGTTTTTTTTCTGCTAATTTAATTTGATGAGAATTTATTGACAAGGGTTCTTGCGTTTGAGTTGGAATATTGAGTGTTTTTTATGAGAAGTGAAACCCTTGTCAGATGGGATTGAGGGAAGTTCTAAGTTAGGATTTATGTGTTTTAATCCCAGAGTCACAGCAAGTTGCTGCAATTGCAGCTACATTTCCCTTCTTTCTACAAACCTGATTTTATTCCAGATGGACTAACTGCATCAGCAGTTAAGCCATCTGGAATCAGGTCTGGCTTGCTGCAGGGTTGGCGCTTAGAGACCCTTGCTGCTGCTGTTTCTGTTGTCTTAATGTGTAGCAGAAGATGTCTTATCTAAAAACCCTGTAGAATATGGTCTGAAGATAGCTGACATGTAGTTATGTTAAATTCCTTGTATACAAGCTTTCCTGTATAATAATTGAATTTCAATCCTGTGGATGCTTGTTATTTTTTTTTCTTCTAAACATTTGTCAACTAGTTCATTTTAAGTCTAACTATCCAAGTATATGGATTACATGAAATCTAAGCTGAAGAACGTATTAAAATGGGTAAATTCTTTCTATATTTCATACTAAATGTATTTAAGGTAGTCAAGGCCTTTTCATATCTCTTTAAGATCCATCCTAAGCCTTAAGGACTCCATAGAAATCTTTTGGAAGGCTTAGGATGGATGAGATTGGAATGCAATAAAAATTAGTAAAGAATTCTAAAAAAATAAAATAAAACTATCTAATTGAAGATCAGAGAGTTTTCTAACTACATACCAAGTTGCATGGTATGCAGAACCCCCGACTTGGTATAATTTGCAAGTTGACGGATCCGTATACCATGAAACTTAATAATAGAGGTTACACCTAAAAATATCAAAAACATTTCTTTCTCCTCGTCTAATTCTTTCTTTCTCATCTCTTATCTCTATAACATGCATAAAAATCATAAAAAGTGAAAAACTCCAAAAATACCTAAAAAGTACTTTGTATATTAAGTATATTCTTGTAAATATAAGATTTATACTAAGTTATATATGTAAATAAGTAACATATGTATATAACTGTACAAATAACTTATATATATATATAGTATACTATAAATTGGGTAATTGAGTTAGATTATACCGTATATATCTTAATTATATAACTATTTATTAATTAAACTAACTTATATGCACTCTTAGACTATATAAATCAATAAATAGTATAAATAACAATATTAAGTTATAATACTATATATACATATTTATATGTAGATTATAAACAAATTAAATCCTGTACCTTAATTTAATTCTTTATACATAATAAATAATTAATTTATTAAGTTAATAGCTAAGTTATTAGATTAAATTAAATAAATTAGTAATTTAGAGTTAGAATTAAGTTAACTGATTCTCTATATTTAGACTAATGTACTTTAAGTAATTTAAGCTAATTGAAGTATATTTATATCTTATTATATTATTTAAACTTAATTTATAAATAAAACAGTTCAAAATCTGCTATTTAAATGTAAATAGAACAGAAATTAAATCTGAAAATACAATAAAAATGTCTATAAAATAATTATACATATATACTAACTCTATATAAGGTCAATTAGACCATATAATAACTAATTTATACGCAATTAAAGAATTAAACATAAAAATCAGTATGTATAAACTGTATACTTTAGTTAATTTATTTATATAGTAAATATAATTAAAATTTTAAATCAAGTGTACAATTGTATAGTATTATACAAATACTTTATTGTCCCATAATCTATTTTTATTTTAAAATAAATTATGGCCCTCGAATTGAGGGCCAAAATTCCCTTTGTTGTGCAGCCGCAGCTCAATTTCAACGTAGATGCGGTGCTCGAATAGCGCCACATCGTTCGCTGAAGAGCGTGCGCTGCAATATATATTATTTTTGTTACTATAAGGCACAGTTGTCACAGGCGCTAGGCGCCCGAAACAACCGAACCTTACAATCTGAGCATGAGCATGAGCATTGGGGCCGGGGGCCCGGGCGTGTGTGTGCGTGGGCTGAAAGGCTCTCTGATCTAATGCTTGATAATACATAATTACGCGGCCTAATGACAAATTAGGGCACGCTTAGTAGAGGTCTGGTCCCACCCTCTGGGTGCTATGTATCCTTCGAAAAGCATGCCCGCAAATTAAATAAATTTTTTATTAATTAAGAGGGGTAATGACAGCAGTTAATCACCTATCATCCCATAGTGTCGCTAAGACTTAACGCAGAATAAGACAAAGAAGAAGAAGAAGAAAGGCAAAAGAGTAGTGTGGAACGAGAGAGAGTAAAGGTAGAAATACGTATAGTGAAGAAAGAGAGTGAGAATATAGATACAAAGTAAAGACAGAAGTGAAACTGTATAAAATAATTATAATATCTATAGATATATATATATATACACACACGTAGTATAGCCATTTACTTTTATGTAAATAACTTCATACCTTTACTAACAGAATAAGATGTTGCTGTATGTGAAATAACCGTCGCTACAAACCCTGGTTTCCCTCTTTTAGTTTGTATATAGTTTTTTCTGGGGTCTAGCGACGTTTGCATCTGTCACTATAGCTATTATATGTGTTACTGTATATGTCAGCATAGTAAGTTAAATTAGTATGCTATGTAATCTTAGTTGGTAGTGTATTTTTATGTAAGTATTAGTAATATAACTTATAAAGAGATAGTTTAGAGTACAGTGATGAAGTGTTTGGTGCTTATTTATAATTAATTTGTGCAAGTATTTTTTTGATTCTTTGTAAACAATCGAACTAAGTATTCATTCATTCTTTCTTTGTTAGACATAAAACTTCTTTTTGGAATTAAAGGATAATTTTGGACTTAGAGAGTGATGTAAATCAATAACTGCCTCCCAGTGAACGACCTGGAATAAAACCAGTAAAAATTAGTTAATTAAATAATAATGGTCGTAATGATGGTTGGTATTTCATACAATCCACTACAACGACACTTACGATATTTTCATTACCATAACCAATCCATAAAAACATACTCCATCATCATCATTACGATTATCATTACAGAGCCGACGTGGGACCAGTTTGTGACCCTCTTCTGCGAGCAGTGCTTCCCTCAGACGTGGCAGGACCATAGGAGGCGGGAGTTCCACACTCACCTCCAGGGGACGATGACTATTAGCGTGTACCGCACACACTTCCTTTAGCTGTCATGTTTTGCTGTGACGGCTGTGGCTACTGAGGAGGAGCGCCTGTGGAGTTCACTGAGGGGCTCCGACCTTCCATTCAAGGGTATGTCAAGCCCCTGAAGCTGCCCACTTTCTCGAGAGTGGTGGAGGTAGCTATGACATATGAGGAGACCGACCCGGTCACATGAGACACCGACAGTGGATGGAAGAGGCCCTACCAGCCAGAGTACTCACAGGGCCGGCGAGAGAGGAGGCACGCGGCACCCACGGGAGAGACGTCTCGTTTTGTGAGGCCGTCAATGGCCTTTGGGGGCCCCCAACAGGGGCCAGCTACCAGCACTAGACCCCCACCCAGCCGTCAGCAGGGACATACCGAGGGAGGGAGTCGAGTCTCCCTCTACTACCAGTGTGGCTAGTCGGGCTACATCAGGAGGGACTGCCCGTTTAGGGCTGGAGCACAACAGACGCTCCCCGCACTGAGCGCTGGAGGACGAGCAGGTGGTCATGGTTCCCAGGCACGTGGGGGAAGATAGCAGTCACGAGGAGGGTACCGACCAGCGACTACCCGTCCAACACAGAGTGTGGCTGCTTCTTTTGCACCGAGAGCTGAGGGGCATATCAACGCCCTGACACACAGAGACACCAGGGCATCAAGTTCAATGGTGGCAGGTATGGTTACAGTTTCTGGCATATTAGTTTACGTACTTTTTGATTCCGACACCATGCACTCATTTGTTGCTACAAGTTTTGCTGTCAGTTTGGGACAGGACTGCGTGTTGTTAGAGGATCCGTTTGTGATCAGAGGTTCGGGTGGTCAACTGTTTGTAGCCGAGGAGGTTTACACAGACTGTGAGGTCAGTATTGGGGGAAACAACCTCCCCGCTAACCTGATCATGATACCCATGGAGGATTTTGGTGTGATTCTGGGGATGGATTGGCTATTCGCTTACCATGCTTTGGTGGACTGTTTTGAGAGGAAGATCGTCTTCTACATACCGAAGATGCCTTCCTTTGAGTTTCATGGACAGCCGGTGGACGAAGGATTTAGGTGCATTTCTGCACTTCGGGCAGCAAGACTTTTGGGCCAAGGGTGTGAGGGCTTCCTGGCTTGTGTAGTGGCAAAACCCAGCCCCGTGGCAGACTTTCAGAGCATCCCGGTGGTCAGAGAGTACACCGACATGTTTCCCGAGGAGCTGCCAGGACTACTGCCTGAACGTGAGATCGAGTTTGAGATCTCACTAGTATTGGGGACCACCCCCATTTCTACGTCACCGTACAGGATGGCACCACTTGAGCTGCGAGAGCTCAAGTCCCAGTTGCAGGACCTGTTGGAGAAGGGCTTTGTGAGGCCCAGTGCGTCCCCGTAGGGAGCCCCGGTGTTATTTGTAATGAAGAAGGATGGTACCCTGCACCTTTCTGTCGACTACAGACAGCTGTATAGGGTCACCATCAAGAACAGGTATCTGCTGCCAAGGATTGATGATCTGTTTGACCAGTTGCGAGGTGCCACGATTTTCTCCAAGATAGATCTGAGATCAGGCTACCACCAGTTGAGGATCAGGGAGACCGACATCTCCAAGATAACTTTCCGCACCCTGTACGGACACTACGAGTTTTTGGTCATGTTGTTTGGCTAACCAACGCCCCCGCTACCTTTATGGATTTGATGAACTGGGTTTTTAGACCGTATCTGGATCAGTTTGTGGTGGTATTTATTGATGATGTGCTCATTTACTCATGGGATCAGACACAGCACGGACAACACTTGCAGATTATTCTGGACACATTGAGACGACGTAGGCCGTATGCCAAATACAGCTAGTGCGAGTTTTGGTTGAGGCAGGTGACCTTCTTGGGTCATGTGATTTCAGGGGATGGCTTGGCTGTGGATCCAGCCAAGGTAGAGGCAGTACTCAGATGGGAGAGGCCACGTACAGTGATAGAGATCCGCAGTTTCTTAGGACTAGTAGGTTACTACCAGCGGTTTATCAGGGGTTACTTGCAGATTGCACGTCCTATGACTCAGTTGACCTGGAAGGACCTGCCCTTTGCTTGGACAGACTCTTGTAAGGCGTGTTTTCAGGAGTTGAAGGAGAGGCTGACTTCGGCTCCTGTGCTTACCATCCCAGATAGCAGCGGCAGTTTTGTTGTCTACACGGACGCTTCATTGTAGGGGTTAGGGGGTGTGCTCATGCAACAGGGTCACGTTGTCGCTTACGCTTCGCGGCAACTGAAGCCCCATGAGCGTAGCTACCCTACCCATGACTTAGAGCTAGCAGCTGTTGTCTTCACGCTGAAGACATGGAGGCACTACCTTTATGGTGAGACCTTTGAGATATTCATGGATCATAAGAGCCTCAAGTATTTATTTGATCAAAAGGAGCTTAACATGAGACAGAGACGTTGGTTAGAGCTCCTGAAGGACTATGACTGTAGCATCTCCTACCATCCGGGGAAGGCCAATGTGGTGGCTGACGCCTTGAGCCGGAAGGCACCCGCCCAGTTGGCCAGCTTATAGGCACAGAGTTGGAGACGTATGGAGGAGTTGGGCAGTTGGCAACCCCTAGAGTTACAGGGACATTGTGGGGCAGTGACAGTGACACGACAGACGAGACCAGAGCTAATAGACCGCATCATCACAGGACAGATGAAAAATCCATACCTGCAGTCGTTACGAGATAGAGTACTATCAGGGGACCCAAGAGACTTCTCTTTTACAGACGAGGTGCTGCGCATGAGGGGACGTTTGTGCGTGCCCAGGGACGAGGAGTTGTTGAGAGAGCTCCTGACTGAGGTGCACGGGTCCAGGTTTACCATACATCCCGGGAACACGAAGATGTACCATGATCTAAGACGTGACTTTTGGTGGAGAGGGATGAAGCGGGATGTAGGTGAGTACGTGCAGTAGTGTTTGGTGTGCCAACAGGTGAAGGCCAAGCATCAGAGGCCTGCAGGGCCGTTGCAGCCACTTCCTGTGCCAGAGTGGAAGTGGGAGAGCATTACCATGATTTGGTGGTGGGCTTGGCCGTTACCCAGTGAGGACACAATGCAGTCTAGGTGATAGTGGACAGATTGACGAAGACGGCACGTTTCTTGCCAATCCGAGTCACCTTGGGACTAGCGCAGTTGGCAGAGAGGTATATTCGTGACGTCGTACATCGGCACAGAGTTCCGGGTGAGATTATATCCGACCAGGATACCCATTTCACTTCCCAGTTTTGGGCTGAGTTTCAACAGGCTTTGGGGACACGATTGAGGTTCAGTATGGCGTACCACCCCCAGATAGATGGATAGTCAGAGCGCACGATACAGACACTTGATGACCTTTTGCGCGCCTGTGTACTAGACTGGAGGGGCTCTTGGGAGAAGCACTTACCCTTGGCAGAGTTTGCATATAATAACAGCTATCACTCGAGTATCGGCATGACACCCTACGAGGCTCTGTATGGACGAAGGTGTACTGCGCCCTTAAGTTGGGTTGAGGTGGGGACCAAGTGGGAGGTTGGCCCCAGGCTGATTGATCACATTTTTGCGCGGTTTGTTAATTTAGGGTTTTAAGTCATTGCATTGCAAAAAAAATGGATTCGCTTTTAAATTTATATTCCTAGATAGTGGGGTATCTAGGGTCGTCCAAGGAGGCAAGTTTGTAAAAATTAAATCTCTTGCTTGGAAAATAAATCTCAACTTTCTTTTTGGTCTTTTTGAATATATAGTTTTTATGATTTTTGAAATAAAGGCAACATGCAAGTTTTTGTTGAAAGCTAGAAACAACTAATACCTAATTCAAGAAACCTACCCTAAGGTGACAGGTAGAGCCTCTCCCTAAGCTCACCCTAGGCACATGGAGGCCTAGAATAATTAGGGAGAGGGAGTGAAACAATTGCTAGGCAAAATTTGTAACAAGCTATGCAACAGAAATTGAAAGAAGGCAATTTGCATTAAATCAAAATTGTGCACACAAAGCCTATAGAGGAATGCTTCTACTCTACTTGAAAATATAAGAAAAATAAAACACAAATCCTCTACATAGATGGTGAAGAAGACGGCTTCTTGCTCCAAGCCAAGTAGTTCCTTGACTTGAAAAGACGACTCCTCCTTGGCGTAAGATGCTCCTCCAATTGATGTCCTCCAAGGTGGTAGCTACCACCTTTAATTTTCCTCCTCCAAGGGTGGACGTCCACCCTAGGTTCTTCTCCTTTGCCTGGTTGTCCTCCTTGAAGTGGAAAGCTCCTCCTCCTTGGCGTGGCACAAGTTGAAGAAAGTGGGGAGAAGGCACCAAAGGGGCTGGTGATGTGCCCCCTTAATCTTCTTCTCTACTCCTTCTTCTTGGCCATAGGTGTAGGTGGGTATAGGTAGAAGTAAACACTAATGGAGGATGCTCTAACATGGTGGTAGGTGGTGGATTTATATAGAGTAGGAAGGGGGCTAAGGTGACTCTTGAAATGAAGGGCTAAGATGGGAAGATGGAGGTGGTTGGGGATCCTATGGCTAAGGGTAATTGGCGCCAACCCAAGGGGCACCTAGGTGGTGGTTATGGGTGGTGGCACCCCTTGAAGTTGGCACCAAAATGGCTTCTAGAAGAGGGGCTTA
This sequence comes from Thalassia testudinum, assembly GCA_037157565.1. Taxonomy (NCBI): domain Eukaryota; kingdom Viridiplantae; phylum Streptophyta; class Magnoliopsida; order Alismatales; family Hydrocharitaceae; genus Thalassia; species Thalassia testudinum. The sequence goes on along the minus strand of JAZHRO010000036.1, from coordinate 122,116,913 downwards.
GGTGGCGCCAAGTAGGGTTCTAGAAGGAGGGGTAGGTGGATGGCTAGGATGGGTTGTAGGGTTATGTGTAGGGCCATGATGTGGGGGTCTTTTGGAGGAAAAAAGTGGCGCCAATAAAGAGGTAGTTAGGGTGGTTTTGGCACCACTTTATGTTGTCTTTTGGAGGTAGTGGGTAGGCTAGGTTGGCGCCAAGGTGAGGTGGAAGTAGGGGTAGCTAATGTGGAGCTTAGGTGGAGCTAGTTGGTGGAGTTGTTAGGTAGGGTTTTTAGGTGGTAAAAGCCAAGGGAGCTGGAGCATAGCTAAGCTAAGCTAAGCTAAGATAAGCTAGCTTAGATAATAGTGGAGTAGAAGAGGAGGTGTTGGAGCTAAGGTTTGGAGGGAGGAGCTGGATCTGAAGACTCTGGAGCTGAAGTGGAGCTGGCAGCTACTAAAGAGGTCAACATGGGGCTACTCTAGCTGGCTTAGCTTGCTAGTTCTTTGCTAGCTACTAAGCCAAGCTAAAGTGAGCTGGCTTCTATTGAATGGAGCTAAGGTGAGCTGGGTCTGGTGCTTCCGGGGAGGATCAAGCTGGTTGAGGCAGCTAAGGTAGCTTAGCTCAACTAAGTTGAGCTAAGCTGAGTCCCCAGGAGCTGGACTTGAGCTTCTTGAGCTGGGATGAATTCATCTTCAGCTGGCTGGAGTTTAGTGGAGTTGGATGTATCTAGAACTGAGCTGGGGTGAACTCCCGTCAACTCAGCTGAGCTAGCTAGAGCTCCCTGTGGACTAATAAGAGCTGAAATGAGCTAGACTCAGCTAAGTTGAGCTAGATCTAAGCTGACCTGAGCTAGGGTGAGCTAAGATGAGCTCTCTTGAGTTGCCATTTAGTTGAGATGAGTTGAATGGAGCTAGAATGAGCTAACCCTAATTCAGGTGAGCTAAATTCCAACTATGCTGAGCTGGATCAAGCTGAGTTCCAGCTGGTGAGAGCCTCTCCTTGACTAGTTGCCTTCCTGAGTGCTAGGGTTCTAGGGATCTGGCAATCTGTTTATCCCTAACACTCACAAAAACACATCAAAAATACAATAAAAAATGCAATGCATGTCTAACCTAATTTATGCCTAAATGCAACCCAAAAACCCATTCGCGGAGCAAAATCCTAAGAGCTAGGTTTGTTTTAATGCATAAGAATGATGATAAACTAGCGTTTATCACTGATCCGGCAAAGTCAGGAGGTGATAGAGTAGATTCACAGACTACTTCACACTGTCAGGAGCAGACAAAAGAGTTATGCCGATCTGAAGCGCAGAGAGGTGCAGTTTAAGGTTGGGGATCACGTCTTTCTTCGCATTTCACCCATGAAGGGCCTGCAGCGTTTTGGGGTAAAAGTGAAGCTTGCGCCGAGGTTTGTGGGGCCCTTTGAGGTCTTCGAGCGGGTAGGACCCGCTACTTACCGGCTGCCCTTCCTCCCCAGCTTTCTGGTGTGCACAACGTGTTCCACGTGTCCAACCTCAAGAAGTACGTTGCCGATCCCAGTCACGTTCTGAGCCACGAGAGTGTCGAGGTGGGTGACGACCTGACCTACCCCGAGCGACCAGTACAAATACTAGACAGAGCCATCTGGAGTTTGAGATGGAAGCAGGTACCCCTGGTGAAGGTCTTGTGGAGGAGCCAGAGGTGCGAGGAGGCTACCTGGGAGCTTGAGGCGGTGATGCTAGATTGGTACTCAGAGCTTTTTGAGGGTATGTCTTTTCGGATCGGCTTCAATCCTGTTTAAGTTTGTTATGCGTATATAGTTCTCTTTCCACACCCTAGCTAGCTCAAGTTTCGAGGATGAAACTTCCTTTAAGTTTGTCACGATGTAAAGACCCATTCTGTCCTGAGCCTTTTAAGACATCTGGACTGACGATCAGACGTCTGGACCCCTTCCCAGACGTCTGGAAATCAAAATTTTGATACGTCACTTTGCGTATGCGCGCAGGTTGTGCGCAAACAATACCCTTCATCTCTCTCTTTCCCACTTCCCTCCTCCACCGAACCCTGATACACCTCTATAAAACCCCTCTTCCCCTCTTCCTTTCTTCCCCACTTACCACAGCCAGCCACCTTCTTCTCCTCCTCTCCACCACAGCGAGAGGAGGAGCGCGAGAGAGCACAAGAGCGGTGATGAGCAGGAGAGGCGGCGTGAGGAGAGGAGGAAGAGCTCAAGCTCGCGAGCTCGTGGGAGCCCGTCGGAGGGCGCACTGCTGGAGCGACACGTGCGAGAGGAGTGCGTCAGGGGAGCTGGCGAAACGGTGGCAGCAACTTGCTTTTCTTAAGTCGTTGTAGTACAGATAGTTATTGCCATCATTTGCTAATATTTGTTACTCAGAAAATACAGTTCTCCCGAGGTCGAACTCAGGGAGCAAGTCGTATTCTAGAGATATACATGTTTTATTACAAAAAAAAAGAGGGAGAGAGAGATGAAAGTTTGGCTTCTTCTTCTTTTCTTTCTCTGTCTTTAGCTTTTGTTCTTCTTGTTCTTCTTCTTCTTCTTTTCTTGCTTTCTCTATTTCTTGGTTGGACGATCCTGTCTTTTTCTTCTTTTTATTTTCTTTGTTTCTTCTTTTCTTGCTTCAGATCTGCCTCCCGTGCTCTTCTTCTTCTGCTTTCTGTTTCTTCACTTGGCTGCTCCTTCTCTCTTCTTTTCTTCTTCTTCTTTGTCTTCTGATGTCAGCAGAGTCTTCACTTGGCTGCTCTGTGTTCCTCTCTTTCCTCTACCTCGCCTTCCTTCTTCTTTGCCTTTACCTGTCTTCAGGACGTCATCTGATTTGAAAATCAGACGACTTAAACCTCTTGTTGCTACAGTGTCTCCCCGAGCTTCCTTCTTCTTCACCTGTGCCTGCACGCTCAAGAGTTCAGAGTCAGGGCAAAACATACTCTACCCCTCTCCCCCGCGCGTCTCTTTCTCACAAAGTTCGCTCTTAGGACAGCTCTCCCAGAGCAACCGGGTAATCGGGTGCGAGTCGCGCCCGGGTCCAGGCCCACCGGCGTGCGGTGGTGGGCGAGGAGTGCAGGTCAGTTTAATCGGGTCAGGACAGGTCCACGGAGCGTGGTCACGGACGAGGCCGGGTCGGGTGAGAGGGACCTCACCCCGTGGCCAGGAGGCAGACAGCATAAGGCACTTTTTGCCTTTATGCGTCCGCGCGCCTCTGAGAAGTTCCGAGGTGGGACTAAATGTCCCACCCCAATTGAGCACCCGTCGCAGAGGGAGCAGTGGGCGATCGTGGCTTCACGCATGGCCTTCGCCCCAACTGCGAGCCTGGGACGTTTTGCGGAGACGCCCCGCGCAACCTGGGAGTCGAACCTGGGAGAAGGTGTGCCTGCACCTGTAGGCGAAGGAGCTCTACCTGTTCAGTAATGGTGACGGCGGGCGAGTCACCTGTTCACAGAAGAACGGCCTCTCGGCCTAATCAGACAGGCGGGGGACCTTCGTCGTGGCACGGCGAAGGTGGTCGGATGGTTTGCAGTGGGCGTGGTGGAGCCAACGGATCACCCTAGGTCAAACTGCGGGCGGAGAAGTGGGTGTGTTTGGTGGATCTGCAGAGGGCGTTTGGTGGGAAGAGGAGGGGTGGAAGAGGATCAGGGTGACGAGGTGGAGGTTATGCACAGGTCGGCGAGCCGTGTGGGGTGCCGGAGCAATGGGAGCGGTTCGCCGGAGTTTGGCCGGAGGTGGAGAAGGTAAGGGTGACCGGTGGGAAATCGGGGCCGACAGTAAGGGTTTCAGTATGGAAAAGAAAGAGGGGAGGAAGAGGAGGAGTTCTACCTGCTAAGCTGGACGAGGAGGGGTTGGCGCAGGCGACAGTCGTATCGACTATCGCCGGAGAAGAAATTGCCCAGAGGAAGGGGTGACGGCGAGGAAGGGACCGGAGAGGCGCCAGCTGGGTGCGGCGTGACGCGGAAGGATCGAGAGAAGGTAACCCTGCTACTGGTAGTGCGGCAGGGCGATGAGGAGGAGGAGGAGATGGCCGCCGGAGCAAGGGGGCGTCTGTCGGAGTGGGAAGGGAGGAATTTAGGGGGGTGTCTCCGTCAGATCCGAGCTGCGAAGAACGGCGGAGCGACGGGGGTATTTATAGGGGCGGAATCAGAGAGGAGGGCGGAGGGAGACGACGTGTCTCCCTCGCCGGAGGACGCCGGAGGAAGGAGACCCATACCGTCCGTGCGTTCGCACGGGCGGTATGGGCGGTCGCAGTACCCAGGGGGTGTCCCTGCGGTGGCTGACGACGCAGGGTACCCCCCATTGACTTGCTAGGGCCCCCCCTCACCCTGCGCGGCGCCATGCTCCGCGCAAGGTCGTCGGAGCATGGTGTTGCGCAGGTTTTGCAGGAGGGACCTAAATGCAAAGAACGAAGGAGAGTTAGGGGCCAAAATGCGAGGGTTCAAAAGTTGAGGGCCAAAAAGTAAATACATGAGGACCAAAGTGTAAAGTTGGTCAAGAAAGTTTCTTCTTAGGCCCAATTTTTTATGCATGACTAATTAGGACCTAAGGATTTTGATGGTGAATTTTATTTCTAGCTTAAACCTTGTTTGACTGGTCAATTTACGCAAAAACCCAAATTAAGTTGTTAATTGGGCATGATTCTCAATGTAGGTCAAATTGAAAGTCCTAAACCCTAGAGATTATTTTTATATGAATTTTAGAGGGTTTAATTGATTTTTACCTTGCCTCGAACCACGTGAATTGAAGTGGGTTTGTTTTTAGAGTTACAGGCTGTCATTTAATTCTTTGGGGTTGCTGTAGCCCTTATTGAGTTATCTCATCCCACTTTTCTTCTTATTAGGTTGTTTTGACCTATGTTTGGGCCCTGAGTTACCCTATTTTACGATCGGATTGGTGAAATTGCATTTTTACCCCTCAGTTTATGTTTTCTTTGCAAACTCAGAATCTCTCTGAGCCAAGCCTTTCTAAGGTTATGTAGGAGCTTTTATTCTCTGTATTAGGTCAAAATGAGCTAGTTATGGCTCATGATGAGGTTCTAATCAGGAGCCGTCCCTGACACTGCTACAGCTAGAGCTGCAAGAGAGGAGGCGAGGCCACAACTGCGCACGGCGAGGGAGTGCAGGAAGTAGTTCTGGTTCTGGGATTTTCCCAGAATCAGACGTCTGGCGTGATGTCTAGTGACTACACCGGACGTCTCAAAGTAGATCTTCGTGAAGGTACGTTCCTTTTGCAGATACAACCATGCAGGCCGCTCCGCAGCTACGTTTTGCATGGTTAAATGTAGGCGATTTGGCTGTCGCGTGCAGGGATTGCTTTGGGAAGGCACAAGGAATGCCCTCCCACGCGTTTCGAACATTTGGACAGCTTACCAAACGACCAGAAGCACTCCCAGACATCCAGAGGAGAGGTCAGACGTCTAGAGCTGGGTCCAGATGATCTAGAAGAGGTTCTGGACATCTGAGGTCGACGCAGAACCTGAGGTGAGTTTCTGGTTACTTTAAGACATCTGGACCTTGTGCTAGATGTCTAATTTAAGTCTGTAGCCCTATTTTTGACCTATTTAGGGTTCGTTTGAGGTTTGTTTTACGCAAACAAGATATTGGTGTTTTCCTTGTGAGTTCCTCTACTTCTTAGAAGGCTTTTATACTGTTCTGAATATTCCATTGTGGTATGTTCCTTGTTATAGGACTTCGTTCAATTGCAGGTTCGGGGCTTGCTAAGGCACGAGAGCCTACCGTTCGAGCCCTCAACACTCCTGGGTTGTCTGGTAGAGTGGTCTTCCCCTAATTTAATTATAAAATCTAAATACACATGCGAATTGAATGATTAGAACCTAGGATATGGCATGACCTTGGGGTGGTTGACTGGGTGTAGGATCACCACGAGGGACTCTCCCAGCCAGGAGAGCACCACGTGAGCCTTCTACTCTTTGGAAAAGACTGCAATCAAGATCGTTCCCACGAGGAACATTCGAGATCAAGAAAGATATCTGAAAAATAAACCAATGGGTGAAAAGGAATAACTTGTGAAATAAAGTAATTGAAAAAGATAAATTACCTGTTAGCTTTTACTACTTTATTAGTTGGTTGCCACTCTACTCAGCGTTCGCAGACTTTGTTTACTCATAACTCTTTTTAGATCCAGTTGTTGAGCAGCCTGAGTCATCGACTATACAGGGTGCTGGGCCCAGTAGAGCCCAATAGCAGGAGTCTTCCTGTTGTTGTACCTTCTTTTGTTAGTGAGTTTAGACTCTTGTTACTATTTACGTTCTGTACTTTATTTCCGCTTTACTGTTGTAGTGGTGATATGTACTGTTAGCAACTTTTCTTTCCTTACTACTCGTACTCTTTTATTGTTAGTTTCATAGCATAGTGAATGTGGTTTACTTTCCTACTTTTTTGTTATTTCTTGTTGGCCGACTGAGTCTTAGGATTAGTCGAGTTGGGTCGGTCCCATGTCCTATCGGGATTCGAGAACCGAGTCGTAACATTATGTGTGCATTCTAGTAGGAAGATATCATTATACTACAACCAGGAAAAATAATGCATAAATTAAATTACGAAAAACAACTATGCTAAGGGAAATCGAGGAATCGGAGGTGGTCTCCGATGGTCGTGTGGTTTGAGGTGGCAGGAGGGAAGAGAGGGACAGCTAAGGTGGTTGGCTGACCTCTAGATGAAGGTGGTGGAGTGGCTCTCTTGGATTTTGGCTGAGTCGAGATGGTGGAGGTGCTTGAGAATGGAGGTGCAACTGGCGTGGAGAGGGGAGTCCAAGCATCCAAGAGATGGGGGTCTTGGTCATCCAACCTAGTCTTTATATAGACTTCTTGGACGACCAAGGTGCTATCAAGAGAAGTCTCTAGACTTCTCTAGAGTGGCTGGCCATGGGTCTAAAAATAGGTTATCTTTGATCCACATTTTATGGATCTAAGAATGACCATGTGTAGCCATTCTAGATTTTTCTCTAGAGTTAGCGAGTGGGTGCATGTGTGTGCATGTGTGTGTGTTTGCATGAATGTATGTGTGTGTGTACGTCAATAGGTGGTCAAGTGGACCACTTGGTCCACTTCTAATTAGGTCCTAGGTGGGTCCTATTAAGGTGTCTAAAAATAGGTTTAAGTGTAACCTATTACTAAATGGTTAATCCAATTAACTTACCCAAGTTTAACTAGGTCAACATGTGTCTAATTGTGAGAGAAAATTCCCAATTAAATTAGGCTTGAGTCAATTGGACTCTCACTGAGTCTACTTAAACTTGTGTTGGTTAAGATTTGAGCTCAATTGGACTGTATGAGTCCAATTGATTGGGTAAAGTGTAATTCACTTAGATCCAAGTCAATTGGGCTTAGTGAGAACCTAATTAGGTTCTTAGGAGAGTCTTAGGTTAGTGTACTAGGCTTAGAATTCCTTAATTTAGGTATCTTAGGGTGTAGGATTGGGTTCATGGGCCTTAGGAATCAAGATTTAGGCTTGATTCCAAAAACAGCAATAGGAGAAGGGCTCCAGGCATCTGATCTTAAGATCAGACGACTTATACTTCAAAATCAGAAGTCTAAGTCCTTAGTCTGGACGTCCAATGCTCAATCAATACGGAATTTAGGTTCTGTCTTGGGTTTTTGCAGAAATTGGACATCTAACACCTTGTCTAGATGTCCAATTTTGTAGCAGATTGGGTTCTAAGCTCTGCAGGTGGAATATGAAGAGCTTGGACATCCAGCATCCTACCGGGACGTCCAAAGATGTGCTGAAATGTGGGTTTTGAGGTGTTTTAGGGTAAGGTAACCTATTATAAGGGTGGCTAAGGTTTGGGAAGGTGCCTAGGGCTATCCTAAGGCTAGGGATAGGTGTAGGGATGTCCTATGTTCTTCATAATTCAATTCACACATTAAAATCCTATAAGTAATGTAGTATACCTCTTCCCTACATTATGTCTTCAGCTTGTGTGTAGCTTTATTCCAAGGTTTCTGCTCCAGCTTTGCTACAACTCTGGCCTCTATCCTGCTTCAAATCCAACTTCAGGCCATCTCCTGAGCTTTTATTACCTACAAACCAAACAATACACTAGTCAGTACATTATTATAGCATTATTTCATGAATATCTAAATAAAGCGAGAAAGATGCAAGGCATGCGATTAGTGCATGAATTATACTACAATTATGGGAAGTTCTAACTCAATTCAGGTTATTTAAGTCCTATGATTGTTGCGCAATCACCCTTCAAACTATTAGGAATATCCACTACCCGGTATCCAGATTGTCGGCTGTAAAACGTGTAAGTGCCTGACAGAGGCTTGCCCTTCTTCACCTTCAAGGGCATCAGCCCGAAAAGTAGGCGAAACAAAACAAGACGAGGAACAATCTCCAAATGAAGGTGGAGGGCGGTAAAGGCATTCAACACCAGCTAGCAATTAAGGCTGAGCTGCGAAGGGGCAAGGCAGTAAAAACAAAGGAAGGAGGACTCAAAAGGGTTAAGAGGTACCCATAGACTATGCTTTATGGTATATTTACATATTATAAACATGTCCTTCATTCTCGTCTGAACACAAACGGGTTTCAGACCCACAAGCCCCAAACGGTACTCCACCGAGTCCATACTCCCTCAAAAAGGATAAAATCGCAGACCGACTACGGAGATCCGATAAGAAATTATACAAAGCCCTAGTCTTGGCAAACACCCCCAAGGAAAAAGAAGCAACAAACTTACCCTTGCTTGCAAAGCCCAACATGACAGCTCTTCCTCTAAAAAACCCTCGACATGGTGATGCTCTGACGAAGGACGTCTCCTCGCAGTGCTCTGCCAAGAATAAAGGCTCCCAACGCAAATACTCTTTGAGGTAGATGGGCCATTAACCATGACCCACCACCCTATATATGTAACCCCCACGGAGGGCGATTCCCCCCTTGCACGGTGCAAGTTTCAAAAAAATCCAATCCCACCGTATCCGACGTGGTTTCCAAGTATACCACCAAACACAAAGAAAACCTCACCATCATTACAGACATTTAATACCCTTGTGCGCACATCCACTACCATAGAAAGGGTGGTTCCATCAATGACAAGCACGATGCTTGAGGCCTTCGCCTCATCATAATAGCAATTAATACTGGTCTCCTCAAATACCACCATACAGTATATATCCCAATGCAACTGGCCATTACTCATGGAAAAACATAGGCAGATGCACCTCAAAACCACCTCTTAAGACTGGTGACATGGCAGGCAAATGCACCTCAAATCGCCTCTTAAGTCCTATGACATGGCAGGTGGATGCACCTCAAAATCTCTCCCTAAGAACGGTGACATACCGGACCCATGTGTCCCATAGCACCTTTTAAGGTTGATACAACTATAGGCCTTCATCCCTAAGAACCCTGCTATATAACAAATGCTCCTCCATTTAAGTATACAATCGGGGCATCATTTGGGGGCATTACATATCATGGAGTTCCTACTTAAACATTACTCTCTCAGCAAGCATTCGCCAACTCGAGAGTAAGGCGCATATGATGAGGCACAAAAAATGCCATCGAACCCGAAACCTCGCGATAGGCCCTAATGGAAGGATCCAATAGAAAGACCTAGATACAGGTAGGTTCAGGTATCCAACCCACCTACATCCAAGGGAAATCTTCTGTGCAGACTGATCCGGGAGCCCAACCTGGCTGCATATAGACAAGGCCATGTACAGCCGGACCCGAAGGATCCTATCCGTTGGAGGGGACGGTGGAAGTACAACAAGGTTGCGCCCTTAATAATTGTTGACAATGGCTGCTCTAATAAATAACCTAACCAAGCACACAACTTGTCAGGCGGCATATCCGCTCAGAAGATCTTATTGAGAGGCCCAATCCCAACACTATAAATAGCTGATGAAGGCCCCCAAGGTTGCCCCCCCCCCTCCACCCCCCCGGGAGCTACTCGAGAGAAAACTGAGAGCTTGTAAATCTTGTAATCCCACAAATTATAGTGCATAGTTGGGAGCTCCATACTCCCCCCATACATACACCCCCTGTGGTGGAACTGGGTAACCAAATCCCTGTACCCATTGTGTGGTTGCACATTGCTCCCTGGCAACGGCACCAAAATGTTTGGGGAGCAAATGAGGACATTTATGATATGGTTGTCGTAGTACACTCCTAAATTGTACAACAAACACTTAAATTTATAAACTCAAAATCTATTTGAAGTCTGAGGTCATTCACAAGAAGTAAATATGGAATTCACACATTAATCTCAATTCAGAATAAATGAGCACAGTAAATTGAGCACAATAAAAAGATATGCAATGAATAAATTGCTCAAATTAATATTCAAATATAAAGCAATGTATCTCAAAAGATCCTTGGGACAAAAAGAATTAGAAAGATAAAATAATGGTGATTTAAATCACCAATTATTCTTCTTAATTAAGCATATATCCCAACTTATTCAAATCATTCAAATAAATCAACAGTGTTCTCAATCAATTAATCCACATCAACTTAGATACTTAAATGTGGCTACAGTACCCTTGAATCAATATCAAACGACATGCACTCTTCTCAGATGGCTTAAGTGCTAAGGCACTAAACCTCAATAAGTACACAAGGGCAACGGCCTCTCAAGGCTTTCGCTTCTTCAAGCCTTCTCAAGCATAGCTTAAGAGCCAACTTTCTCAGAGGCTAAGTGTCAAAGCATTTTCTGTTAGCATGCATCTCGAGGCACACGCACACTCATCTTAGAGCAAAACCCTCCCCCTCCTCTCAGAAATCCTTCTCTTCTTCTCTCTCAGACCCGAGGCTAATCAGGTATATAGGCGAGTAAATGAGTCGCGTACAGGGTCCAGACCTGTGAGCGTGATCGCGACCGAGTGTGTAAGGGCGTGTGTGGGAGGGACCCAACCCCTTGTGTTCTTAGGCGAAAGGCTACAACACATTTTCCACTTATACTGCATTGGCAACTACTCAACTCACGATGTGGGACTATTGTCCCTATCTTCATTGCATGCGGCTACAACACATGAATCCTCATCAATTGATGTTGCTACAGCAGCTAGTGTCTTCAATTATGGCTGTAAGCACGCTCCTGGAGTGAGTCCGCAGCACCTAGGCGTGGTAGCAAGGCCGAAGCAAGTCGGAGCAAGGCAGTCGGAGGTGGAGACGATGACAACGACAGTGAGTCATGGCAAGACCTACAATTCACAAGTACAGGCTCAAAAATCCCCAATCAAATAGCTCCTGAGCTTCGCCAAGTGATGGCGAAGGTGATGGTCGGGTTAATTTGGCGTGTGGGTGCATGTGGAGGTCTGTCGAAGTCGGGGAAGGCGAGCGGAGATGGGTTTGTTCGGTGGGAGTTTTGGAGGTGTGAAAAGAGAAATAGCGAGAAGGGTTTTTGATGGCAGAGGCAAGACAAAGCTAACAAAGGTGTCGGTGAGGTGTTTGGTGGTGTGTGGAGGGATGGCCACACTGGAGCACGGCCAGAGCGAAAGAAGACGATGAGGGAGAGAGGTGAGTTGTCGGTCGAACCTAAGATCTAAAGGGCTAAACCTAAACCACGGAGAGAGAGGGAGAGTTTGGGACCTAATTAACATACAAAAGGGGAGAGATGGCACCGACTTTGATTGGCTGACGCAGGAGAAGAGAATTCCTTCGGTGATAGAGCAACGAAGAAGAAGGGGACCTGGGAGCTCCTGATTTGTTCGTCCAGAAGAGGAAGGAGATGAAGACTATCCCACTGCCTATGGTATGTGGCAGTGGGCAAGGAAGCTAGAGGCAAAGACGTTGTTGGAGCTACGACGGAGGTGGCTGGAGAGAGATTTTGTGAAAAAATGCGGCCAAACCGAGCTAAGGAGCAAGGCCTCGCTATTGGGGGCCTTTTAAAGGTCCAAGCACAGCTTCCAAGATTGGAAACAAGCTCGAGGAGCTCAAAATTTTGGGGAAGAAGATCCCTGATCTTGAGGAGTTCACATGAGCTCCTTGGTGTGAATCAGAATCTAAGGTGTGGTTCAGATAATTGGGGATTTTCTCAAGATCATTCCTTCCAATTTTGGAAGGATTTGGTCGAATCAGGGAGAAATCCCAAATTGAAGATCAGTGCTTTGGGTTCCTCCTATCAATGGTGGCAGAGACTGTTTTGAAGAAAATGATGAGAAGTTAGGGGGCTATTTGCAATTTTTTCGATAGTTAGGGGCTTAATTGAGAGGAATATAGTTTAAATGGACTAAAATGTAAACTCTGTCAAGATGGACTCTGATTGAGCCCAAATTTTGGTACAAACATAATTTGAACCCAAGGAATCTAGTGGTGAAGTTAAATTTTAGTTTTGACCAAGTTTGAATTGACAATTTACGTAAAAACCCAAATTAGGGTAGAATTATGTTTGAGACTATTCAAGGTAAAAATAGGTTCAAATGGTCAAACCAAAGATACTAAACCTCTCAGAATATTTTTCTATGAATTTTAGGAGGTTTAAATGAATTTTATCTTGGCCATAATCTCTTCAATTCAAGCAGGTCTGAAATTAGGATTTTGTATTATGAATCAGTTCTCAAAATGTGTGTGAAACCTCGTTTTTGTCTGTATGAACCCACTTATTAGACTTTAATACTCATTTGACCTTAAATTTACCCCTAACAAACCACATGGTTATTCTGTGTTTATGATGTGATGTTAAAACTGCAGAATTAACCCTGATTTAGTGTTTTCTCCTAAAAATGGATTTGTATGGAATTATGACTCTTAGGCAATTATGTAGGACCATTTGTTACTTGATTATAACTAATTAAAGCTAGTTATGGCTCATTTTGGTGTTACCATCAACCACCAAGCCGAGAGAGGCGTGCAGGCTACTCCCCACCTAATGGCCTCATCCGCCTGCGACCACCAGGAAGGCCTTGGCAAAGATGACTCCCTTTAGGGTTGTGGCCATGAGATGGGTGTCCACCTGATGATGCCTCCCGCCTGCTTGAGGTCTACTCCGACCACCTGTTCGGCTAGAGTTGAGTGCTGGCTGGTCCATTGTGTAACCGAACAACCATCCCCCACCTGATTCATACCTTGATTAAACATCCACCTTATCAAAAAGGATACCTTCCTCCCCAAGCTTTTAATGGCTTGTGTTGCCACTGTGAAGGAGCTCCTACAAAAGCCCTCTTACAGGTTTACTTATTTTACATTACAAGGGCATGGGGGAAGCAGGTGAAGCTTTTTAGCTTTAATAAAAAGAATTTTATTTATGGCTACTGGTTAAGGCCTCCCTTACGACCGACAAGCCCCAACCTCGCCTAAAGAAACTCCCAACCGAGTGCTCCTTTCCTGCCTGCCGCCAAGGAAATAATGGGAGCCACTCAGAATGGCTTCATAAAATTATGGCTCTACCACCAGTGCCAATAAAAAAGAGGAGAATATATAAGGCCCATGAGCCCATCAATAGCTAAACAACGCTCTTTGCACCTCTCCTCTCACATAAAAATCAGTTAAATTTTTTCTAATTCATTAAATAGATAATCATCTTTACAAATGTTATATACCACTCATCTCCCTACCTGCCTATGAATTACTACACGCCGAGACTTAAAAACTCCCTTGTGTTCCCCATAAGCACGCGCCACCTGCATGGGACAGGCTGCCACCGGATGCCCTAACTAGAGCGAACCCCGTGCTCCTTGCAAGCATCAATTTTATGCCAGGAACCTTGGCGGGAGAGTCTGGATACTCAAGTCTCGCCAACGCAAACGGTGGGTCGAGATCGTGTTCGAAGTCAGGAACCAAATTCCCGCACTTCCATTGCGACTTGTATTTTACTAAGTACCCATTTTTTTCAGGAGAGTTTGCAAACAACCCCTCCCCAAGAGGCAAGTGAGGGCAATGAAGCACCTACCCTTGGCACTACCAAGTAAATAGTTGCTCGGGGCAAAGGTGACCCATGCGCAAGGGCAAAAAAGAGAAAGAAGTCTACTCTTGCAAACGACATAGCCGGACTAGGAGAATAGGCGCATCTGATGAGGGACGAAAATTGCCTTCACAAAATACGTTTAATTAGCTCATGAATAGATAGGTCGAACCCGCTTGGACTCGGTCTACGTCAGAATATAAAGAGGCGTAGATTCCCCGGACAATTACCAATCAATGCCATAATTCCCATTATCTCTAAATAATGGCCCATTATCTCCATATTATTCTAATGGTTATACTTTTCTGTTTTGTAACCTCCCGCGTTATGTGTACTTTATAAATAGGCCCCAACCTACACATGGTAAGGGGGGGAGAAGGAGATGGATACATCCCATGGGATACACCCATGGGGGCAATCCAAAGAGCCTACGGCTCACAATTCTTTGTATTATTTCCATCAATAATGGATATTGAGAGTTAAATCTCCTCTCCAGATGTACACCCCTTGAGATGGAACTAGATAAATAATCTTCTATCTTCATGTGATTGCTTGCTTATTTGTTTATTCTTGTGGCTATGTTTTGTTTCCTATATTTACAAATTCTTTGATGGCTATCGATAGCTTTGACGGTGACTTCTGAGACTCATCAATATCACTGCTCATTTCAACTTGGACTTATGCATGAACATTAGATATGTAGGGATGGAAGACAGGGAGGATTGAAAAAGAATTCAAAAAAACAGTGCAAATCGTTGGACAAGCTGATGTGTGACGTCTGGTGGGGGATATTTAGATGATAAAAAGCATATATATAGTAAATCCTGGTATGATATGGCTATCCCTAAACTTCTCGGTGGATTGGACATCAAGAGTACATTTGTTGCAAGTCAAGTTTTCCTTCTAAAAATGATTTGAAAGCTCCTCACTGAGTCCTTGGGGCTGTGGCAACAGTTGTTGGTAAGGAAATACTTTTATGGTGAGTCCTTTGATTATGTTCCTTCTCCATCTGCATCCCCATTTATGAAAGTTCTTTGTAGTGTGAGACACATTATGCATATGGGCTCTAGATGGCTGGTGGGTGATGGAAAAAGTATTAATTTATGAAGGGACAATTGGCTTAATGATGACCAATTCCAGACATGGCCAACCAATGTTGATGGTATCTTACTTGGGTGGAGGATCTTCTAAATAATGATGGCTGGCACAAGGAAAATTTGATCAAATATCTTTCTTGTCGAGGGGTCTACAAAAATTCTAGAAGTGCCCATTCATGGAGGGCGGGGGGGATACACTCATTCGGAAGGGCAATTTCACTTTAAAATCAACATATCATTCTAGTGTCAAATGGTATGGAAAGCCACATACTGATTCGGTGATTAACAAGAGCAGGAGGATTTGGAATATGAAAGGATTAGACCCAAGAACCAAACTACTCTTATGGAAAGGAGTGGTTGGTGCTTTACCTACCAAAAAGTTGCTAAATGATAGACTCGGGATGGGTAATTCCCTATGTGTCTTTTGTCATGAAGAAGATGAGGATGTTCAACGTATTTTCTTGGGCTACCACTTCTCTAGAACCATCTGGTTCCATTTTGGGATGAGGGTGATGACAACAGGGGAAGATTGGTTTGATGTTTGCATGAAGCCTTAACAAAGGTCGGAGGAAGTATTCCGACTGCCCCTCCTTGGTTTGGTACATATTGCATGCTATCTGGTTACACCGTTTGTCATATCATTTTTAATGGAGTTCAATCTGATGCGATAAAAACCATTTTTCAGGGCCATTGCATTGTTGTCTAATTAGGATTTGTCACTTATATTGCCATTTGCTAAGAGGAATGTTGGAGTTTTGCTCTTGTGGATGTCCTGCGATGGGGGAGGGGGGGGGGGGGAGATGAATGGTCGGGGCAAAGCTCCTTGGACCATTCTTGTTGATGCAGCGCATAAACCGAGTGGCTCCTACGTGGCAATGGTTGTTACAACTGTGATGCAAAGATATTCTAGCAATCAAAGCGGAGTGAGCCTATGCAGCCAGAAGTGTTGAAGCCGAGGCGATGGCGATTCATTGGGGACTTTTCCTTGGCCTCTAAAATGGGTTATTGGGAAGTAGATGATGTATGGAGTGATGCCACTATCCTAGTCAACCAAATTTGTGGCAGAGAGCAACCGGATTGGAAGATTGCTTGCTTGATACTTCAGTGCAAGGAGTTGCTACGTCAATATCCTTGTCATAGAGTCATTATAAAGTCAACGGAACCAGAGTTGAATGGGCACATCGTGTGGCTCAATATTACATGAATGTCAATCTCAAGGGTGAATGATCTTTCCCTCGTATTCCCTGTCATCTTCTTAGTTGCCTTCAATGATATTACCTTTTCCTTCCCAAGAAAAAAAAGAAAAAGACTTAGGTTTATAGTTGCGAGAAACAATAGCAAAGAAAAATTACAAGATAAATATTGGGCAACAATTGGTTACTTAAATTCAGGATAAGCTTAAATCCTAGAAGGTAATTGCTACTGTTCCCATATATCTTATGTCTTCTTGTCTACTACTGAAGGGATCCTTGGATACAATAGACAAGTTTGCCAGATTTCTAGTGGGTGTATACAATGAATACCATCGGCTAGGAAAGGATCACCATTCCTAAACATTTGGGAGGCTTAAGGCTTTCATCGTGAAGCTTGCCTGGAGACTTGGGCACGGATAATGGATCCTTTCTTTGTTGTCCTTAAAGCTTCATATTTCCCAAGGGACTCCTTTTGGATAGCCCACATCTCACCATCCCGTTCTATTTTTTGGAAAGACCATAATGGCAGTCAAACATCTTATTTTTAAAGGTAGTATGTGGAAGGTTGATGATGGTAAAAGCATCAATATATGGACAGATAATTGGATCCCTCAGTGGTCTTTGCCCATTCTTCCTATTAACAGGAATGCTAATTAATCTACCAACTAGAGTATCCGAGCTTGTTCTAAGTGGCCATAGATCTTAGAACTTGAAGCTTATAGATTCTATAATAAGTCTAGATTTAGCTGGGAATATTAAAGATATTCATGTCCCTATTGATATGGCATGTGACTACATGATCTTAGGCTCCCAGTGGAAAGGATATCTTCTCTATTAACTCTGGATATCAATTTCTATTATCCAATGGAGTCTGCATTCTGAAATACAGTGAAGATACATGTAATGAAAGGCATCAGATTACTTCTCAAATCAAAATTGCAACCAAGGATAAACATTTTTGCATGGAAACTCATTTTAAATGTTCTTCCGATGGGAAAGAAGATTAGAGAAATTATTCCTGATGCTGTTGGAAGATGCTCCTTCTGTTTATGTAAGGAAAAGAATAGAGATGATCTCTTCATGTCTCTCTCTCTTGCCAAAGCTCTATCAGGATTGCCACCATCGGGATAGAGGGATGGATTGCTGCAAGCTAAGGATCGATGGCTCTGAAAATTCTTCAATTACCTTTTTTTTCCTAACCTTTTCAAGATTTTGAAGGAGTAATATTGTAATGGCAAAAAGTAAAGTAGTGTATGCCTGCAATGCGTTTTGCAATGCGTGGAGTAAGAGAGTGTGATTTCAACTGGTATACTTTAATTTTTCATCTGTGGAAATCACTTTTAATAAATGAAAAATCACCTTGCCATAGGTATATTCTTTATTTTCAACTAATATAATTTTATTTTCGACTGATGAAAAATCATTTTAAATAGGCATTGGTAGAAAGTCAAAATACATCAATATATTTTTATTTTTAACTGATATATTTTTATTTTTTATCAATTAAAAATTATTTCAATCAATGTATTTTGATGATTTTAACTTTTAATTAATATATTTTAATTTTTAATTGATTAATCTTTTACTTTTAATCTGTATATTTTAATTTTTAATTAATTAATTTTTTTTTTTTTTTTAAACGGTGACGTAAGAACGATACATTACAGAACACGTCACAACATACACTTCAGTACTCAACTGCTATTATAATTACAAAAAGCCTGTGCGGTGGCTCACGAGCAGTATCAGGGGCTATATTAGTTTAATTATTTCTTTTAGGGATACCATACGCTGGGTTTTCAGGAGGTTCCGCAGATGGCCCCCTCTTGTACAAGATAGTATATATATATATTCTATGTAATATCGTGCTTTAGCATTGATGAATTAACTTCCTTCCGGAAAGAAATAAAAAAAAAAAAAAAAAAAACCGATTTATCCTGCTACTCCAACGGCGCCCCTACAATTTTATCACTGAAACCTATGGCATCTGTTTAGTAGATAAGTTAAGTGAATTAGTTTGTATTTATTTATCATTTAATTTACTTGTCACTTACATCAAATTAAAAAAAATTAACCTAATACAGGGTTATTTTACATCTTTTATGATATAATTTGAATCAACCTAAACATCTAAATACTAAAATTTACTTATTCCTTTACTTATTTTCCTTATCAACCAGGCGTACATGAAAAAAAATATACACTTATTCCTTTGTCATAAGGAATAGGAGATGACTCTTGTTGATTCAATACATGCTAGAAACAGATCTAACAAACCCACGTCTGTGATCATAATTTAGCATGTGAAGTTAGGACACACACCAACCCCCCGCCTTCTCTTCACTTTCCCCTCCTTCCTATTTCCCCCAACTACCAAAGCCATTGGTCAGCATTGTCATTCCCATGTGCCTTTGGGGATGGGCCTTATGGCCGATCGACGTGCCAAACTGAGAACATGGCTTGTTTAAATGACCCCACTTTGGTTACAAAATATAAGATGCGAGCGAAGAAAAACAATGTGTTCGTGGGAAGGCGACAATATACAGCCTTTGGATTCGTTTCCCCTTGAAAGTGATATGTCGAGAGATCTTTCAATAGTGTCGGTGTGGGAATATAATCAAGAGGGAGATGGTGATCGCCCCCATAATATAACCAGTTGATGAAATTGGACTAACCCTAATGGAACTCTCGTACAAATTTTCTCAAATTTCAAGTAGCCTCTGAAAAGGTAATGCGTAGAGTGGCAACTGTATAACCGAGTACAATTGCCTCGACAAAATTAGGCAGCAGTACTAACATTTTGGCAATTGTATAACCGAGTACAACATCAAATTTCCCCAAAAATTAATGTGCGTCACTTGACAATAATAGAGCATTGAGTAAGCACAATCGATTATTTGGCCATTTCCTTCTCGAAAGGAAGTGTACCGTTTACTAACATTAATAGATGTGATGGTGCAGGTAAAATCCTCTCACGACGTCACATGAGAAACGCATTGGTTGAACAATGACCCAAGAAATTAGCATACCCCAGAGACGGATCCCGACTCTTTGTCACACCCAACACCTATTCACCCTAAGAAGTCCCTTTTTTCCCTTTTGAAAAGGTAACAGATATCTCATCGATTACCATGAATTAAACATTTAGGAAAAAAGTATCACATCCAAATATATCTAAATTGCGCGCTAACTCAGTCAGGTCATGTGCGGCGCCATAATCATAAGTCGTGGTTCATTATACGTATAACGTGAGTTGGAAACGTGTATTATTGTAATGTTTTTTTTTTTTTTTTGTAACGTATGATTATTTAATAAAATATATTAATATATTTTAATTTTTAATTAAGTATTTTTATTTTTCATCGATTAAATATCAAAATATATCAATTAAAAATATAAATATATAAATATATTTTTATTTTCAATTGATTTTTTTCCTGTACAAAATAATTCTGACCTTATAAAAAATAATTTTTCATTTAAAAGTTAAATTTTCATCTTTAGGTTTAGGATTTAATGTTTAAGTTTAGAGTTTTGATTTGCTGAATCTTAAACCCTAAATCTTAAATTCAAAATCTTAAACTCAAATATGAAAAAAAATAATTTCCAAATGAAAAACCAATTTACTAATGTGAAATCACTTTTTATAAACACTAAACTCTAAATCATCAACCAAAAAATTTAAATCCTAGATCCTAAACCCAAAACCTATAATAGAAAAATCACTTTCCACTTTTCAAGTGAAAATCCATTTTTCACTGATGGAAAGTTAAAATATATTAGTATATTTTTATTTTCAACTGATGTATTTTAATTTTAACTGTAAAGAATTAAAATATATCGATTAAAAATCAAAATTCTTCACGATGTGGTTGGACGTTACTTGTTATAAAATATACTGTAATATATATTTTTTATTTTTTTACTAAAATATTTACAATAAAAAAATCACAAGAAAAGCAACCCAATCAGTATCATCTTGTTCATTAAAAGCATAGAAAACCATGATCTAGCAATCCAATCAAAATAAAGTAGAGAAGGATTTATTCTGGTGGATCAAACCCTTTGGCCTACTTGAGATCGATCGACATCCGAAACATAAATCATCTTTGTTAAGAAGCTTTGGCCTATAACGCATTGATAGCTAGCACCTTCCAGGTAAGCACGCACATCTGTCAACACCAAATAAAGCAGATGTTGAAATTAAAGTGCCCCAAACAAATAGTGTCAAAGAAAATCGAAGTTTTAATATATTGATAGGAGTATTTGCTTTATTAAGAGCATCTCTATCATAATCTTGAAAAGTGTTGAGATAACTATTATAAGAGCATATAACAACTATTCAAGCTTTAGGAGACTTACAACCTTCCCCTTCAAATCTTGCTGAGCGTCTACCAAGCCCTCTTTTTGCTAACATAGATGAGAATAATAATTTACTTTCCTCGATGACATCACATGAGAAAATAAACTCAATGGAACTATCAGAAATTGACGGATTTTCAACCAATTTCAAAGAATCAGCCTGAGAAAATGGGCATACTACAAATAGATGACCAATAGGCATCATTTCTTCGTTGCTAAAGGAGCAACCACGGTTATCGCCGCATAAGAAGGATTTGCATTTTTCACCGATTGGATTAGCACCCATCACTAACCTCCGAAGAATTTGAATTCTAAGGTAAAAGTCTAGAAGTCTAAATCTTTTGGTTCTCTTCAAAATTTTAGGATATAATTTACTTAGATTGAGAAAGGTAAAGATAACAAAGCGATATAGGCAGACCCAATAGAAAATGTATCCCTTTTATATGAGGCCCAAAAACATTTATCTTTTCTATTCCCATCATCAACAACGGAATAATCCCGTCAACGGAAGTGAAATAATTATTTCTCCAGGATTTTTAAGCAAGGTCAATTAGTTGAGAAGCCAAAGATGACAGATGTTCAAGTGCAGCTTTAGGTGTTGTTGGCCTATCCCAGTTTTTGATCCAGTTACGCTCCAAATACTTTTTTCCTTTTTCTTCCCCAAGATTAAACCTTTATTGATAGAAAAATATATATTATATCATAACATCGCGCCTTGAAACGAGAGGAACCCTACCTAGTAAAATAGGGAGTAACATTTGTCCAAGATGAAATAAAGCACACAAACACTTGAAAGAAAAGTATACAATCTAACTTGCTTTAGTTTTTCATGCAATAGATAATGATTCACGTCATCGAGTTACATCAGATATTGCATGAGACAAGCAAGATCAATATGAAAATACTGGTTATAAACTTGATCGTGTTACGTGTAATTTTAAGTGTAGCCCATCCACGCTGAAGCAAACAAGCAACATAAAGAAAGAAGAAAAATGATCACAAAAATAGTCGAAGATGCTGGTGATCGAAGAGGAGGTGACAACTAAGATGTCTCAGCCAAAGCAACCTACAGTAGCTACCTTAATACTTGGCATCCAGAACAACACCAAGGGAATGAGGGGGCCAACTCCAGCACCACTACCTTCGTCGACGACCATAGGGAGAAGGAAGATGCCGATCAAAGACCACCGAAAGTTGCACCGCTAGCTTGTTACCCCCTCACCACCTCAAGGTTGAAAACACAAAGGGTTAGTTTACAACGCAGGTTAGCTAATCCGTGTTAGTAAAGTTACAACAGAGGTTAATCCTTGTTTCTGTTTACTTGCAAACAGGGGTTAACCTCTGTTTGTGTTTACTGAATAGAGGTTAGGAATTGGAGTTATCATGTGATGTGACAAGGGGTAAAAGAGAAAGATTAGGGGTTAAGTCGGAGGTTGGGTCAATCCCTCTTCAAATCGATGTTAGAATAACACAGGTTAACAATTCAAAAAAGAATTGAATTATCTCCTTAGATAAACGGGATTTAACCCCACAAAAAAGAGTTAACCCTCTCAGTCAACCAAGTCAAAAAAGATGTGAAAGCAATGCTATTGGACTTATGTACACAGCAATGATCCTGTATAATAAAAATAGCACACGTGCTATTACACCGATTTTACGTAATATAAATAGCATTATAAATAACACTAGTGCTACAGTACCATTGTTCTCCGGGTATAAACACCAATGCTATGTTAGTGAAGAAGACAACAGTTGTGCTATTTGGCATATGGGGTGAGGCGCATGAAAGAAGGGGTCAATTAACATTTCGCAAAGCAAAATGGGTACGATGTAGTTGAGAAGTTATCATATCCAATAGTCTCAGTGGAGTACCTATTTCCCTTGACAACAATTTACGAAGTGCAAGCCTGACAAGACTAGAGCAATGACAATTAGAGATGTAAGTTTTAGTCAACCCAACTTAAATTTAACTTGACTTGACTTGAACAAAATAGGTAAAATTCAACTCATTTGAATTCAAGTTTAAGTTTGGATTTTATCAAAAAAATCTAATCAAGTTCAAATATGGGTATGGGTTTGGATACATACCTATTAACCCAACTTGAAGGTTTAGGTAGTAATTTTATCCAAAAGAATTTTTCACTATAAATCACAGTGTATCCTGTATATTTAATTTCATTGTGTTATATTCTTTCATTACACATATCACACCTAATCTTGTATTTGTAACCAAGTAAGAGCCATGCAAGGCTCCCATCACCATCCATGATGCCCTACAAACCAACAACTACAAATCTAACACTCGACAAAGTCAAAGGCAACCCCTACACAAGGTTACTCCCAGTAGCTAGAGATGACTCCACAAAGGAGACGAATCTCAAAGGGGGTGAAGACCAACACCCAACTAAGATCGGCACTCTAGGAAGGAGATAACCGGTGAGCCCTTATACAAAGAACATATAGAAGAGCACAACATCCATCCAAGAAGTGGTAGAGGCAAAGAAGCTTGAGCAAATGATTGGGGGTTGGAAGAATAACCCTAGGGATGGGGGATGAGACACAATCACCACAGTAGGGAAAGGGGATGAAGGTGGAAACTCTACTGATGAAGCAAAAAGGGAGGATTATACCAAGTGAAACAATAAGAGAAGGGGTCCATATCAGCTCTCAAGACCAATAAGGGGACTCGAGGTCAAGGATGTTGGCAACATTCTTAGGGTTTTGGGAGGAATATAGACTCTAAAAGGGTGACCTATTGCATGCATAATAAGATAAATATTCATTTGACATAGCAAAATACATATCAAATGTAAATATTATGGTTACGTTGTAATGTCGCATTTTGAGATACTTATTAAATCGAATAAACTGGAACATAGGTATGTTCGAATTTGAATTCAATAAGATGTTCAATGTTCAATGTTCAAGTTCAATTTAAGTTCATTGAGTGCTCGATTACCTAAATTTAAGTTTGATTCAATACAAAATCAAATATTTAAATTTTAATTTATTTATAATTTGCTTACACTGTTTAAATGGATGCATTCGGTAAGTTCAATAATACATTCAAAAATAATATTCGATAACCGTTCGTTTGATAGTATGAGGAGCACTGAGCTCATTTAATATCAAATGTATACTACATGTTTCTTTATTGTTTCTACAACTTATCACTTTTATTTTACAAATGGATATTTGAATGTTATACTTAATGGCTTACAACCAATTATCACAAATTATACATGACAATATTACAAGGAAATTTTCTGACGCATTTATATTATGTAAAATTATATTACAAGTTATATATGCAAGCATTACGTGCCTCTCTAATTATTTTGTTTAGTTACATATCCATGTTCATAATAGTTTAAATCATCAATTCTATTGCTAAACATGTGTGTGCATGTGCACATGTATGTATTTTTATTAACTCAAACTTTTATCATAAAATTGCACTTTATATTAAACTAACAAACTTTATTTCAATGTTCATATTCACGTTTTTTTTTCAAATAATTATGAAATAAACTCGAATCAATTTCAAAACATTCAATTCGATTACCTACCCTAATCACATTAAATCTCTAACTATATATTTTAAAAAGGTGGACCACAAATTTCAATCAATAGGAGATGGAATGGTTAATTCTAATAATCCAGTAGATGCATAAATTATTCTGTTTTAAATTTTTCCTAAAAATGCTGCCACGCAAACCTAAGAAGTTTTAGAAATGCCCGCTCTTGTTTATCTTACAATAATAAAAAAATATCCATAAGATGCACGTAAAGGTCATATACGAGGAATCCAACTCAAATTTGAAAAGATTTCCCCGCAACAATATTAAGGCAGCATTTGACAACTCGAATTAAAAAAGTGAAATAATTTTTGTTAGCAAGCGAACGAAGACAAAAAGAAAAGTGGGAATGTGGTACTTTTCCTATTTGCAACGAGAGGTGGAAGAGGCTATACTACAGAGAGATGACCTAATTGCACAATTTCAACATTAAAGGTGCAATCCTAGAGTTGTGCAATCCCATAGTTACAGGCGCAATCCCACTAATGATGAACCGACAGAAGTATAAGAAATACTCAATTCATGCTATTCAAGAGCAAAAATTGAAAAACCAAAAAGGTTGTGATATTTATGCCAAAAACCATCCACAAAGTAATTGGAAATGAAATTTTGAAATAAACCAATCAAAAGGATTCAAAAAAAAAAGATAGAGGTAAAAAGAATCAAAAAGATAGTCGGAGGAACAAAAGAAGAAGAAAAAGTAGCAACAACCTAAGGAGTAAGGGCCTACTATTTAACGCCATGGGCCATGGCACATAATAAATATTAAGAATGACTTTTGACTAACCAAACAGCAATAAATGATTCTGTTTAAGACCAACTCACCCACATTCCCTAATCCATACAGATGGCAGGACCAAGAGAAGGTTTGCATTTAACCGAGGATGAGGACAGCCAGCCGGACACCACTCTCTATAAGTCATTCCAGGTCACCAAACATGCCCAGAAAGCAATAATTACTATTCTTCGGTGAGTTCGCACATCAAACAATCAATCTAGCACAAGGGACCCTTCAATTGATATGCAGATATTCCCACTTTTAACTGCGTACGAAGGGTGACGATTCATGCTGGCAGCTAATGAACTTCCTTTTGCCCAGATATAGTGAAATTCTTTCCACCGAATTATATCTCCTCGAAGATTATAGCAACCACATCAACTTAAATGACCACAATGCACAGTGTTGAGGCCGGACCAAATCCATCCCGAATACACACAAATATTTGTGTAAAGGAAAAACAGATATTTGATGGAAGCTAAAAAGATAAAATGACCTCCGTAAAGACACCATACACTCTGGAGATGATCTTCCTCTGTAAAGATTGGCTGCTTATGAATCAAGAAGGGGCGTAGGAAGGTGCTTGCAAAGATTCCTAGAATGTAATCACGATGCATAAAAGATACCAAGTGCTGCCAAGGCCATTTTGGTCGTCTCTAGAAAGCACGAACGGTCGACGTTCTCGTAGAAGTTTAGTTTGATCACCAAAATAATGAAATATAGAGATTTCTCAAGTGAACAAAATACATATTGATTTCATTTCTTTTCCACGTAGGAGAAACATTCGAGGCAGACTTGATACATAATAGATGGTAATAAGGACTAGTTTACTTGAAGGATTAATCCCTCAAAAGAAATATTAACTCTCATTTACTTGACTACTTAACCCATCATTTACTAATCCAAATTTAATAACTTTAACACGAATTTATCTAACACTAATTTCAACTAGTATTAGTTAAACCTATGTTAAAATTTCACACCACTTATGTCTCTAACATCTCTAATTTTTATATATCTAACACCACTACCAGATAAATACCATAAAAATTAACACTACAAATTAACATCAATTTAAATAAATATAAACTAATATTAACACCATACAATAAATAAACATAATTAATTATTAACCCCAACTTCACATTTCTATATCAAATATGCTAACTCCAGCGAACATACTGACAATAATATAGTCCAGCAAAGAGACAATAATACCAGTTAACGAGGCCATTAGTTTTCCACCTGTTTTGAGTTTTGCGTGCAAGCATAAATACTGACACATGCACGTACGAAGAACGTGCATGCAAATGCAAGATGGGAAAAATGACATGAACCAGATCGTGCATTGGATCAATTTCGATCTATGACAGATCAAGATGCGACTATTTCTTTTTTCGATGAGTGCCATAAAAACACCTCTTGACATATAAAAGATGTCAGCGCCTGATCATAGACATAGCAAAGATGAATGAAAAAGCCTTGACAAATATAATTGCCAAATGAAGTTTGAAAGGTTGTACAAGAGAAGAGCCTACATTAACAAGCCTATTGTTGAAGCTAGAATCCCTCGCAGACGGATAAATTTGAAACAGCAATTTCTCATTATTTATATGTCTGAAAATGCATCTTAAAATTACCATCCCAATGTATTAAATTTTATAATTTTAAATCTTAAGAATTTTGATGTTGAAATTAATGACGAAGAGAAGACCTTATTACCACTACAATTGATCAAGAAGACTCTCACATGACTGAGGCAAAACATTTGCAAAGGAGCTTAGGTCATATCTGTTTCCCAAAGAATTAATGGATAAAGAAACAATAATAGAAGAGCCAATGATGAAAAAACCAAGCATGTCATGCTACCTACATCAATATGGTAAAAAATCAGCAAAGGACAAGTTACTCCAAAACTACCACATTAAGAGACATGGCTATCGTAAACTACAAAACAATGAAAAAGTATACGAAAGATCTTTCAAGATGCTCAATGCGTAAAACAAAAATCTTTTAATTCTTAAATCATGTTCTTGTTTATATCACATGTTTCCCAATAAAAGTTGATTTTCTATCTTCAATTCCCTTAAAGACAATTATTTAGATACGAAGCGACTTGCAGTTTGGATAAGAATGGATGAGTTGAAAATGCATGTTGGGATAAGGTTGCATTGGTGAAGATTTCCCATATTCTAGTAACAATCTCATCTCTTGACACCATACAGGCACTAGGATGCAAATACTCAGCAGTAGTATTGATGGTTACATAAGAAGGCAACCTTGTGACATGCAACAAAAGATTAAAGAACTTGTCTTGAAAAGTTGCATACTTATTCTTGGAACCATTTCTAGTATTTTTACCATCATATATAGATTATGTTGCTCTAAGGCACAAATATGAGAATTGTCAAGCAGGTAGGACTTGAGTTAGTTCCTCATGATCTCCTCACGCTCATACATTCATCGCTTACCTAATCCAAAAGAAAGGAAGGAAATATAGCTCAAGACATCTACACTATAAGTAGTATTAAAGGTTAGACTGATCACATACGTGCAAGTTTAGCAATTACAAATGCACCGTCAGTAACAGAATTTGACTTATGATTCGGAAAATCCGAGCAATTCTTCAAAGCCTATTTCATCACAGTATTCTACAAAGTAGTTTACCGTGAAGCCTCTGAAAGTACCACACGCATGATATAATAATGCTCTCAAAAACAAGAAAAATATTGGTTGCAAATGGTCTTCTAGAGGCAAAAAGGAATTGTCAAATTGCAAAAATGATAACAAAGCTGCAACCTTTCGTCAGAGTCTAATATTTTTGAGATCTTGCTGACTTGTTCAATACCTGATGACAGAAATATTCTATTTTTATTACTTTTAGATGGAGTTCTAAGTCTAAGGTGAAGATTTGATGAGATCATGGATTTGCCTCAATTGTAGAAATCCCTCAAAATTGCTTCAATGATGGAATCTCTCATAGTTGCCACAGTTGCACAATCTTCTACTATAAAAATTCCTCAGAAATGGCATGATTCGTCTGATATTCAATCACAGTTTTTTATTTTGGAGCTATAAATAATTTGAATGACATGATATGCAATTACATCCATTACTTATGAGATTCTCCACTAACTTGAAATTTGGGCATACAAAAATACTTGCACTTCATTGTATCATTGCATTTCATCTTCACATACTGAAACAGATCCCTGCTCATGGTTTTCCCCACTTTTTATGTGGGGTTTTCCACATTGAAATTCTCATGTACTGATGATTTCATTGCTTGTCTGATTTTGTTCGAGGAAGGACTGATCCTAACACATGTTAATCTCTACCCCAAAAAGTTATCCATTCACATTCAGAACTTTAGCCCCTAAAATACCATGATCAAGTGTGAAGGCCTGAAGTCTCGCTTGTAGAAAAGCTGCTTAGAAAAGTTAAACTTGCAAAAATTGGTAGTAAGCATTAAGCAGCACACAAGTTATATAGGATTAACTACAAGTAACATCTGCCCTTTCTCCTGCTCCAAGACTTGTACTAATTGTCCCCATCTTGAATTGCTTTGAGAAGTGATATTTTCCATGCAAAACAACAACCAGGAGTTTTTCCACAATAAGTGAGCTAATTATATACTCAGCAGTGTGGATAATTATACTGATTAACGATTGTCTCCTCTAAGCCTGTGATGTTCCTACAACCAAATCAAGTGCACTCATTACTGTGTACTGGATTTCTGTACCTGGGATGACTGCCTTCATGAAACGTCTAGCCAATAGCCACACCTTACATTGGTGTTACCTGCCACATGTGGCTCAAGAATAGAATCCCATCCAACATGATCAGTCAAAAATCTCTTGTGCTTCAATGATACTATGTTGACTGCAACAATGATGCAGAAAATAAGGCAAAGCATATACAGACAATGTGTGTGTGTGTGTGTGTGTGTGTGTGTGTGTGTGTGTATGTGAAGCATTTACACTGATATTATAGGATTCTTTTAATACTCACTGCTCATCCTTTGCTACACGGTAATATTTCTCTGCATGCTGGCGCTGACCAATCATCTGAGCAAATCGCTCATCATGAGTAATAACTATGAGTTGAAAGTTTTCCTGACCTTTCCTATCTTCCATAATTCTGTAGCAGAAAATAAACGAGGCACCATGTCTAAGAATATAAAATATGTATATATATTTAAATTAAACAAATGTGACTAATAAGCCAAGTATTGCCCCTGGTAAAAAGTACCTTAGGAGAGCTGCAGCAAGGCTTTCAGTATTTGGCCCATCCAAGTTAGTGGTTGGCTCGTCAAGTGCCAGAATACCACAATTAAGACAAAATGTTTCTGCTAATGCCAATCTTATTATAAGAGATGCTAGCACCTGAAAGTTACAAATAATTCTCACAATATAGAATCCAAGAAGAAAACAGATTGCACTAAGTTGCCAACTGCAACGACAACAACAACCAAAAATAAGGTCCAAATTTCAAAAGGATTGATTAAAGCCTAGAATGCTTGCCAGCATAAGACGTTGAGATAAGGAAACCAATGCTCTATGAAATTGTCAATATATGCCAAGGTTGAAAAAATAGTACTTTTATTGTAAAGTTCAATATGTTCCAAAGGTAAAAGAATGAATATGGCTACTTTCCATGATCAGAATTACATTTGCTTCGTAGCCTACCTTTTGTCCAGCACTACATCTCCCACGCATTTCAAGCTCCGCATCCCCAGTTTGCATAAGCACCTGATACAATCTAGAGGTAAGAATATTACATATAACAAAGCCACTGAAAGAGTCAGAGAATACGTACTCGATAGCTGTAAGACCGTGTACCCGTGCCTTCAGAGTCAGAATGAATACTTATGTAGTCAATGTCCTGCCCTCTGTAAGTCTGCTGCCATAGCTCCCTAATAATCTTATTTATTTCCTCCATTTTCATGGTATGGAACCGCATGAGAGCTCTATTAGTGAAATTTGCATCATATTCAGTCTCATATACAATATGAATAATTTCTATCAAACGGTTTTACCATTGAAAAATGCAGACTCTTATGTTACTATTGTAGCACCTTGGATAAGGAGACTTGACAGAACAAACAATGAGACAAGCAAACAGTACAATCAGAACTAATACAACTTATTAAAGTACAAAGTGAGCAAGAGAAATCTTGCTGGACTAGAAAAACAAGATTACAACCATATCTTTTTTTTATGGTATGGAATAGGGTCGTAGCCCATTATATAGTGTAGAGAAATTTGAGGGAAGAAAATCTTTGCTATTAATCAAAAGAGAAACCTTAGCCCTCTTTATATAGAGAAGCTAAGGGACATACATGGAAATTCACTAAATATCTAAAAATAGTAAATACCTAATCAAATATCTAAATTTGATTTATTTCCTAACACTTCCCCGTAAGTCAAGACGCGGGAGACGGTGAAGATTTAGATCCTTAAGGTAAGTGAAGATCCACCCTCGTCAACGTGATAGTCTAGTCTTTGTGTCTTCAACCCTTGGTACCCCTTCTAGTACGCCCTCACAGAGCCAGTCAATGATCTATTTCTCTTGAGGTGCGTAAGACTGCTGCCGGAACTTTGACATCTTAAGCCAACTCTCATCTTCAAATCTTGTATATTCCACTCAACATATAAGGACCCAACTAAGATAACTCAAACTTTGAGGGGATACAGACAAGTACCCCCAACACTAAAAGATAATTTTAAAGAAAATAGAAAAGTGGACTCAATCATAAAATAACCCTAAAAAAAAAATTTTTTTTAAAGAAACACCAAAGACCTAAGGAGGGTTTCTTCCTCTTCTTCTCTGCCGGCCCATTGAGAGCCTCAAGTCCCTCAACGGCATCCTCGTAAGGAAGACGATGGAGATGAGGGAGCAGGTCAAGACCCTCACCTCTCAAGTGGACGACCTCCGTCCTCTCTAACGTCCATGACGCCGTCCTTTCCACCCCCACCTCCACCTCGACCTCCTCTACGGCCCCGTCGCGCATAAGGGAGGAGCTCAACAGCGACTCCGATGGGGACGCCCTACGACCCCACCCCGATCCTCGCCATGAGCAGTTGGCTCGGCTAAGTCGACAATGCCATTCGAGACCAGCGTGAGGCCACCGTGGAGACGACCCTCAACTCGAGTCGGTACTTCGTGCTGAAGATCGAGGATGGGGGAAGCGAGGCGGCGATGCGGTTGTTGGAGACCCCGTGCTCCACCGATGCAGTTGCTGAGGCGTCATCACTCAGGCTCTTCGTAAGACTCGCCAACGAAGTCGAAGCCAACGACGACTCTTCCCTTGGCGCAACGGCGACAGCATCCACGATCTTTGATGACATGGATCGTGAGGGGGAGGTGAAGAAGAGGAGATGGCTTGGAGAGGAGGAGACGCCCCAAAGGCTTGTTGGAGATCGACAGTGTCGCCGAAGGCCCCCTCCCCTCTCTAGGGTTTTTCCTTTTCCTCTTTTCTCTTTCCCATAAGATCAAACCCACTCTGATACCCTGTAGAGAAATTTGAGGAAAGAAAATCTCTGTTATTACTCAAAAGAGAAGCCTTAGCCCTCTTTATATAGAAAGGCTAAGGGACATACATGGAAATTCACCAAATACCTAAAAATAGTAAATACCTAATCAAATATCTAATTTTGATTTATTTCCTAGCAAATAGAACATGTTAAACAAAATAATTGTAGTTCTCCCTTTCAAAGAAAAAATAATTGTAGCTCTCCAACATCAAATAAAAGCACAACTCTTGAGAAAAATTACAAATGAAGCATTTTATTGCTCAATTTACATTAACAAAAGCAGTTGTATGAAAATTTAATTAGCGGTCAAAGTAGCATGAAAATGATGGAATCAGGAGACAATAAATGCAACTACAATTACTTGTAAGAAACCAGATGTGGAAGAAATAACGCGCTGACTTGAAAATGGAAGATATACAGTATGCAACTCTGAGAAACATTGAAATATGCTGCCACCCTTTGATGAGAGGACTTCATCATACTTCAGCAGGAAGAGATTGCTGAGCAGTGGTGAAGATGGTAGAATTCTGTGGTCCTCTATTTCTCTGGCAAAAAGGCCATTCTATGGGGCACCTTCAACAGGTCACTGAGTGGAAGGCCATGGTTAAAGACATTTCACCAGAGAATGATTTCTTTGCTTCATTCCCTTCATGCTGAAGGATTGCAACAGGGTGTTAGACACTAGCCCCTGGTATTTTAATTGAAACTGCCTAATTCTAAAGCATTGAGTCCTGGGATTTGATGCTGTGGAGGACTTCCCTGGCTACTGATCTGAGCTAGATTCATGGCCTTGATTTGAAGCATTGCAAAGAGGGATCATTAGCAATGCGGCTAGCTCCATAGGGAAGCCTGTTTGAAATATAAGGAAGGCAGTGCAAGGAACACATAGCAATAATGTGGGCTATGCATGGACTGTGTTGCTGTCGCAGATTCATCTACCTGCATCCCAATAGTGGAGAATGATGACCAAAGTTTTGGTCCATGTCATATTTGACTGGCTGTATGTTATCTCTTTGGATTCACCACCACAGGTGTGGCCAGAAAGAACAAGTGAAGGGGAAGGGGAAAGGTGCCTGTTTAGATGCTGCTCTCATTTCATCAGAGACGGCCACCCCATCATCAGCAATGTCACCTCATCCTAGGGGTGAAACTGAGTCTCCTGCATCTTATGTGGGGGCAAGAAACATGAGCCAACTATTTGTATGGTGTCTAATGCCCATAAGGCATGTAACATGGATGTCCATTCGTGTCTCAATGCTTGTATGGGCAATGTTCAAATAGAGTTAGTGAAGTGGGAGTACAGTCCAGATTCCAGGGAGATGCAACAGTCCTACATTGGAGCAATGGTTCTAAATCAGAGATCAATACCTACCTCACTTGTCCCTTTCTCTTCCTCTCCACTAAATACAATTCCAAGGCTTGAGATCATGCCACATACTCTTGATGTTTTGTTGGGCAGCAAGAGCATTCTCCACATTAGCAGCAACTTCTGACAAGGCAGCCATGAAATGCCACCAGATGGCACCAGCAGTAAGCATTGTAACTGTAAGCTTTGGCTTAGCTTGCAAGCATCCACAAGGTGCTGCTACAACATGCCAATGCTTCATCTGCCAAGAGCTGCACCTTGCAAGCAGACACAAGGGTCTGCACGCTGCTGTAGCGCAAAAACACAAGGCAACAGACAAGCATACTGGACCTTGTCCACCAACTTATGCACTGTGTTACTTCGGTTACAATCTTTAGTGTGATTTCATGCATTAGGTTCATCTAGCATTTAGTCTGCCCAGTAAGAGGCTCTACTCTCAAAACAAGGATGTTGATATAGAGTTCATCTAAGCGAGAAAGAATGCACAGAAAGTGCTTGAGAAAAATGCTTGATTAGACAACTACTGAGTTTTGAAATACCTCCTGAGCCACATATATGATTGGTTTTTCATATTTATCAGCTGAAATTATTGTTGCCTGTGAACTCAACAACAATCCTTGTTTTGATTTGATTATGAAGTTGGATTGTATGCCAGTTATTAAGGGCTATGATAAGAAGGCTACTACCAGTGCAACAAGATATAAGGAGAAATGTGGGGAGTTCGCTGCCTAGAAGAAGGCACAAACAGTGGCTAGCAATAGTAGACATCTACCAATATGTCGAGGTCAGGCTAGGATGAGCTTTGTACCAAGGTGCAATCAGATGTGTTCAAAGAAGACCATAGTGGCTTTGCTATTTACCATTTGCATTGCTACTTTTCCTTGTCATACGGATGATAATCTAGATTCAGACTTGATTTAGGTGCACCAAATCATCATCTATAGATGAACCAAGGTTCTCCCAAATTCGGCATCTTCCTGATTGCAACATGATACAAGTGGTTAATTGGATGCATTCCCCCAGCATTAGTCAATTGGCGAATTCATCTTACCCAATATGCATCTCTTTAATGTGCAATTTATTTCTAATTTCTCATTAACTATGTTGTCCATTAGTCGAATTACCAAGGAGCTGAATTACATAGCTATCTTTCATACTTTCTCTTGCATCTTTCAAGACATTCATAGGGAAGACCATGCGTGTGAAGTTGTTTATCAACTACTATAGAATCCTTATGTTGCTACTTTGTCATCCCCTCAACAGTTTCTTCAGCTACCAGTGGCATCTTTGACTGGTCATCTAACTCTGCCCCAGATTCTTCAAGTCATCCTCAAATTTTCCCATTAGCCAATTTAGATCATCAAGCATGACAGCTTGGAAAGCAACTTAAATTATGGTTCCATACAACCCAAAGCCTGACCTCAACAACGCCTTTTCTTTTAAAAGCTGACTTCAACACCTCTATTTGGCCCAAACTGCATTTCTGACAACCAATATCACAAGAATTGCTTGACAATTGTGGATGATTTATCTCAACTTTCTTGATTTTTCTTCTTAAAGATGAACTCGGCGCCATCCATATAATAAAGAATTTCTAATTGAAACAAAGAACTGGTTTGGGGCCATAATCAGAGTTATTCCTTCAAGCAATACCTTCGAGGTTCATACTACTGCATTGCGCTCTTTCAATCAGTCATGAAAGATAATACACCAAACTAAGTATGCTTATATTTCACAATAAAACAGGATTTTTGAACCCAAACACCAACATTTTTTGGTTGTTTCTAAAAGCTTATCTATCTATTGTTCTATCCAAATATTATGAAGATAGTTGTTCCAACACCTCATTTGATTAACAAGGTGCCAAGAGAAGGCCCTGTTCGTTGTTCCCACCAAGGTTTCAGATGTCAGTGTCGACCAAGTGTGCTTAAATTTCATAATAAAACAGGATTTTTGACCCAAACACCAACATTTTTTGGTTGTTTCTAGAAGCTTATCCATATATTGTTCTATCCAAATATTACGAAGATAATTGTTCAAAGTTCAAACACCTCATCTAATTAACAAGGTACCAAGAGAAGGCCAAGTTCGTTGCTCCCTCCCAGGTTTCAAATGTCGATATATCACTGAAAGATATGATAAGTTCATAAATAACATAAAAACTCACCATAAAACGAATATAGGAAAAGTCGACAATATTCTCTTTAATGGCCTTAGAATATTAAAAGTACTAGTAGTCTAGTAGCCTACTATAAGAGAATAAAATAGATCATGAGTTAAGCATGATTTGAAGTGTACCATATGAGATGATCTATGCAAATAGATGGAGAAAACACAAGAAAACTAACATATAAGGCCAAACATGAGCTAAGCATAACAATAGTTTACAAGTAGAGTATGGATTGATTAGTGAGGGTAAGCCCCTCCTAAAAAAACATAAGAATGGTTTAATTACACATACGATTGATTAGTATGGTAAGCATAGCAATAAACATGAGTTAAGAATAAGCAAATATGAGCAAGCATAGTTCACATGAATCATATGAGTTGATAAATGATGGTAAGCCAAAAAGATTCACGTAAAAGAAGAGAGATGGAGGGAAAGGAGGATAGAACCTCAAATCATAAGAAAATGAAGAATCACAAGAGGTGAGAGAAGAGGAAGGGCAAAATACCAAACAAAAGGCTCAAAGACTGCAAACCAAGGCAAAGAAACCTTCAAACCCAAGAACCATGAAATGGACAAGGTACATATCACTCCATATTGCCTATTTTATAGAATATTTGTACCAATATCCCCCGATCTGGGGATATCGATCGACACCCACCGATATTGAAGATATGTCACCAATATATTAGGAAAGAGATATTCATGTGATATCAATATGAGTCATATTAGGGATATGGATATATTGGGATATCTATTTCCACAGGAATTTTTTATTTTTTGCCTTTGTACATCTCAATCCTAACCAGGAGAATCTCGCTTCTTAGGCAATAAGTATGCGTTTCCAAGGTATTCACAGACCTGGAAAGAATACAAATGCATTGATCTTATTCATGAGCATCACTTTGTTAGTGATGAAGTCACTTTGCAACAATTCCTTCTCTCTGCTAGCACACAAACTTCCATGCTATCAAATGCTGATACATTCATTATAGCTATAATGATACCGCATGTATTACCATGAGGCTTTTTTATTTTCTAGGACTTCCATTTCAACTTTGTACTTAGAGTGGTTTATGCTCATCGGCCGCATCCCTCACCATCGAAGGATTTGTTGCCACGCTCATCTATGGTGATAAGTCTAAGAAGAGATGATGCCAAAGGAATAATCAACCCCGAAAAGTATCTAACCAAGCATTCCCTAATCAATAAATCTTCCTAAATATTTGTTTAGTAAATAAGGTAACAACAAGTGAATAATGATGTTGATCAAAGGATATATGTTCTAGAACTAATGCAATATAGTAGCATACTACATCAAGGTGACATGTATTTCAAAGGATCCCAAGACTCATTTGTATGATGGCAAGCTTGAATCATTGAATGAAAAGCAATTTAAAGGACTATTAGGGAAGCTCTTCTCTTCTACCGTTTAGGATGAATATAGGTTGGGTTCAACCGATAATCTGACCAAAACTAACCTTTTTTTCCTTTTTTTTTTTTGGGGGGGGGGGGGGGGGGGGGGGGGGGGGGGGGGTGGCTACTGGAGGTCAGTAGTCATCCACTTCATTAACTACCTCCAAAGGGGAGTTGCGAGAAGATGGAGAGCCTCCCTTACAACATTTTCACGCCATGTCCTTTGCCCCCCGAATAGCACACCCATTCCTTTGGAGCCAAATACTCCAAAGCACTTTGCAGGACTTCATCCACATAGGAATGTTCATCTGGATGCCGTTAGTGTACACCGTCTAAAAAGCATCAAGGGAATCCACAGGCGTGGCTAGAATAGAAAATGCTCCCATACTACCATAGCAAACTCGTAGCTAAGAAAGAGTATCATCCTCTTCTACACCAAACAACGCCCAAGTAGTATCTGCCTCAGGGATCTAGACCTTCCTTCATACCTTCGTGACCAGCTGCCATCTACATAACAAGTTGGGAAGAATGATCAACTTAATTTATTCTTAAATCCTACCTCTCTTTATATAAAGAGAGATGTGGATGCAAATTACAATACAACCTCACAAAGAAAAGAAAAATAATACATAACATCAATAAAACAGAGAACTAACAGAACTTCATAACACTCCCCCTCAAACTAGAGCATAGATATTGATCATGCTTAACTTGGACACATGTATCAAAGGAAGATCTAACTAGTGGCTTGGTAAAGATATCAGGAGTCTGAGCCTCTGAAGCAACCTGGGTGGTAAAGGTAAACCCCTTCTGAATCAAAATCTCTGGTGTAATAGCAATCTACCTCCACATGTTTGGTGCATTCATGAAAAATGTGATTGTTGGCAATATATGCAGCAGCCTGGTTGTCACACTGCAACTCCATAAGCCCATCAATCTGTATATATAGATCAATCAGCAAGGATCTCACTCACATCAACTCTGGAGATGTCTAAGCCATAACATGATACTCAGACTCAGCACTAGATCTGGATACAGCAATCTCTTTCTTGCTCTTCCAGGTTACCAGATTCCTTGCAACATAAGTACAAAAGCCTGTAGTAGACTCCCTATCATCATAGTTGCCTGCAAAATCTACGTCAGAATATCCAACCACCGTCATAGATATCCCTCCAGTGAAAAGAAGATCATGTCATGGTGCTCTCTTCAGGTACTTGAACACCATCATAGCTGCATCCCAATGCTGTCTAGTAGGCATCTCTATAAATTGACTCAGCTTCTCTACTGCAAAGGAAATTTCAAGCCTGGTAATCATCAGTATAACAGCTTCCCCACCAACTAACGATATTTCTGCTATCAACTAACTCTGCATCACTATCATATGGTCGTACTTTAGGATCAATGGGAATGTTTGCTAGTTTGGCTCCCACCATACCTGTCTCCTTCAGCACATCTA
This sequence comes from Thalassia testudinum, assembly GCA_037157565.1. NCBI lineage: Eukaryota > Viridiplantae > Streptophyta > Magnoliopsida > Alismatales > Hydrocharitaceae > Thalassia > Thalassia testudinum. Next base: position 122,079,139 of record JAZHRO010000036.1, on the reverse strand, counting down.
AAGCATATTTCCATTGAGATAGAACAATACCACACCTACTACGAACTACTTATATCCCAAGGAAATATCGCAAGGGTCCCAAATCCTTATCACAAATTGATTGGCCAAAGTCTACTTAATCTCAGCGACACCTGCTGTATCATCATTAGTGACAATTAAATCATCACCATATACCAAAAGAACTACAACTCCTTTCCCTATCTTCCTAACAAATAAGGAATGATCTACAGATGATCTGAAGAACCCCACAGACTCCACCTAAGAGAGCTTCTGAAAAAAAACTCTCGGGCTTTGCTTGAGTTCATAAATAGCCTTCTGCAACCTGCACACACTCCCCTTAAACCTCATAACCAAAAGTTTGTTGTATGTATACCTCCTCCTGTAAATCCCTATAAAGAAAGGCATTCTTCACATCAAGTTGACGAAGATACCAATCTCACTAAACTGCAACGGAAATGAGGATCTTCACTGTAGAAAGCTGAGCTACTAAAGAGAATGTGTCAAAGAAATCCACCCCATATGTCTAGGTGAACCCTTTAGCAACAAGTCGTGCCTTGTATCATGCAACAGATCCATCTGAGTTGTATTTGAGTGCAAACACCCATCTACAACCAACTACTGTAGCACCCTCTGGTAAGGGTGTAAGCTCCCAGGTACGTCATGAAATAAGAGCAATCATCTCATCCTACAGGACCTGGTGCTACTTTGGATCAAACATGGCCTGTTGGTAAGTGGCAAGAATCTGTATGGTTGACAATGCACGGCAGAAGCTCCCAAAAGCAGAACCAAGTCCCTCAGTAAACAAACTCCTTGTAACAGGATATCGAGTACAACCCCAGAGTGCCTTCCGAATGGCAATTAGAAGGTTGAGATCATCCGTTAGATCCTCCTATACTGGGCTCTGAAGTAGAAAGATCCTCATATAGACCTATAACATCACCATTGGGTACCGTATCATCAATATGCAACCTGTCTGTGGTCACCTGAGGTGGAGAAGGTGGTGTCTCTTTGGCTGCCGTGGAAGATGGCATCTAAAAAGTACTGTGAGGGCATTTATATGTAATAGTAGGCTCAGAAAACTTCAAAGGACCAGTCGTAGTAGTCGGAGGAGCAGAAATAGGTATCTCCTCCAAGGGAACGGGAGGTATAGGCATAGGGACCTCTGTAACCTCAACAGAAACTCTCGGCAACAGTAGAAAAATGTGCTGAGAGAATTATGTAGTGATGTTTAGTCCCACAGTGTAATGGGACTTTGTTATGTGTGTGGTGGCCTATAAATAAGCTTATACCCCCTCACTTATTCTTTGAGAAGAAATTACAGAGATACATGCCCATATGGCACTTCTCCTATGGTTTTCTCCCCGCTCTTCATGAGTGAGGTTTCCATGTAAAACCCAATTGCTCCTTGATTTCTTATGCTTTGATATTTTTTGCTTCTGCTCATTATCAAATTCAACTTGATATGACCGCATTTGATTCTTGCGTTTATTTTTATCTTTACATCATTATTTTTTTATTACTCTTTTTTTTATCATCCAGAGGAAAGCACCATCCTCACAACCCGAATGGTCATTCAGCAAGATGACCTGAAGCGCATCGCAACCCACCACGCCGTTGAGCAAGTGGACTTTAGCAAGGTGTTGGGCCACACCACGCCATCGAGAGGCTTAGCGAGCTCCTCCACCTCGGACAGCTCCGCACCATCATGTGCATCCCAACCTTGAAGAAGACGAAGGCCAACAAACATCAGCCCATCGGTCCCTCACACCTCAGCTCCCACACCACACGCGTTCATCCATATCGTAGTAGCACATAAAGACAGTCTACAGCGACCAAGGTTTTAAGAAACGCGAGGTGATTTAAGGCAATTTACCTTCATTGAGGAGAGGTGTAAGCCTTGAGGTGGTCGAGGCGAGCCTCAGGTTTTGAATGAAAAATAAGAAAAAAATGACATAAATATATACTTATTAAGTACTAATAATAAAAAAAAGTAAAAAACACACATACATGCCATTTTTACTCTACGACAAATATTGAAAGACTTAAAATAACATTCCAATAAGAAGAACAACCAAACAAGTGAACATAGAAAACTAGAAATTTAGTTTATCTAAACATTCGAAGACTTTGTGTACAATACTTCCATCCAGGATCAGACCTACCACTAGATCCATCTCTTCCTACCCTTTTTGCCCTTGGTGTCATGTCTGAAATTATAGAAAATCAACTAAAAATCGATGACTTGTCATTTTTAAGGGATGGGACACAAAATATGGATAACCTAAGTGCTAGATGTACACATATCCTAAACACCTAAAGCAAAATGACATACAAAACCACACTGTACACATACCCTAAACCCCTGAAGCAAAATGACATACAAAACCACACTGTACACATACCTTAAACTAGCAAAATGAAATTAAAAATCGCACAGTCATGCTGTACACATACCCTAAACCCCTGAAAAATTGATTGAAGGGTTCAATAGTTGTTTGCGATGAGTCCAAGCACCGATGAGGGGTTCGACCTACAGCTGCGCCAATGCTAATGAGCTCCAAGCCTCCAGCGACGATGACCAGCTGTCGATGGAGCTGGCGATGGACTCCCAGAGGTTGCATTGGCATTGCGATAGACTCCAAGCAATGCAATGGAGCAAGTGTGCCGACGATGCGGTGAAGTAGGAGTGCCGGTGATGCGATGGAGCAAGTGCACTGGCGATGAACTCCAACAGGGATTGGTGGCGCCAACGATGGACTGGTTTAGGGCTTTGTGGGGTTTAGATTTCAGGTTTAGGGTATCTAGATGAGCTCCAACAGTGTTTGGGTTAAAAGAATGGTCATGTGACTTGCACATGACCAAATTAGAGGGCTTCCAAAACAAAGCGACTCCTCAGTCAACGCCTTAGTGCCTCAACATCGCCTCGACAGGTTGAGGCGCACGCCTCGCAGCCTCGCAACACTGCCTAAGGCTACCACCTTAAGGAGAAATCAAAGCACCTCGCCTCGAGAAGTACTCCTCACGTGCCTCGAGGTGCAATTTTTAAAACCATGACGACAACGATGACCGTATCGGATACCTCTGAGGACAAGGTGGACGAGGATAGCAGCAAGAAGGCGGAGACACCGCGATTGACCCCTGTGGGCGACACCCCATGGGGGGAGGACGTAGGCGGTAGCGGCGAGGCTGCGGTCAACAAGGGCGACCATGTTGTCGTAGCGGCAAGTTTGGTTGACGACGTTGGCAAGGTAGAAGCTATCAAATCGGACGATCTCCGACGGAGGTGAGCCCTTGGAGGCCTTATGCGACGGATCACCATGTCGCCCTCCAAGGTCTGCTGTGACAGGGCCCCGTGTGGATTGCGTGTGCTGTGCGTGGACAATTGCACGATGGCGTGGTTCAACAATGGTGCGATGCGTGAAGTGCGAAGATCGCATAGCAAGGAGGATCGGATCAAGGCGAGATCGCAGCAACCTTGTGTGGTTCTTCCGAACCCTAACAAAGGAAAGAGATGAGATGGTTATTTACATTTTTTATCCTATCCTTTTTGCCTTGGTTGGTAGTTGAGAAAGAACAACAGTCAGGACAAGGATTAAAAAAAAAGGAGATAGGAAAATGATGTAGTAAAAAAAAAAGGAAAGAGTAGGAAAAAAAGGAAAAAAAGAGAAAAAAAAAAAGGAAAAGAAAAGAAAAAAAAACAAAGAAAAATCAAAAGAAAAAAAGGTGAGTTTGAATTGAAGAGAAGACGTAAAGAAGTCTTCTCTAGTTTTTTATCATTATTTATTGTATTTCTTCTTGTCATTTTATTCTCCCATATGAGCCTATTATAGTCACCCTTGTTTGGGAGTTTCTTTGCTGTAGTCCTAAGGCACGATGAGTGACATCGGATACCGCTATAGGCTTTTGGAGTAGTTGGAAATCATATGAGAAATCAAGCTCTGAGAGGTCCAGAGTTTCGAGATCTCCAGAAGGGAGATCCATTTTCGAGGTCCTCAGAGGAAGGGCTCAATCAATTTCTATGTAAGAGATACAGCTTCGAGGTCTTCAAAGGAAGACCCATTTCAAGGATATTGAATGGGGAGCCACCAGCACCTAGTCTCCAGAGGAGAGGCCATTGTCAGAGTCAGCTACAGTAGTTCCTTCAACAGCTCCAGCCTGTGTTCCCACCTACAAGCAAGAACCAATCCAAAGAATTATGTTTTGTTGTGTAGAGTGGGTTTCTGTGTTACAAGCTAAGCATTCCATGCTCCAGCTTAAGGGGGAGTGTTGAGAGAATTGTGTAGTGGTGTTTAGTCCCACATAGTGTAATGGGACTTTGTTATGTGTGTAGTAGCCTATAAATAGGCTTGTAACCCCCTCACTTATTCTTTGTGAAGAAATAACAGAGATACACGCCCATAAGGCGCTTCTTCCGTGGTTTTCTCACCGCTCTTCATAAGTGGGGTTTCCACATAAAACCCAAGTGCTCCTTGATTTCTTATGCTTTCATATTTTTTGCTTCCACTCATCAAATTCAACTATATAGATCAGACTCATGAAAGGTAGCATCAACACTCACATAGTACTTACCAGTAATAGGATCCAAGCATCTATATCCCTTCTGAATTCGTGAATATCCTAAGAACAAACACTTGACCGCCTGCGGTGCAAGCGTGTCCAATCTAGGGAAAGGAGATGAACAAATGTGGCACAGCCAAACACACATGGCAGCACATGAAAAAACTCTCGCTCAGAACATAATATGTTCCAAAGAGTCTGCTCATGAAGTACTGAACTGGATATTCTATTGATTAAATAACAAGCTATAAGAATTGCATCTCCCCAATATAACAGAGGCACACTGTGATAAATCGACAAAGTGCACGCCACATCTAAAAGATGTCTATGTTTCTTCTCAGCCACCCCATTTTGTTGAGAGGTATGAGCACAGGTAGTCTAGTGCACTATCCCATGGGACCTATAAAAAGCAGACAGCCTGGTAATGCATAACTCAAGCGTATTATTAGATCTTACTACTTTAATGGTAGCTGAATACTAATTTTTAATCTCCAACATGAAATGCTCAATGACATATCCAACATGACTTATTTTTCAACAAAAACACCTACGATAGGCATAAAAAATCATCAACTACTAAATAGTAATGGTGACCCTACCTGTCTGGTATCCAACTCGACCAGCACACATCCATGTGCAACAACTCAAGCAAGGTTATTGATCCAGGACGAGTACTCACAGGATAGGAGGAACAATGATGCTTTGCTCATCTAACAAGCAATTACAGCAGATCCGGGTCGCAGGAGATATATGTGAAATGACTTGACAAAGGTTGTCCAAAGGAACATGTCCAAGTTGGAGATGCCACTGAAATGCACTATTAGGAGCAAAAGATACTTCTCGACATGCAGAAGCAAGTGGAGTTTGAGCCAAACGATAAACTCCACTCTCTACATTTCCACTACTAATCACCTTCCCCATCAACTTATCTTGAATGATGCACCCCACATCATCAAAGATGGCACGGCAATTAAGCTCCTTAGTGATCTTGCTGACTGAGAATAGGCTCATAGGAAAGTTTGGAACATACAAAACATCAGATAATCTCAAAGTAGAAGTCACCGGTACCTCTCCCTAACTTTCTACCCTGGAGTATCTACCATCTGCAACCTGCATCGTCCTGCATGCTGGTACTGATTGGAGATGGGTAAAGTAATCCCGATCTCCACTGAGGTATCATAAAGCACCTAAATCAACAAGCCACTCTAAACTACCCTAATTCCTATCATGTGCAATAGAACCCAAATTGGTAGCTCCCTGAAACACAACATAATGGCTAGGACATCAAAGTAGTCTCTCATACTCACTCCAAGTAATGGCTACAATATCATCTACCAATCTCTGAGTGGTAGAAGTGCTTGAGTCACTATTAACAAGGGTCATACCGTTAATTTGAAGAGGTATCTGCATTCTTGATCTCATATTTCAGGATCCACGTACCGTTTGGGTTGTTAACCAAAAAAATGACCAAGGTATGTCCTTTTGTATCTATCCAACTATCAGGCATCATGCTACATCCAATCTCTCCCCAAGAGGCTTTTGCTTGGTCAACCAAAGTAGTTATTGTCATGACTTCTTTCAAAATCCAAGTTCGTAACTCATGCATTGTAGGAACTCTGAATCCCCTTCCATAGTTACTTACATCTTGAAGCATTTGCCAGTAAGATGGATTGGTAGCCAAATCGAATGACAATTGATTCTCAATGAAGAATCTCCAAATACTAAGACATGTTCTAATTCTTTATTCTTTCTTCCAAGAAGAATTCAAAGTAACCTACTTTGGAGGACCTTGAGGAGCACTATCAGGTCTATCACTTCCAGGCACGACTTTCCGTCCAACTCCTGCAACAAATAAATCCGTAGGATCCCTCACCACTTGCACACCACTTGATCCTGTAGGTGCATTTTCATCATGGCCAGATGGACCTTCTACTGTATATATACCTATGCGACGAATTTCTTCTATTTCTTCAAGTGCTCTTCTACCAACTTCCTTCTTTGCTAAGAATGCCTTAATTTCAGTTTCAACTTCAGGTGATACCTTGGCACATGCTCCCACATTTTCATATCTTCAGTAAGTGTCCCTTCAATCTTGCAATGCCACTAGTGATAGTTTTCCCACAAAAGGTGCACTTCGCATACTTATATCATTTCTCCTTTTGAGATCCTTGAAGGTCAATTTCCACGCAGTATCAAACCTGCCAGTGGATCCTTCTTTTCCTCCTCTCCTCGCCCTTGGCGTCATGTCTAAAATCATAACAATTGGACCACAAGATTCAATTAAAAAATATAACATTTCTTTTCCTAACATCATAAACATGTATGATGCAAGTTGCCTAACATCATATAACATGGTAAGTTGATAACCTATAAAGAAATGAACCTAAAAGACCTAATCTAAACAAAACTACAAGTGTGTAAATCGTTGGGAATTAAAGAAGATGCCATGTGGGAAATCAGGCCACGTGGTAGCAGCAACAGCAGCCATGTAGGCTGGCAGCAAGGGATCCTTTGGACCAAGTTTGGTGCTTTTTTATATTTAGAAAATTAACTTTATTAGAAATATGTTTAGGATTTATTTTAGTTAAGAGATAAGATCTTTCCATATGAGAAAAGATCTTATCTCTAGAAATATGAATATTTGTTTACTATTTTTAGGGGATATGTACTCTCTATAAAATAGAGAGCCTTCCCATATATTTTCTTTGAGCAACAAATTTAATTCTTCCAATTATATTGCTCCTCTCCTCTCTCTCTTCAGAACCACCGACCATTCAAGAGGCTAGAGACCTCCCTGCTGGACACCAAGAAGCCCAGCCGGCCTCCCTTGACCTACAACCAAGGTTTTAAAAAACGCGAGGCGGTACCGAAGCAGCTTGCATTCATCGAGACAAAGCATAAGCCTCGAGGCGGTCGAGGCGTAAGCCTCAGGATTTGCATAAAAAACGTAGAAAAATGATGTAAATAACACACTTCCATAACATTTTTTTTCTATCACAAGTTACAACCCCCCGAAAATAAATTAAAAAATGATTTATGTAAGTACCGTATAGCATATAACCCCCTCAACCCCTCTCTTAAACTAGAATCAAGCCTACTTGTCACATGATATTTGACAGCATGATCCAAGAAGCATTAGAGAAGGTTGTAGTCCAAATGAGATATTAGTGGAGGTTCCCCCAAGGTTACCTAGTCACCAAGATACATAGAGAGTTTGAAAACATCAAATTCTCATTGATGTAGACTGGCTTGGATTTGGTATTTAGGGAGACATAACTTGGCTTAGATTTGATATTTAGGGTCATGGCTTGCAATTTGGCATGAATTTCTTGGTGGACCTGGGCAAAATATTCAATTTGGTCCTTAGTTGTTGCACTTGTTCTACTATGATGGCTGGTAGATATTCGTAATTCGATTAAGGATTTGCAAAATGGGGAACCTATACATGTGTTCAAAAGGGAATTTTCTAGTGGAACTATTTTATGCAAACTCTACTCGTAGTAGAACTAAATCCCATTGTGCCAATTTTTCCCCTGCAAGACAGTGCAAGACAGGAAATTTGATAAATTCTACCTTTGTTAAATTCTCTCCAAGGAAAACAAAACTTATGAATATTAGTACCCTGACGTAAACTCCTACCTCAGGAGAGACTTCTGCAACAAAAAAGTTCTGGAGATGAAGAAAATCATTAGTAACAATCTGAGGCGGTGCCTCAACACTGCCTCGCACTACCTCGATGCATCTCGATTAAGTGAGGCGCAAGCCTCATGCCTACAGACCAAGGCTACCGCCTCGAGGCTATTTTGGGCTGCCTCGCCTCGAGGCTTACGCCTCGACCACCTTGAGGCTCATTTCTTTAAACCCTGCCTGCAACAAGGCTGGTCCAACCTCCAGCAAACCGGTTGCACTCTGTAGGCGGTCACTTCAGCCCCTTGCAGGGCTGCCCCAGGTACGACAGGACCCATCTCAGCCATCTGCAGGACCAACTGCACCTAACAACCGGTCCACAGCAAGCCCAGACCGACCATATCAGGCCAGCTGGTCCCTTACAGCAGCCACAGGGTTGATCTCCCACTCCGTGCGTTGACAACCACCCTGACGGGCTATTTTTCCCACATATGGGAGTCTCCAAGCTCCATTTATGCGCCAATTCTTGACATAAATGATGTAATGTAATGTAATCTACAAGACATCAGTAATCAAATAAATAACCTAAATCTGAGAAATAAATAAAACCAACAAAGTCAAATGACCTACTAACAAAATCCTTTTGAGTCAAAATTAAAACATCCTCAATAAATCAGTGAGCCAACAACAAAATCCTTTTGAATGCACTTAAAATACCAACAAAAACTACCTAAATGACCTAAATAAGTGAAATAAAGGAACCTAATCCCATTACCCTACCTATGGCCTTAGTTAAGGTGGTGTTGGGCGACGCTGTCGACCACATGCGACACTGCTCGACTACTGGTGACCCTTCTCCTCCGACGCTACCACAGCCTACAAGGAGCTCCAAGTCGATAGGATTAGAAGTCAAGTATCGTTCAACAGGGATTGGAGGGGATTTAGCGATAGGATTAAAGCCTTTTTTTTGTCATTTATTTGTTTAAACCCTAAATATATGTCATGTGTTTATCACATGACAACTTATAAAGCCTCATACACTGAGGTGGTGCCTCAACAACGCCTCACCTATGCCTCGCATAAATGAGGCGCATGCCTCACTCCTGAAGGCCAAGGCTACCGTCTCAAGGCTTTTTTTGGTCGCCTCTCCTCGAGGCGTATGCCTCTAACGCCTCAAGGCACGATTTTTTAAACCATGGTTACACTAGAACAACAAATCCACCAAAAAATAAAATTCTAAAGCATCAAATCAGGGGTATATCATACCAATCCAATGAAGAGGTAAGTCTGAAAAAAATTACAAATCATAGTCTAATGAAAAGGCCTACCTAAGGACGCTGCACAATTGCCCAAATCAGCCTAGCAACCCCAAAATCGAACCCCAACAGGGTCAGGCAATGTCAACAAGGGCCCAGCTAGGCTGGGTGGCACCTAGGATGCACCAACAAGCATCGCAGGGAGGATTTGGTGGGTCCCAGCAATGCTACTGGGTACCCTGACCACCACCAGCACCGCCATTGGTGGTTGCCACTGCTACCCCTAGGTTGGAGGAAAAGAAACCACCACTAGTAGTGGTTGCCTCCTGCAAAAGCATAGCCTGCCGACGGTGAGAAGAAAGAGGGAGAAAGGGGAACGGTGGAAAGGTTGGAGGCCTTCTTGGGTGGTGGTTCCTAGGGCTTCGATTTAGGATCATTGCTTTGATACCAAATTGGGAAGAATGATCAACTTAATTTATTCTCAAACACTACCTTTCCTTATATAGAGAGAAGTGGGTGTAAATTACAATACAACCCTATGAAGAAAAGAAAAATAATACATAGCACCAATAAAACAAAAAACTAACGGAACTCCATAATATAGCAACCAAAGAAAGATCTTGATTGACTTCGAGAAGGTCAAGCAATCCTTGGCTAAATCAAAGTTACTAGCATCCACATCCCCAAGCAAAGTTCAGTATGCCTTCTTAATGGAGAAGTTCCCCTTTAGGGTGTTATCCACAAGATGAAAATTCTACACCAAGACCAAGAGAAATCGTAGATGTGCCAATCGCAACTCGGATAAACCCTCCACTCGTGGAGTCCAAGCCCCTAAACATCCAACAATCGGGTCATCCTAAACACTCCTAACAGCATTCCCTTTATCAACAGCCAAGGCATATAACCTAGGAAGATATCAAGCTAAAATGTCTTCCCCAACCTAGCCATCCTCTCAAAACCAGAAAGTCATCCCATCACCAAGAACTAGATGGAAAAGATCAACAGTATGTTGTATAACAAATGACAGACCACGCCAGAAGGCCAAGGCTCCAAGAATAGAAGTCAACCCATCACCAAAATGCAAACAAGAACCATACCCACTAGCAAACACGCGGTGCCAAATGCTTCCCTGATTGAAAAGCAGTTCCACCACATCTCACATCAAGATCAAGGCTAGTTAAAGATATCCAACCTGAGCACACCAAGCCCACCTAACTTTACAGGCCTGCATACATCATCCCAAGCCATCAAGTAAAGGAACCTATCGACTAAGGTTCTAAATGTCGATTTCGATGTCGTTTTGATAAATTTCTACGTGCACATTTCGAAGACACACCAAGGGCATGCCGTGAAAACACTCGTATTTCGACAGTAGATTTCGACAATTCAGTTGCCCTAAAAATAGCTCATTTCAGAGGCACGCCAAGGGCACGTCGAAGGCATGCCGATGCATATCGACAAAAATGACATCACTTCATCTTTTTCCATCTCTCTTTAGATACCCACCACCTCTCCTCTTACCTACAAGGCGCAAACCACAGTGCCATCACCATTGAAGTAACCAAACCCACCACTCCGACCACTGCAGCAACATGCAATAGCTACCTTCACGCAAGAGCAGAGCAGCAGCAGCCAGCATGCAATAGCATGCCTCGAAACAGTCGTACTAACCGACATTAAAATAGTCATAATGTCAAAATTGTCAACATATCGCCAACACCCCTATATTTCAATACCCCTTCCATGTCGATATGGTCCTCCGCTCAAAATCCCCAATTTTGTCGGCATGCTGACAGCATCTTGATCACTGCCATTTGAATAATTAGAATTGTATCGAATTCATATGATTGTATTAGAAAAACTTGATACATACTTAAGCGTTGATCCTATCAAAAAATATTTAAACACTGAATCCTATGATCTAACAATCTAACTCTATAAAATATGTAAATCAAACAATCATAGAACTAATTAATCTGCCATAAACTCATAGATCTGCAAATGTAATTGTTAAAACCTACAACAAAATTTAAATCTAATGATTGTGGCTTAAATTTAGCTTAGAGAATAAGAAATAAATACTATTTAACTTTTGAGAAGCTAAATTATCTTAAAGATCTAGCAAATAGAGAGAAAACACGTGCAAAAGCTCTTATCACTCCAACAAACATGCAACAACAGTAATAAGCAAAAATGGGTTACTAAGTCACCCATGTCAACCTTAAAATATGGTAATAGCCCAAGAATCGTACATAGTATCATCCATTTCGTCGACATCATCAAGATATTTTGATATTTCATAAAATATCAATGACACTCTTGCATTTCAACATTACAAGTATGTCGATATGGCCTCACATCAAAAAAAAGCCATTTCGACGGCATGCCGTGAGCACGCCGTGGGCATTCAGAACATTTCTATCAACCTATTGAGTTCCTTTCCAAAAAAAATCCTTTCGGAATCTTGTCAATCATCTTTAAGATCTTCTATGGAGGCCTAAAAACAAACAAGTGGATGACAGGAATAGCAAATAACACCGACTTTGGGAGGACCAATTGACCTCCCCTATAGAGCAATTTCCCTCTTCAGCTTGCCAATCTCCTCTTCAACTTCTATACCAAAGGCAACCAATTTCCTACAAATAAACATTTCCCCTTCAAGGCAAACCAAGGTATGTAAGCAGGAACCTACCTGGGGATGTACTAAGGGCCTATGAGCATGCAACCACTTCCTCCTCTTCCATGCTGAAGGGAACAAAGGAGAACTTTGCACGGTTGACTACTAAGCCCAAAACCACCAAAAATCCCGATCCAAGCAACCAAATTCCCTACTTCTCATCTTCCATCCTTAACCAAAAAATCTATATCTACGTATTGTAAGATAAGAGTGAGGGCAAAGCCACCCATCATAGAACAGAACCTCGAAAACAATCAACCATCACATGCCTTAAAAGCCATGCCAACCAAGGTATCGACTGCAATGATAAAGAGTAAAAGCACTAATGGACAACCTTGCCAAACAACCCTCTATGGTTGTTATATGGCATGTATCGTTTTTATTTTATTAAAGGACTTGAGCAGGATGGTCTCTACTACTTGCACCTTTCACCTGACAATCCTTCCATTGTTGTTGCTTGTGCCACATCTACTCTTCAATGGCACCTTAGATTGGGACATCCTATATTTCGATTCTTCATCATCAATTTCCGGACATGCATTTTCCAGACTCTTTTTCCCATGAGGTTTGTCAACTTAGCAAACATCACAAGGTGTCTTTTTCGAGTAGTAATAAAAGAGCTCAGTCTCCTTTTCATCTTATTCATGTTGATTTGTGGGGCTCATGTCAGGTCAGAAGTCTCAAGGGTTCTCATGATTTTTGGTTCTTGTAGATGATTGTTTTCATGTCTGTTGAGTATTCATGATGGAGAAATCAGAAAACTGTATTGATCAAAAATTTTGTTAATAAAATACTCAGTTTCCTATTCTTATTCACATGTTTCTAACTAGCAATGGACTTGAATTTGTAAATGCAAATTTATCTCAATTTTTTCAGTCCGTAGGAAGTGTTCACCAGACATCTTGTATTCATACATCCCAACAAATTAGGGTGGCTAAATGCAATCTGAGATGCTTAATGTTACTCGTACCATTATGTTCCAGACGCATGTTCCCCATATTTTTTAGGCTAATGCAATTCTCGCAGCTGCATTCTTAATCAATCGAGTTTCATTGTCTATTTTGGGTGGAAAGACCCCTTACTATATTTTATTTTCTGACCAAGAGTTTTATATACCACCTAAAATTTTTGGATGTATTTGTTTTGTTCACTTGTTCTAAGTGGACAAGCTCTCTCCTCGATCAATTAAATGTATCTTTGTGGGCTATTCTAGAATCCAAAAGGGATACAATTGCTTTAACCTAATGACACATCGTTTTTATGTCAATGCAAATATTACATTTTTTGAGGAGATCCTATATTACTCAGATATTGGGAAGGCCTCTACTACTCCACATGATGTCCCACTTCCCATGCCCACTGTTACGCCTCCAGTGCCCGATTGGTTTAAGGCTCCATTGAACAGTTGAAGGCCCGATTGGTTGCTAAAGGTTACACATAAACCTTTGGTGTTGATTACTTTGAGACATTCTCACCTGTAGCCTGTCTCAATTCAGTATGAATTCTCCTCTTCTTGGTAGTGAATAGTGATTGGCTTGTCTTTTAGCTAGACATTAAAAATATTTTCCTCTATGGTAACCTTGAGGAAAAGGTATATCTGCAACAACCCCCAAGGTTTGTCATTCATGGGGAGTGTCAGAAGGTATGCAGATTGAAGAAGACTTTATGATTTGAAGCAGAGCCCACAGACCTGGTTTGAGAGGTTTATTAAGGTTATTCAGGAGTATGGCTTTACTAAATCCATAGCTAACCACCCAGTCATTACGATGCATAGGACTACTAGTTCAGCCATTCTTATTGTATATGTGGATGATATTTTGCTTATAGAGAGTGATAAAGAGGGCATAGAAACTACCAAGGCATCAGTTTGTGACTAAAGACTTAGGGCTAATAAATTATTTTTTGGGCATTGAGGTGCAACACATTAAAGATGATCTCATTTTGTCACAGAGGAAGTATGTGTTGGACATGTTGAGAAAGGCGGGAATGCTCAGCTGCAAACCTATCAATGTCTCGATGGATCCATCCATACCACTTGCTAATTCTGAGAGTCCATTACTTGAGGACGTAACCAGATATCAAGCAATCGTAGGAAAACTTCTATATTTGACAATGATGAGACTAGATATTGCTTTTGTTGTTGAGAAACTCAGCAAGTTTATCCAGTCTCCTAGATAGGTACACTGGGATAGTGTGTGCTAGGTGCTGAGGTGCCTCAAACAGGCTCCTAGAAAGAGCCTCTCTTTCAGGAGATATGGTCATCTTAATTATAGGGCTATTTAGATGCTAATTACGCTGGGGCACATGAGGATAGGAGGTCTACCATAGGCTATTGCACTTATGTGGGTAGCAATCTTGTCACCTGGAGGAGTAAGAAACAGAATGTAGTCTCTAGATCAAGCGCTAAATATGAGTAGAAGGCAATGGCCCATACTACTTGTGAGTTGCCATAGGTGAGAACCATCTTGCAGGACCTAGGTGTTCCTATCTCAAGTCCTACTCCTATGTACTGTAGTGACTAGGCACAACATTCATTGTAAACAACCCAACATTCCACAAGCGAACAAAGCATATAGAATGTGGGTGGGGCCCTAAATGACCTTCACCCCTTCTCCTTTCAAAATAAATAAATAAATAAACAAAGCATATAGAAGTAGACTGTCACTTCATCAGAAATGCCATTCTAGCGGGGAAGATTTCAATACCCTACATTGCCACTAAAGAACAAATTGCAAATATCTTTAATAAAGCACTCTCCAAGAAATATCTTGAGTTATTGTGTTCCAAGCTAAGAATGTCCGATGTGTATGCTCCAGCTTGAGGGGGAGTATTGAGTTGTGGCATGTATTATTTTTATTTTATTTTCTTATGTAAGGGTGTGCTTCTAATTTTCCTTTTGTGCCTCAATAAAGGCACATAGGGCTCTGTAAACTAATTGAATCGCTCATTTGTCCTATCGGTTGTAACCATATGCCAAGGAGGCATACCACTCACCAAAACAGAGAGAAATAGTGGTGCTTCATCCACAGAATCCAATGATTAGGAAAACCCTAGCGTCTAAGAGCCTACCACAAGTATGCCAAGCTAATTGAGTCATAAGCCATGAAGAAGTCAACCTTCCTAATGCACGCACATGGATTCGAATCGAGTTGAGTCATGAGTTGTTCTTGGGCCAGTCAAGTTCAACAAGTCCAAGTAATAATCAATTGTAGTCTTACTACGTCCAATAGTGTACAAACATAAGGTCGAGTGGTTGCTTGTGTGTGTCAACCATCCAAAATGCCACATTTGGCTCAAAATTAGTTGGCTACATGCCAACTTGACATGCCCCATGGTGGGGCCCGGCTCCTACACACTACCACGTGGCCTCTAAGCCTTCACACTAACAATACATATTTACTATACACATATATAAGTTGAAATATGCACATATATTTTTGATATGCATATTCTCTCAATATAGTTTCTAACAAATAGCAATAAGTATCACAGCACTTAAAACAAGACAAATAAACTACGATTGGTAGATCATAGATCCAAAGGAGTCAAGCTTTTAGTTTCAAATACCACATAAAGTACAAACAAGATAACAAATGTCCACAAATGAAACAAGCCAATCATAAAAATTAAGCATGATCTTATAACCTATTAAACTAAATCTTGAACCATAAACAACAACATGATTAAGGCACAATAAACAACTATCATACAAACTAGCATCATAACCAGCATACAAATGACTAAATTAGGACAAAAAAATAGAAATGACATTAGGTCAAGCAACTATTTCGCAGCTGACATTATATTATGGCAAAAAGACTTGTAGAACATGGTACATGAATATATGCAACTCACAAACTATACAAATGAAATCATGTGAAACTCACAAATAAAAATCTAAACCACAAAAACAATAACATATGCAACTCACAAACTAATCTAAAGTGACATACACAGAATAATACTAATCTAAAGTAACATTTAACAAAATCAATAGATTAAACTAAAAAAAAGATAAGGGAGGGGAGGAGGATTGGTCAGGTGGTAAGAAGAAAGAAGCAACAACTACCGGTGGAGTTCAACAGCCACCGCCCATCGGTAAGAAGTTGAAGGGTAGTAGGAAAGCAACAATCCAAGAAGTGCCACCACCTATAGGCTAGGAGAGCAGCGATAGGAGAGCAACTGGCTGCAGAAGCCTCGCGAAGAGGCTGGGACAAGTTGGGCGACAACGATCGAGTGTCAAGAGAGTCAAAGGAGCCAAGGGTGCATTTAGGGCTTAAAGTTCGAGTGTTGGGGAGGGGGAGGGGAAATCGAGGATCAACATAGCCTTATTTATCTTTGGCACAAGAATGAAGGCTCAAAAAAAAACTTGAACCTCAAAGCTCAGTCAACTGATTAATCGAGCGATTAATTAGCCTACGTGATTATAGGCTCAAATATGTATATACAGTTTGTTTCTTGACCGCATACGATTATATGGCCAATTAATCGGCCACATAGACCAATTTTTGTAGCTATGGTACAAACTCATTGAAAGTAACATCTGCACTCACACAGTGATGCCGACTACTTGGGTTATAACACTTGTATCCCTTCTGAGTCCTCGAATATCCAACAAAGATGCATTTAATAGCATTGGATAAGTTTGTATCAGTTAGAGCTAACAAGATGGACAAAGGCAACACAATCGAATACCTTACAAGGGACACCAAATAACTCCCGATCAAGGAACAAGACGAAATAGGGAACTTCCTCCAACACAATAAATGGCGTCCTATTTATCAAGTAACAAGAGTGAGAAATGCATCACCCAAGGTTTTAAATATCGATATCGATATCGTATCGACAAGTCAAAAAAGATATATCGGGTATATATCGCTGATATCGGTGAATTTTGAGGAAATCGCTCAGAATGGCTCAAAATGCCCTAAAATGTCACAAATTTTATGAAAATTAATATTTTAATAACTAATACATCATGAAAAATGTCTAGAAGACGAAAATCATAAATTTTAAATGAAAACATAATAGAAATGCACTAGTCGCATGTCGACAAAGTCATATATTGAAAAGAAAGTATACAGAATATGATAATAATTGAAAAATATTCATAATAACTTTCATTGCATATTGTTAACAATTGAAATCATGCCTTAATTGCACTGATTTTCTTATCGGTTTCAATATGCTCTCTATTCCAATATTCTTCTTTTTCTCATTAACCTGCCTCAGATTTCGTGAATCACCCTATTACTCTTCTCATTACAATCTCAAGATATGAAATCACAAATACTATCACCAAAGATGCACTTAGTGATAGAAGATACGATTTAGATTCCTCAAGAGTATATAATGAATAAATATAAATGGTCAAATAATTAGAGCCCTGATTTTCTTATCAGTTCCAACACGTTCTCTATTCCAATACTCTTCTCTTTCTCATTGATCTCTCACATTTCATGAACCACCCTATTACTCTTCTCATTATGAGCTCAACACATGAATCACATCTCCTACCAACAAAGATGCACTTGGTGAAACAAGACATGGTTTAGATAACACATGCGTATATAATGGACAAATATAAACGCTCAAATAACTAGAGAGAAATTGTGTCCATTATAGCATAATGCACAATTTGCAAGATTAGTATTGATCAACAAAACACCAGTACGTAAGTACTTAGATAAACCATGCTGAAACAAATGAGCCTATCAACCCTAGGTTGTTGTGGGGGAAAGAAAGAAGAACCATCATGGATGACATCCTTTAATCAAAGGAAGATGACAAGATAGCCCTTTCAATACCCCCATGGATTATCAAAGTGCTTAGTTTTATGCATCTTTTTTATAGAGGTTTGAAGATGTTAAAGTATTTCTCACCGACGTTTTAGAATCTTCTTCCTATTTTTTAATAAGTAAAACCACGTGCAATGACTGAATTGTCAATAAAGGATGTACAACTCTAAAGTTGACATATTTGATGGACTACAAGGAAGCAAGAACCCTAGCATATACAGCTCTAAAGTTCAACAAAAGTCCATGATATCGGTGATATATCTCCGATATATCAGCAATATATCTCCGATATATCGATGATATGGGCGATATATCGACGATATATCAGTGATATCATAAAAAAAAAATATTAAAGTTGATATCGATATATGCTGACCTGGCAATATCAATATGTCGGTGATATATCCCCGATATATCGCTGATATATCAATCCTTGGCATCACCCCAATAAGAGATACGGACATTATTTTCAATAAGAATAGCCCGAGCAACATCAAGGATATGCCAATGTTTCCTTTCAGCAACACCATTTTATTATGTATATGAACAACCAGTTTAGTAAAGAATACCATGCTCATTGAAAAACAACTTACGAGATCGACTACAAAAATCCAAAGCATTATCAAACCAAACAATTTTCACATGAGCACCAAACTGTATTTTAATTTCAACTAGAAAACTCTTGATAACATCACCAGCCTTAGATTTTGACTTTAATAGAAAAAACCAAGGCACACGAGAATAATCATCAATGGCAACTAAGTAAAACCTATACCTTAAACAATCAGGTGCACAACTTAGACCCCATATATCAAAATATACTACCTGAAAGACAGACTAAGAACTCCTAGTCAGTTGTCTGGGAAAGGAACTTCAGTGATGTTTTCCCAACTAGCAAGCTTCATGCTGAATGGTAGCAATAGGAGGTATATGTGAGATCACGCACCGCAATTTAGGTAGAGGAAGATGGCCAAAACAATGATGCCACAGATAGCTGAAAGCACCTCCTGAAATAACATAAGCATGTCCGACATATGGCAACTGCAAGAGACAGTAGACACCCCCTTCCTCACGACCACAACCAATCACCTGCCCCATAAGTATATCCTAAAATGTAAGCGACAAAGCATCAAAAATAGCTCAGCAATTCAATTCCTTTGTAATTTTGCTAATAGAAAGCAAGCTCAAAGGAAAATCAAGCGCAAGTAAGACTTCTCCAGTCGT